>CM065643.1:41517757-42010257 GCA_033220585.1 Dipteronia sinensis
TAGAACAAGATCCAGGTTGCATCATATCTAAGGGATTCCTTGGTTCGGGCCGAAGAAGCAATGTCACTCGATCATTATCAAACCGACTGCAATCTTTTTCTGTCCGTGAGGATCCCACCAGAGTGCCTTCTACTTCTAATAGGCCATGAACTAGATCAGAATCATTCTCAACGAGTCCAGAAGAAGTGATCCCGTTTTTTTCATCGGGTCCGGGTATAGACCAAAGGTCTTGAGCGACCGATCCGGCAGAACAACTCAAAAGATAAAGAAGTATCGTTAATTTCTTTATGCTCGTTCCAAGTTCGAAGTACCATTTGTACAAATAAGAATCCCCTTCGTTACATGATTTCTTCTTCATATAGATAGATAGAGGATCTATGGGGCAATTACTTAGAAGTACATTTTGTGCAACAGCCCTTCCTATCTGATAGAAAAGGATCCCATGATCCTGAACCGATCTTACCTAGGATAGCAAATCCCAAGTTTGTCTATGAAGAGCGGATCGAATTGTATTAGTGTCTATAATTGATTTCTTCTATGTAATACTAATCGATAGGGCCTCATTGGTAAGTGCTACAAGATCTCGTGCATTGGAACCCATGGTTATGGACCCGAATCCATTAGTATGGAACATTTTCTTTTCCAAGTGAAATCCTCTAGTATATGAAAGAGTGAAAAAGTGCTTTCGTTGTTGTGGAATAAGAAGTCTTCTTATCTTAATGCATGTATTTAATTTATTCGGGGCTATTAGAGCGGGATCCACTTTTTGGGGAATATGAGTCGAAGCAATAACAAGAATATTTCTAGTGGAACATCTTTCACAATCCCTGGAGAGATAGTTCACTAATAGACCGAGGGATAAGTCATTCGACTCATTCACATCCAGATCATGAATGTTTGGAATCCATATTATGCAAGGAGACATTGCTTTTGCTAATTCGAATTGAAGGGTGATATAAAATCGGCCTATTTCCGACATCATATCGATAGTTAGCGCATTCATCATAGTTAGAAGCTCCAGCTCCGTATCAAGGTCACGATCGATATCGTCACTAGCATCAATATCGTCACTATCATCAATATCGATATCATCAATAAGAAAACCTTTAGGCTTGGTATCCAGGAACTTGTTCAGAAATACTGTAATGAAAGGAACATAGGAGTTTGTCGCTAGGTATTTGACCAAATGGGAGCGCCCGGTTCCTATAGAACCTATCACTAAAATACCCCTAGAGGGGGATAGGGCTAGGCGGAGCGAAAAGGGTTTTCTATGAGATGGGAAATGAAAACTATTAGCCCCACACGAAGTTTGTGAATAAGTGATTGTCTGATAATGAGCAAGGAATATCCGTCTTTCTGCTAAACAGGGTGAATTGAACTCATAATTCATTAAATGCTTTTTATGAATGTCAACTAAGTATCGTAAGTAAATTGTTCCCGGCTGTTCAATCATTTGATAACCAGAGTCATTCTTTGATAAATGATCACTATGAGTCAGACTCAATAGAATTTGATCAATCCTTTTTTCTGTCGTTAAGGTGGAGAACTGAACCAAGAATTCTCTTTCTTTATCATCAATCGAATCACCGTTCGCGACCCAGGATTCTATTTTATCATCAATCCAATCACCGTTCACCTTTTTTCTTTTTCTTATCAATGAATGGATCTCTTTACTTGTATTATTTCCTCAAATCCTAAATTTGTACCTGGAAAAAAAAAATCAAAAGTTATTTGTTGTCGCCCTACTTAATATGAATATCTCAATTATGAGAACAAATCAGTGTGGGCTAGAATTATATTTTAATCTAATTAAATTTGACATTCCTTAACGGGAACCACTGCTCAGTCACTTGTGCGACAATTTTGGTAGGATTACCCCTTATGGTACGTTTGGTGTGCGATATAGAATTTGATTATTTTTAATAGATGAGATTGGATTTGATAGGATATGATTTGATTAATTATAGTGTTTTCCGTGTTTGATGCATAAGATTGGAATAAAATTAATACAATACTGTATATGGTATGTCATGGGATTCGACAATCTAGAAAAAACTTTTTAATTTTAAAAAAATTGTTTGAAGATATATGGGGATTTTCTCAGATTTCTACAAATATGGAATTTTTTAAGTTGATAAAAAGCTTTGAGGAAAAGCTTTTCAATTTTTTCAATTCGTTCTCTGGTGCGACGAATATGAAATCTAAGCAAACAACCAAGTCCTTCACCCCTCCAACTTTGCTCAACCAAGAGTCTTTGCTACTCATTATCTCATATCATGCCTTGGAAGAATCAATGAAAAAATTCGATACTACCAAGAAATCTGATCAAGATTTCAATTAAGTTAAAGCAAAAGAAGACGATGAAGCAGGTGACGCCTAGGCTCGACGTCGGTTCCGGTTTCGACGGTTCCGGTTTTTTTTTATCTTATATCATAATGACATTATTACATTAATCGTGTAAAATTGTAATTTATAAATATATTTTATTGGGTTAACCACTTACCCGCGAAATAAAATAAAATAAATAAATGACAAATTAAAAATTAAAATTAAAATAAAACTAAAAAATGTAAAATTGGTCTTGCACTTAATTTTTACCACAATTAAGTTGCCTAAGTATCCTCTTAAAGGTTTAAAGGAATCAAATGCCACATAGTTCTCTTACCTTTTATTACAGGTTGGAGATGGCGTGGACTAATTATTACCTTGATCATTAGTTCGGCTTTCAGCCGGTTCGTCATCTTTAAAGAAATCGTACGGTTCCTCTTGATCGATTTCTTGTTGTCGATATTGTGCCTTCGTCCAATCTTCAACACAAGCTTACATCTGAAGTGATTTCGAACTCATAAGTGTTGGGTCTAAAATATTTCGAACGTGTTGGGTCTAAAATATTTCCACCGGCGCTGAACTGTTGTTCCACCGCCACTGTAGAAACTAGTGTTGAAAAGATATTTTTGGCTATCATAGCCAAGATTGGAAAGTACCTTTCATGCTCATTCCACCATTGTAGGATATCAAATTTTTTAACTTTGGTGTCTTCTATGAACTCAAAAGAGGTACTTAGATAAGATTCAAGCTCGGAATATGTGGTGGAGCTTGATGAAGAAGAACCTCGTAATTTTTTGGTTTTTTTGGATAAATGATTATACCCTAAACTAATAAATCCAGAGGATGATGAGGAACGAGATACATTTTAAGTTTGTGGAACATCTATGTTTAGTGATGAACTAACTCTGAGATATTCATCATATAAATCATACAATAATTTATTAACCCTAGCACAACACATATCAATATCATAATGTATTTTTAAACCTTGTTCGTAATAAGCAGATAGATAATCAGACAAACTTTCTAATCTACAACGTGGATCAAAACACATGGTAATCAAATAAATATTTGGAAACTCCTTATAATATTCTAACCATTTTTTCTTCATAGCAGTAACAGACTCATGTAATTACAAGTCGGATTCACAATGAGTAAATGCATCAGCAATATTAAGACTCTCAATAATAAATAAATTAGTTGTAGGATAATAAATACCAGATAAATTGTTAGTAGCAGTATAAAAAACTTTTAACAAACCACAAACATAGCTACTGTCAGTTCCTCATATTTTGATTGGCTTATTTCGTTGACAAACCACATTGAGGATTATTCTTTGTAAGGGTAAATTAGGCCTCTTGGGTGTGATCAAGCTTCAAGGACATCTTCTCTCTCAAGAGCACTTCAAAGGTATCTCACTTGTTTAACTTTCTTTTAAGAGATCTAGTTGCACACACTCACTTGCATGCATTATGTTCTTATCTTCATGTAATTGAATGATGTATTGTATGCCACTTTTTACACTCCACACTTGCACTTTTTGCACATCACTTAGTGTGTTGAGTTTGCCCCGAAAAGAGAATTTCTTCTCTTACCGCGTCCTAGACCGCTTGGCAAGACATGCTTGCACCGCGGCATACAGAGCGGTATACCTCAGTAGGGTCATGCTTCCTGTACCGCTTCCTGTACACTTGCACGCATAGCGATCCAAGTCGCGGTGATGTCCAGTAGGCCTCTGTTGCCCATACCGCGGCCTGTGTACCTGCATGCACAGCGCCCTACACCGCGTTGTTGTCCAGACGGTGCACTGCTGTATGTACCGCGGTCTGGACACTTGCCTGCGACGCGGTCCATCAAGCGGTATTGACGGGTTTCTGTGCCCTAAGTTTAAAACGACGCAGTTTTGACTAGGGCTCCCTTATATATATTCTCTCTTCTTCCTTGCTCGTTTTAGTGAGTTCAAGAAGCCATTTTTGAGAGGCCAAGCTTCCTTTAGAGAGAGAAACTCCCAAGAACTCATCTTTACTCAACCAAACACAAATCCATGTGCATCTAACATCTTACAAGCATCATCTCATCATGGATTCTTCTTGCTTTCATTGACTAGGTAACTTGAACATGCCCTAAATCTCATTGTATTTATTTATGTTCTTGTTTGCCTAGGGTTAGCTCTTTTATATGATTTTATTGCATATCCTTATGTTTATTGGCATATATAACATGTTTGAGTTGTTGTTTGTTGGTTGAGAGCTTTGTTCATTGATAGCTAGCATTTAGGACGATTTTACCCTTCTAGTTAAATCTTCATGCATTTGCATTTAGATATTGATATCTAGGATTTGCATTCATTGACATCTTTAAATCCTTAGATAAGCATTTAGTGTTGCCTAGCATTAATTGCATGTTTGAATATCTTTTACATATTCACATAGGTTGTTTAACCTCTTCATAGATTGTTAAGCTTTGTGACTAAGTGGGTTAGTGCACAAGCTTGTGGTCTAGAATCACTATTAAAGGCCCGTTGGGTAGAGTGAAAGGGTTAGTGATCAAGTAGGTGTGACTTGAGGTCAACCTAGGTTGTAAACTTTAGTTCAAATAGTGGATTTGAGGACCGTATGTGGCTAAAAGGATAGCCTGTGAGTTTTGCCCATTTGGAGGGTTTCTCACGTAAATCAATCATAGTGTTTTTATTGTTTTCCGCATATTTATATTGGATTGATTGATTGCTAATATGGGGTAGGACTATTAAAATTGATTAAGTCGAATAGTTGGTAATAAATTAACTAAAACCTATTCACCCCCCCCCCTCTAGGTTGTATTAGACACACTTTGTGTATTTTCAGCTACAAACATCCCAATGACTTTGATAAAGATTAATGTGACTAATATGATATTGAATAAAAGTAACTAATAAATCCCTATATTCATAACTTCTAGCAAGTAATTTATAAGTAAAATTCCAACGTGTTGGAACATCATGAGGAAATCTAATGACACGCCTACCATTTTGTTTACAATATGTTGCCCATGCTTTCATTACAGTAGGATGTTTCCATAAAAAATAGAGAGCATCTTTAATAGGTTGAATAAATTTTTCAAGGGTTTTTAATCCTTTTTGAACACATAAATTGAAAATATGGCATACACATCTTTGATGAAAAAATTTACCACCAAGATAAGGTTTGTATAATTCAATTAAAGTAGGAATAGCAGCGGTATTACTAGAAGCATTATCAAAACCAATTGCAAAAATTTTGTTATCAATTTTACTTTGCAAAAATTATTCTAAGTTGTTTAAAAATATTAGCAGCAGTGTGTTTATCATCAAAAACTCTAAATGCAAGAATTCTTTTTTGGATAGTCCATGCATTATCCATATAATGACAAGTGACACCTATGTATGAATGCATTTGCCAATGGTCACTCCATATGTCGGTATATACGGAAACACGACCATTATATTTTTCAAAAAAATTTGTCAACATTTCCTTTTCTTTTTCATAAATCTTTTCAAGTGTTTCTTTGAGCGTGGTTCTAGGAACACGACATGCAGCAGGATTTAATGCTCGTTGACAATATATATTAAAACCAACATTTTCACCAAAACTAAATAATAAGTGTTCTACTGCAACCATTCTAGCTAATTTTTCTCTATTTTTTGCATCACTATATTTAAATAATTGTTGGTTAGGGGTAGCGTACCTGGAAATTTGAGCTTGTGAACTCGATATGGCCTGTGCGTCTAGATGTGCATTCGTTATATGCTTCTGATAGGTGCCATATCCTCCAGATTTATGCCATTTAAATACTTTTTTGCAGTAATTGCAAATCACTATAGTGATTCCATCTTCTTGTGTAACTTTCTTCATATGGAGTACGAAGATATCATATTTGACCTGCTTCGGTAACTTTTCCTCCAAATTTGGATCAAAATCAAAATCTGGAGAGGGGTTGGGATCATCAGGCCCATCAAGGCCAAGATCATGCATGTTTTCTGATTGACTTGTCAAATGGGGGGTGGCATTGGGATCGGGTTCAGAAATTCTTAGAGAGGGATGAGAATGAGATTGAGGAAAGTTTAGGCCTAGGTCTTCAGCACAAACTTGATGTTGTAAATACTCGTGATAGGCACGGTCATCATAACAAAGATTATCGGTCATACGACCCTTACCTTTCATAGAAATGGAACGCCTAGGACCATCACCACTTCCACTTGCCATTTTAAAATTTGAATTGTAAAATTTCTTGAACAAAAAATGTTAAAAATTAATAAAAATAAACGATTAAATGGTTGGAAATAAATTTGGAAGAAAATTAGAAAGTTAGTAATTGCAATTTGTAAATAAAATAAATTGCAAATAAGATAAATTGCAAATAAAATAAATTGTAATTTGAAAACTTAGTAATTGCAAATAAAATAAATTATAAATAAATGAAATTGAGAACTTCGTAATTGACTAATTGTAAATTAAATAAATTGGAAATAATATAAATTGCAAATAAAATAAATTGGAAATAAGATAAATTGCAAATAAAATAAATTGGAAACTTACAAACTTAGTAACTGCAAATAATATAAATTGGAAATTTGGACTCTTGGTCTTGGAGAGTTGGAGAGGAGTGTGGAGAATTGAAAATTGAGAATTATAGAGAATTAGAAAGAATTGAGGAAATTGGGATGGGAAAAAAATGAAGGGAGGGGAGGTGGTATTTATAGAATGAAAAAGAAAAAAAAAGTCACCGTTGGGCCCAACAGTTAAAAAAAAATTAAAAATGCTCGAACTGGCCTGTTCGAACCTGAACCGGAACCGGAACCATTTTTTTCGGTTCGGTTCCGGTTTTTTAAAGCCGGTTCGAACCGAACCGACGTCATACCTAAGTGACGGGGAATATCAAAGCAAAGTAATTTTTAAACAAAATGAAAAGCCTTCAAATGTGGAAAATTTTAAATATTTGGACAAATCAGGAAAATTCCTAGATTTCATCAAATGAAAAAAAATTCAAGATTTGAACAAAATATTCAACAACACATCTCTTCTTTTATATAAACAAGAAAAAAACAAAAAATCTCAAATCAATCCAACAATTTTCTCAAAAGAAAAACTAGAGATCTGCAATTTTCTTCCCAAAATGGAGATATGCACATATCTTCTTAAACAATTTTTTTCCCAAAATGGAGATCTGCAATTTTCTACAATAATATTTTTTATATATAAAAAAAGAAAAGATGTTGGAGTCCAACAAAAAATATCCAAATCACACCCAACAAAAAAAAATAAACGAAAAAAATTTGAAGAGAGATTAAGCTAGATTTCTTGGTTGGGCCTCCTCCATAGACCACAAAAAGTATTGATGACAGATGAAAGGAGATGGGTCTTCTCGCCATGGGGGGAAAAGGACGACGAGGAAAAAAGAGATGTTGATGAAAAATGAAATGAGAAGGAATTATTTTGAATCCCATCATTTTACTTAGCACTATTTTATCCCACGTTGATGGGATAAATTTTTTTGATGGGATTAATTTATACCATCCCACAGCAGAGCCAAACACAAGAAAGGGACTAAAATTAGTAATTTTCCCATCCTATCCTGTCACACAAACACATCCTTAAGGGTGCGTTTGGTACGGGGATGGGACAGGACAACGTGAGACTGGACTGGACTGGACAGTTGCTCCGTATTGTGTTTGGAATGTCTGGGACAGAACTATGGACTATACTATTATGCATTTGGTATGACTGGGACAAGACTGGACAAGAGGTTCAAATGACCAGAGTGCCCTCCTTATATATAATAATATACATTATAATATTATATATTAATATATAATAGTATTAAATAATAATATATATAATATATATTATTATATATTATATATATATATATTATTATTTAATATACAATAATATTATATATATAATATTAAATATTACTACATATAACAAATATAATATATATATATATTACAATATAATATATAATATATATTTTAATCTATATTATATATTTATATAAATATAATATATATATATATATATTAATAATATATTATATATTATATATATCCTATATATAATAATATAATATATATATGATATATTAAATATTATTATATATAATATATATATATATTATATATAAGATAATATATATATGATATATTAATTATTATTATTATTATTATTATTATTATTATTATATATAAGATATATATATATAATATTACATATTATTACATATACAATAATATATATATTATTGTATAGGTAATAATAATATTATATAGGTAATAATATTTAATATTTAATATATTATTATATATAATAATAAAATATTATATATTATATTATATATTTTTTATATTTATATTACATATATATTTTAATATATATATATATATATATATTATATATATTATTATAATATATATACCGATATATATATATATTATTATGATATATACATATCATATATATTATGTATTAATATATATATATATATATATATTTATCATATATATAATAATAATGTTTGATATATTATATATATATTATAATATATTTAAAGATTATAATATATATATGATAATATATAATATAATATAATATTATATATGTAATTATAATATAATATTATATATGTAATTATAATATATAATATTATATTATATTATATATGTAATTATAATATATATATATATATTATTGAAATATATATATATATATATAATACATTGGACATGATTGTAATTTTTTAAACATGTGAAGGGTAAATTGGTCTTTTTGACATGTGTCCCATGCCATGGGACAAGTAGTCCCATGGTCTGAGGTGGGACAGTTTTTTCCAATTTTTGTCCCATATTGTCATGTGCTGTCCCATGCTAATGTCGTGCCAAACGTTGGACAAGAGGAAACTGTCTCACGTTGTCCTGTCCTGTACCACGTACCAAACGCACCCTAAAGGATTGTATATTTGTATATGACATAATATAATGTATGATTAGTTGAACTCTGCTTGTTGTTTTCTAAGTGAAATCTCATGGTCTAACTGTCCCTTTTCTCGTATTTCAAATAATTAAAGACGTTTCGAATATATTAGAGTGGTGGTTATACATTGAAGAGCTCTTGAAGCTTCTATAATCATTTTTGTTGAAATTTACGACAGTCAATATAAATTTGATCAAGTTTTTCTTTGTTTTCGATTATTCTTTTTCATTGTTTTCAATTATCGTTTTAGAGTGGCTAATTGATTAACACTTTTTTCTCACAATAGAGATAAAATCCTAACTTCAACATAGGAGAGGTCACACATGTTCTATTAGGACTTACTGAGATCAATAACTATATACATGATCTAAATATCTACTTCTACGATATCGAGAGATAAATACTCTTATAACATCAGAAAAAACTCTGTACTCATATTTGTACGATATTAATTTTCTATTTATTAACATTGTGTCAAGGACGATAAGAGCATATCTATGATTTTTTAAGAAATATAAAACCCTATATATAAGGTTTCTACTTTCTAGTACATGGTCCTGGATTGTATGAAATTTCAAGAATCCTATCATGGTCGTTGGATTGGATCTAATGGCCAACAAGTACACATAAAGAAAAAAGTGGAGAGAGAGGAGATTGATAGTATTGATTGCTTGGTTGATGCGGCTGGCCGCAGTCATAATACGGAGGAGGGTATGGCTCGGACTGTCAAGGATTTTTTTGGCTCTGTTTTCCAGTCTTCTAGCCCCTCAGAGCAGGATATCGAGAGAGCAACGGCCGGAATCAAGACCAGGGTGTGTGATGACAGCAGTATGGGTTTAAGCTCGGCCTTTACGGCAGATGATGTTAGAACGGCTCTTTTCAGTATGAGCCCAACTAAGGCCCTCGGTCCTGTTGGGTTCAGGCAATCTTTTTCCAGAAATGCTGGGGTTCCATTGGGGGGGAGGTCTCCAGGGTGTGCCTACTGATTCTTAACGGCGAGATGTCTGTGAGAGAGTTTAACATCACAAATGTGGTTCTCATTCCGAAGAAGAAAGATCCCAGGGCTCTCACCGATTTTCGTCCTATCTCTTTATGCAGTGTTATCTACAAGATTGTGACAAAGTGTGTGGCTAATAGACTAAAACCGAGCCTCCACAGCCTTATCTCCTCGTCTCAATCGGCCTTTGTCCTAGGTAGGTTAATTTTTGATAATGTCTCGGTTGCCTTCGAATCGCTCCATTCTTTAGCCAGTAGAAAGTATGGGAAAAGATGACAGATGGCTTTGAAATTGGATATGAGCAAAGCTTATGACATGGTTGAATGGGCTTTTCTTAGGTCTATTATGGTGAAGATGAACCTCCATTCTAACCTGATTTCTCTTATTCTGGATTGTATCTCCTCCTCGTCTCTTACTGTCTTGCTAAATGGGCGAGCTGCTTGCTCAGTAGCTCTTTCAAGAGGTTTAAGACAGGGATGCCCCATCTCCCCATATCTTTTTCTCCTCTGCGCAGAGGCCTTTTCCTGTCTGATTTCAAGCTCTGAGGAAAACGGGAGGGTGTTGGGTCTTCGGTGCGTTAGAGGCAGCCCTTTGGTCAGCCACTTATTTTTTGCTGATGACAGTATTCTGTTTTGCAGGGCTAACTTAGATGGTGGTCTCCAAATCCGTAAGATTCTGGACATTTATGAGCGGGGCTCCGGGCAACAGGTTAACTTACAAAAGTCCCAAATCACGTTCAGCCCGAATGTGGATGATCTGATTAGGAATGAGATTAAGTGTTTGTTTGAGGTTAATGCTTGCAATACCCATGATAGATATCTGTGCCTCCCCTCGATGGTGGGTAGGAACAAAAGGGTTCTCTTCAATGACATCAAAGAGAGAGTGTGGAAGAAAATGAGGGGGTGGAAGGACATCTATTTTTCGTTTGGAGAGAAGGAAGTCCTGATTAAAGCAGTAGCCCAAGCGATTCCCTCATATTCGATGAGTATTTTCAGGCTCCCGGTAGGACTCTGCAATGACCTTAAAGCCATGGTTTCGAAATTTTGGTGGGGCTCTAGGGATGGTAAACGCAAGATCAGTTGGATCAAATTAGAGGATCTCTGTCTCCCGAAAAACTGTGGCGGTTTGGGCTTTAAGGACCTTTCCCTTTTTAACCAAGCCCTTCTCGCTAAACAAGCTTGGAGAATTGTTTCTGATCCCTCCTCGCTGGCTTCTCGGGTCATCCAGGCCAAGTACTTCAAACAGACTGATTTTTTGAATGCCCCCATTAAAGCCGGCTGTTCGCACATTTGGAGGAGTCTTGTTTGGGGTCGGTCTTTACTTGCCAAAGGATTACGGTGGGCTGTAGGGGATAAGAACAGCATTAGGGTCTTCAAGGATTGTTGGTTACCAAGGCCTTGCTCCTTCAAACCAATCACCTTTGATCATGGCATTGACATCCGAGTGGCTGATCTGATGAATAGACCAAGGACAGGCTGGGACATGGAGAAGCTGAATAGGATCTTGCTTCCGACCGACAAGGAAGTTATCCTCTCAATTCTGGTCAGCTGGAGTGGGGGTCAAGATAGCCTCAGATGGCATTATGAGAAGAAGAGAGTGTTTACTGTTAAAAGTGGCTACTGTCTTGCTCTAAATGACCCAATTCAAGGTTCTGTTTCTAACCTTTCAAAATCTCATCACTGGTGGAATTTGTTGTGGTCCCTTGTCCTGCCTCCAAAGGTTAAAATCTTCATCTGGCGTGCTTGTCTGAATGCCGTCCCTTCTCTGGAGAATCTGTACCATAGGAAAATCGTGGCTGCCCCTAGCTGTACTAGGTGTGCTTCCCACGTGGAATCTACGAGCCATGCTCTGTTCGGTTGTAAAGCTGCGAGAAGAGTTTGGGCTGCCTCCCATTGCAGTGGTTTCTTGGCCCTAGTCAGGAGGCTCCCCGTGATGGATGCCCTCAAATTCCTTGCTTCCCACCTTTCTTTGGATGACTTTGGGTTGACCTGTATGGTGACTTGGGCCATCTGGGAGGACCGTAATGCTCTGCTCAATTGTGGGACCACTAAAGAGCTGGAGATGGTGATTGCCAAGGCGACGACTCTGGTTGACGAATTCAAGGGTTCCAAGGGTGCCTTGTGTCCCCAGGTTTCCCCCACTGCAGTCAATGGTCCACAGGATTGGGTTCCCCCTCCTCCTGGTTTGCTTAAGTTAAATGTGGGTGCTGCGGTGCGCCGTAATGCTGGATGTATAGGGATAGGTGTGGTGATTCGGGATGATAAAGGGGAAGGTTCTTATGGCTCGCTCGAGTCAGATGGGTGGTTTTTTTAACACCGAGGTTAGTCAGTTCCTTGCTCTTCGCGAGGGCCTCAAGCTGGCTATTTTGTATAACCTCCCGATTGGGATAGCGGAGGTAACTTCTGCTTGTATTCCGGTTTCTTTGTACTCTGCTGTTTCTAACTTAGGAGATGTTAGATTTATCGTTAATGATATTCGGGTTCTGCTCTCGGATATTGGCCCGTGTAAGTGCCAAGCTGCCCCCTCTTCGGGGAACGTTTTGGCACAAAAATTGGCCGCGATTGCCTTCTCCTCCGTAAGGGAGCACCTGTGGTTGGATCCCAACCCTTTTAGTTTTCCTGCTTTGTAGTTCTCTTGTTTTCGGCTTATCAAAATAATAATAATAATAATAATAATTGGTGGGCTTGAAAAAAATAGTGGAAATAGAATAGATTTTAATAACTCTTCGAAAATTTCTAACGATACATGTGTCCGGATATCTACTACCATAATGTGAGAAGAAAACTCCCCATATATATTTGTAAAATATGTATGGTGAGATTTGAACATCTCATCACTTATGTAGAAGGGATGTACACTATCAGCTTTGAGATTTGAACCTCTCACCATTTATGTGGAAGAGATATGCACTACTAGCTTTCCTAAGAGGTGAAGTGCACGTGTATATATATATATATATATATATATATATTAATTAATGTTTTTATATCCTTAACAAAAATGTTTATAATAGACTAGATGAAATAGATTTAGTGGAATGTTTTTCACACCTAAATATTAAAATACTAAATTATTTGTAATCGTTCAAAAATAAAAAACTGTTGTTCCTAATAAGTGCTAGATGATGATTCACACGCGCCAAGGGAGGGTGTGGGAAAACGACAGCTTACACCGAACAGTGAGTTTGTTCTTATTGTATAAATCAATTTAAATTAATTTAACTACATACTATATTACTTTTACTATTACAACATATTAAAAATATATCTTGAGAACAATTCAAACTGTATGCATATTATAATATTATTACTAAATCTATTGTTTTTCAGTTTTTATAATAGACACGTTTTTTTGATTTTTAAAATATGAGAATCAATTTATTGTTTTCAAATGAAAAAAATGGAAAAAGGGGAAATATTAGGGTTCGTCATGTAAGCGTTTTTCATTTGCTGTATTTCGAAAAGAAAAAGGAAAATGAAAACAGTGTTTTTGGTTTCAATTTCGTAATCCGAAAATGCGTCTAGTAGCCTATGATAAAAGCTGGATTCTGAAAATAAAAACGGAAAAAATGCGTCTGGTAGGTTAACCGAAAAATATAAAAAATCTTAATTGTCCTATTATTATTATTTTTATTTGAATATAAAGTGAGGGGTCGTTTGTTTTTTTGTCTGAAGACTGAACAGTCCTGAATTTTTCTGAACACTGAATAGTGACTGAAATCTGAACTTGAATAACATGTTTTTTTTTCTCACATCTGAATGTATTATCAACCCGTTTGTTTTTTAAAAGTAAGATTGTCTGAAACTAAGTAATTTTACATTTATACCCATATTAAAGAATTATACATATAATATGAAATAAAAACAATCCAAAATTAAATAATTATATATGAACACATATAATCACAATATTCTTCTTCGATTACAAATAAACATCATTTTTACTAAGAAAAAAAAGGTTTTTTTTTTAAATAAAATAAAATAAAAGGGGCGGTAGGAAAACTGACATAAAACACTATAAAAAAATAATATATAAATACATCACCCTTATATTATAATGAAGTATTGATATTAAACACCAATATGAGAAGTGATTAGGGTTCTTTTTATTTTTAAAGCCATTTAAATTAAACAATATATTAAAATAAAGATCTATGCACCAAATATAATTATAATGAAATTGAAAATATATTATATATGAGGGATAATATCGGAAGAAGAGATTTTGGATTGTATTTAATGTAATTCAGTGATTTGCAATTAAGTGAAAAGTCAAGATTTCTTACTTTTTATTTTAAGTTGTTTTTTGGTATTTTTAAGTTGTTTGACCACTTATAAAAACAAACAAAACAACTTAATAATTATGATTCAGACTCATTAAGTTTTAAGTGGAAAAAACAAACGGCCATGAGTCAATAATTTATCAAATATCTTATAATTTAGATAAATATGAATTTGATACTATAAAAAATGAAAAAATGAAAAAAGATGGTTCTCTTGAAATTATAAATTATAAAGATTAGAAGAGAGAAAGAACAAAATATGGAACAGAATTGGATGTGGATGATTCTTGAACTCAAAGCTTCAGCAGTACCTAACTCATCTGCCAACCTTGTCTTTTAAGCAAAATCTCACATCCACAGCCTTCCAGCTCAACATAGCAAGAACGCCCAGAGCAAACGGCAACATAGACATTACACAATCAAAACAGAGCAAGGCAAAAACCAAAATAACACCACACGCAACACAACAAGAACCCAGAAAATTGGATTATTTGAACTTCAATTATTTTTTATAATCCAAAACCCAAATCAGAATTTCGAAAACTCACAAATCAAAACCTAAAAATTTCAATTTGTAGAAAAAACTGTAAATGGTTTTGTTTTTGTTCTTGAATTCTATCGGCGTTGGAGGAGCAGAGAAGAAGAAGATTTGTTCTTTCATTGGAGTCACATGGTAAGAAGGAGAAGATGAAGAAGAATACGAGAAGAAGAAGAGTAGAAGAAGAGTAGAAGAAGAACAACAATGGATGAGCAGATCGAAGAACAAGAACAAGAACAGTGATATCGAAATAAGATGAAGATGGCGAGTGACGAAGCAGCCGGCGACGAGCGGCAAAGCAGTCGGCGACGAGCGGCGAAGCAGTCGGCGACGAGCGGGAGCTGATTGACGTCGAGCGGCGAATGAAGAAAGCAGATGAAGATGGAAGAGAAAAGATGAAGGTGGAAGAGAGAAGATGGTGACCGTATCAGGGGCTAAAGAGAAAAAAGAAAAAAATTATTGTTGATTTTTGTAAAAAACAAAAACAACTATTTTGTGTTTTTCAAAATATTTCACTGTTAACATTAGTTTTGTTTTTCATTTTGTTTTTTGTTTTTTGTTTTTTGAAAATAAAATGAAAAACGGTTAACGAATGCGAATTCGAAATCATTTTTGGAAAGCAAAAACGAAAACAGTCTAAAAAACAGTTGCAGGACGGGGCCTTAGTAAATGTCTAAACATACCCTTATAATCAATAAAATCAACTATGATAGGTAGTTTATATGATTTTTTTTTTAACAATGACAATAATCCATCAATCAAGATTCAAGAATGATCATATATCTTGGATTAGGTTTTATTGATCTAGATATATATATATATATACATAAATATATATAAGTATTACATTATAAATTCGGGTTTTTTTAGGGGGGGACTTGAACCAGCAACCTCGCGGCGCATGTATGAGAGGTTTACTATGGGACCAACCTCATCTCATCTTATTGATCTTGGTATTTGATGTCTAAGAGCATTCCCAATAAGGCTCTTTATATTTTTCTTACATTTAGGGAGTTTGGTGTACTTTTTACAAATGAGGAGTCATAAAAGGGGTTAACACTCCAAGAAACCACCCTAAAATGGCTAATTATTATTATTTATTTATTTTTAATTAAAAAAGAAGTATTAAAAAAAGAATTGAGGTGTGAAAAAATGGCAACTTGAATTTGGACCATTAAATATAAGGAGATGGACTCATTTTGACCACTAATTTTAATTGAGGAGTGAAAAAAAAATAAGGAGGAAGCCTTGTCTCCTTAGATTTATGGGGCTTTGCTGGAAAATAATTTGAGGAGAAAAGTAGGGAGGCTGTTGGAGCAAATTCCGGTTCAACCTCCCTATTAATAGTCAAAGATGTGTTGTTTTTTTTTTTTGCTTATTAGGGATGCTCTAAGTTTTGTTTATAATTGTTTGATAACTAATGGCTTAAAATACAATATTTTATAAGGCAATTACCAATGAGTCCCTGTATTTTTTTTAATTCCAAGTTGTTTGCGACTTTTACAAAAGTGACCAAATTGGTCCTTACATTTTTCCCAAGTATCAAATTAGTCCCTTTAACCAAGTTCCTTTAGTCAACTTTAACTGTGTAGGGGTAAAATTGTACTTTACTCATAAACAATATAATATTGACACATGAACAGTTTTTTTAACACATGTATATTTTTGTTTATTTTATTTGTGCGTTTTGATTTTTAAATAATTTTAAAAACAATGTTTGTATAATATTAACAAAAAAGAATTTATATAAAAATGGTAAAAGACTTAACTGAGAACTAATGATAACTTTGTTTAAAAATAAAATAAAAGTATAATTGACATTGTCTTATTAAAATATTTTTAGATTTTTTAGAGAATTTTAATTTTAAAAAAGTTACAAATGGTGTTTCATTAATAATATTTTTAGATTTTATTTTTTAATTATAATGGTGAATTTAATGTACATAGACAAAACAACTTTGCTATAATATGACACATAAAGGGTATTTGTGTACTTTAACTAAAAGTATTAAAATCAACTATTATATTTAACACCGTTAAATCATTAGAGAGATCAATTTGGTCACTTCTAAGAAGAGAGGGACTAATTTGACACTTGGAAAAAATGTGATGACCAATTTAGTCACTTTTGTAAAAGTCGCAAACAATTTGGATTTTAAAATAAAAGTCCTAGGACCTAATTCGTAATTGCCTTATTTTATATTACATACGGTCTTATTTTGGATATATTTCAAAATTGAAGGATGTTTAATTATATTTTACCTAATAAATTAATAAGTTTCACGATGATACATTTATGGATCATGAAACTTATTTGTTTATAAAAAATATTTATCAAATAAAGAACAAGTGATACGTTTTTTAATTTAATTAAAATAAGTTTTAAAAATTATTAATAATATAACCCTATTACATCTTTATTAATAAAAATTATTAATACTTATGGTTATTCTTCTCATCATAAATCATACCCCAAGCATTCAAAATATCCTCCATGTGCCTTTGAATTAGTTTCTTCTAACTTGGGCATTTTGAGAAGAGATTAGGTGTTGTATCAAAAAGTGTATCGTGCAAATACTCTAGTTGGAATTGAGTCCAGACTTGATTGAATCCCAGGAGTAGGGATGGCAATTCAGCGGGTTCGAGGCGGGGTGGCCTTCTCTGCACCCCACTCTATTTATTTTTTGAAAACTCACCCCCCCCCCCCCATAAAACCCCACTATAGATGGAGCAGGTTGGGGTGGGGCAAGGCAGGGTAGAATGGGGAATGCTTTCCCCATCCCTAATCATTTATCAAAATTATTTATTAAATTAACAAATATATAACATTGAATATGATATAATATATAAAGTAATAAGTAATTCAATGAACTATTAAAAATCATCTCATAACTAGGGACTTATTGTTTGTCCTTTTGTATCTGAAGATGAAGCAATGAACGATAAATGTTGAGTTGTTTGAGGATTATAGTTGCAGTTAGTAGCTATGGTTTTTAATAGAATTTTGTTTTGTCATTTTATGTTAAATGATGGTGAAAAGACGTAAAGTCAGGGTTAATATATTTTTGGGCAATTACCAATTGGATCCTGGACTTTTTTTAAAATTCCAAGTTATTTGCGACTTTTACAAAAGTGACCAAATTAGTCCTCATATTTTTCCCAAGTGCTAAATTAGTTCCTCTCTTTTTAAAAGTGACCAAATTGGTCCCTCTAACGGTTTAACGGTGTTAAATGTAACAATTGATTTTAACAATGTTAGTTAAAGTACGTAAATACCCTTTATTATTTTATCTTTTGTGCATTAAATTCACCATTATAGTTACAACAAAATCCAAAAATATTATTAATGAAACGTCATTTGTATCCTTTTTGATTAAAATTTTCTAAAAAAAATCTAAAAATATTTTAATAAGACAATGTCAATTATACCCTTATTTTTATACAAGAAGTTACCATTCATTCTCAGTTTAGTCTTTTGCAATTTTTATATAATTGTTTTTTTTTTTGTTAATATTATACAAGCACCGTGTTCAAAATTATTCAAAAATCAAAACCCAAAAATAAAATAAACAAAATATACATGTGTTAAAAAAAAAACTGTGCATATGTCATTATTATATTATTTATGAGTAAAATACAATTTTACCCTTATACGGTTAAAGTTGACTGACGAAACTTAGTTAAAGAGACTAATTTGGCAATTGGAAAAAATGTAAGGACCAATTTGGTCACTTTTATAAAAGTCACAAACAATTTGGAATTAAAAAAAAAGTCTAGTACCTAATTGGTAATTGCCCTATAATTTTTATATTTATTTCTTTTCGTTGAAACTATGTAGTTTAACTAAGTTTTATTTTAAATGGGGCAGGGAGTATAAAACTCATCCCCGCTCTATACTCATTGCGGGTTGTACTATCTATCCCCATCCTCGCCTCATCCCCACCCCAAAAGTGCGGGTCCCCACTGAGCCCCATCCCTCGCTGGTAATTTTGTAAGCCCTAGAGTCGCACAACGGAAAGGATTTTAAAATTAAAAAATATATATTTGAGCGACTCAAATTAACCATGTACGATATATAAGAATAAATAAAAGGTAGGATTTTAAATCATACATCAATGCTAACTCCTTCGTTCTTTCTCTTGTTGATATCGCTTTCCGATTTGTACCACCGAATCTTTCTCACTATCTCTCAGGTTCCGGCAACTGCGTGTGGGCACGTCACAGGACTTCAGGAGATTGTATGGAGGTAGAAGAAAACACAAGAAAATACAACTCTTGTTTTCACTTGGTAGAGTTCGACCACCCTAAAGAAAAGCTAGGAGAAAACTTAGGGGCCGTTCGGTAATGTTTTCGTTTTTTGTTTTCTTTTTTCTGGTTTTCATTTGATTTTAAAAAATTGATTTTTGGATTTTTTGGATTCGAAAACCCGTCTGATAGCGATGATTGAAAATGATATTCGGATAATCAAAACATAAAAAACACGTGTAGTAGGATTATTTTATTATATGAATATTTTAACAGGTAATAGAACTTTTAATATTAAAATATAGAATATTAAAATATAGATATTGGATCTTTTAATATTAAAATATAGGGTAGTGTTAACATGTACCCTTAGGGCATAGGTTAACAATCTTAAAAGATAAGTATTTATTGTTCTTTTTTATCCGTTCAATGTAATAAACGTGTTAGTGTAATAAATAGTTTTTTTTTTATAGTAATTATATAGTTGTTAACATATGCCCAACACTATCCTAAAATATATAACCATCATTTTTTCATTACCAAAAGTAAAAGAAAATAATAATTTAATTTGTAGACCCAACTAAAATGAGAACAGTAAATTGAGAACAACAAATTGTTGTGTTTTATAGGCGCGACTTTTTACGCTTTAAATCAAAAATCAGTTTTTAATGTTTTTGTCTTTTTTTTAAATGCTTTACCGAAAGAGTTTCTATATTTTTTAAACTCAAAAACAAAAAAAATAGGTCTGGAAACGACAACGAACACACCCTTATTTTCTTTTTCTCTTCTTGGCCGCCCACTCTACTTGTTTCTTCTCTTTTTGTTTTCACGTATCTGTTGTATCTACAACCCTATACGCTAATTGTATTTTAAAGATACTAAAACAATTGATATATGTATCAGATAGTTTTTCTTTTAAATATCAAATATTTAAAAACCAAATATCTTTTTATCTTGTTTTTAAAATCAAATCTTAAAAACAAAATCTCCTAATATTTATATCTATATATCGATATCATGATAGGTTTACAAGTGACCTAGATTAAATAGGATTCTAAATCTTATTTAATTCAATGTTGTCACTGTGACTCGAACCCTTGACATCCACAAAATAATTAATTATACCAATAATTCATAATTATTAATATAATTAAATAATCACATTATTTAATTTAATTAATTCATTAATTAAGTAGTCACATTAGTTAAATAATTGTCTGAATAAAATCCTTGTTACTTTCGTAACATAATTAATTGGACCATCAAATAAATTAACTGTGACCCTTATTACCATTAACGTTCCGGGCTATCAATGAGACCTAATGGACCCACAGTATTGGATTTCAATAATCCTTAGAAAAAATTAATTAAACTCTTTAATTAATATTTCATAGTTATTAACCTCGAAGTTACTCCACTAAAAATCTGAGGCTGCACTCTCCTAACTGTAGATGTTTTTACACAAACCAAAAACTAAATGTCCATCGATATAGCTATTACATATGATATGATCCTCCACAAGTAGTTCATAATTAAAGTTGAGTCATAAAGTCCGTTAAACCCCTCTAATTATATCTTTTTCATTAAGTACCATTGATTCTCTAATAAACAATTATATCCTTCATTCATTTACAGAAGAAGGAGATCGCTCTTAATTGTTCAAGCCCCGAATCAACCCTTAAGGGAACTACTTCTCGCAAAAAGAAGTAGATTCCACTATTGTGTACAGATTTTTCTAGCCACAAGTCAAACCGCGATTCCAAGGTACAGAGATATTGATTGGGAATGCTACTCCGATCTCACCAATGGTAAATCAAAAACCACGATCTAATTGGAAGGAGTCGGTAAGACACTCAGGATTAAGATCACCCATATACAACCATCATTTTTCGATATGTATGAATCTCCCTATGTAACATATATTGTTAAGAGATTCATTTAGATCGTAGGTCAGTCCTATATTATCACATCATACAAGGTGCCTATATGATCACATCATATAAGGTGCCTCCATTTTCATATCATCATATGAATAGTCTAAAATAAGACCACCGTACTTTACGGTATGGACAGTATCCCTAGCATTTGTGGGAGGCTTCAACTATCTTCAAGAAGCGATTACGCGCCTCTAAGCCGTGGATATCAGCCTACTTTATTTTGACCATATTTTAAATGCAACTGTATTCGTTTATTTGTGCACTTACCTCTAAATGGTGTGCACATCCCATCAACATAAGTGTCGAGGTTTCAAGTCCCACCATGCCATTTACGAGCATGCAGGTAGAGTTTTTTTTTTCCCCGGATCATATATATATATAGTGATTGATATATAATATAAGGTTGGGCCGTGGATGTAGTGATTGATAATTAATATGAGTTTGATCTAATTGTATACTCTTCACACTTATACCATCGAGGTTATGAGTTCGAGTTGCGTTCCTCTCCTTAAATCTCATAAAATCCAATAAAATAATAAAGTCAAATTAAATACTGTCATAAGTAATTTACCAATATTCGAGAGTATATTTTCAGCACCATGGAGCTAAGAACACTTGTTAAATTTTGAATCCCATATATGAGTCATTATAAGTGTTTATCCTTTTTATTATTATTATTAGGGTAATTACCAACTAGGTCCTGGATTTTTTTAAAAATTTTAAGTTGTTTACGACTTTACAAAAGTAACAAAATTGATTCTTATATTTTTTCCAAGTGCCAAATTAGTCTCTCTAACTAAGTTCCGTCAGTCAACTTTAACCGTGTAATGATAAAATTGTACTTTACTCCTGAACAATATAATAATAACACATGCATAGTTTTTTTTAACACATGTGTATTTTTGTTTATTTTATTTATGAGTTTTGATTTTTGAATAGTTTTGACAACAACATTTGTATAATATTAACAAAAAAAAAACAATTATATAAAAATGGTAAAAGACTAAACTGAGAATGAATGGTAACTAAGGGGTCGTTTGTTTTTTTGTCTGAAAACTGAATAGTCCTGAATTTTTCTGAAGACTGAATATGGACTGAAATCTGAACTTGAATGCAATGTTTGTTTTTTTTTCCTCACATCTGAATGTATTATCAACATGTTTGTTTTTTAAAAATAAAATTGTCTAAAACTAAGTAATTTTACATTTATACCCGTGTTAAATAATTATACATATAATATGGAATAAAAATAATCAAAAAAATAATAATTATATATGAACACGATCATGATCTTCTTCTTCAATTACAAATAAATTTCATTTTTATTAAGAAAAAAAGGTTTTTTTTTCAAAAAATAAAAGAGGCAGCAAAAAAACTCACACAAAACACTCTAAAAAAATAATATATAAATACATCACCCTAATATCATAATAAATTATTAATATTAAACACCAATATGAGAAGTGATTAGGGTTCTTTTTTATTTTTAAAGCTATTTAAAATAAACAATATATTAAAATAAAGATTTTTGTACCATATATAATTATGATGAAATGGAAATATGTTATATATAGGGGATAACATCGGAAGAAAAGATTTTGGATTGCATTTAATGCAATTCAGTGATTTGTAATTAAGTGAAAAGTCAGGATTTTTTATTTTTTATTTTAAGTTGTTTTTTGTCATTTTAAAGTTGTTTGACCACTTATAAAAACAAACAAAACAACTTAATAATTATGATTCAAACTCATTAAGTTTTAAGTGGAAAAAACAAATGACCCCTAAGGGGTCGTTTGTTTTTTTGTCTGAACACTGAACAGTCCTGAATTTTTCTGAAGACTGAATAGGGACTGAAATCTGAATCTGAATGACATGTTTGTTTGTTTTTTCCTCACATCTGAATGTGCTGTTAACATGTTTGTTTTTTTGAAAATAAAACTGTCTGAAAATATGTAATTGTACATTTATACACAAACTAATTAAAAGAAGTAATTTAATATGCACCATTCTTTATAACATTTTGTATGGTTTTTTTTTTTTTTGCAAACAAAGTTTAATTTAACAAAATAAAAAGTTAAACAAAGAATATAATTTTGCATGTTCTGCAAACAAAGTTTAAGTTAAATTTATTATCAAAAAAAAGTTCTAATTCAAGTTCAATTTTATACGTTGTCCACGTTTCCGGTGAATATAATTCATGAAACCTTATTTATTTATTTTTTGGTTTCCTGAATCATATGCACCGGAAACCAAATAAAAAAAAGGTTCTTGAATTTTTATATACAATAATTCTATAACATTTTCGAACCACGAAATCTACTTAATATGATAGACAACTTTATTGAGCACTATACTAATAGTTAGATAAAAATAAAAAAATAAAGAGTTCTTACCGGGATTTGGCATGAGAGAAATTCAATTGTTCAATCTCTGAAAAATTTCATTATGAAAAGTATTTAGGTTTTTTTTTTCTTTCTAAAACATGTTTAAAATAAGAAATATGTTAAAAGAAATTTTTTTATACCATATTAAATTAATATAAATTTGGAAATATATCATTTTTTGGAGGATAAACTTGGAATACAATATTTTAATTGTAATCAAGTGATTTGGAATTAAGTTAAAAGTCAGGATTTCTTACTTTTTATTTTAAGTTGTTTTTAAATATTTTTAAGTTGTTTGACCACTTAAAAAAACAAACAAAACAACTTAATGAGTTCAATTCAGACCCATTAAGTCTTAAGTGAAAAAAACAAACGACCCCTAAGTGTATAATTGACATTGTCTTATTAAAATATTTTTTTTTATTTTTCTTAGAAAATTTTAATTAAAAAATGTACAAATGATGTTTCATTAATAATATTTTTGGATTTTATTGTAATTATAATGGTGAATTTAATACACAAAAATAAAACAACTTTGCCCTAATATGACAAATAAAGAGTATTTACTTACTTTAACTAAAATTGTTAAAGTCAACTGTTATATTTAACATCATTAAATCGTTAGAGTAACCAATTTGGTCACTTCTAAAAAAAGACGGACTAATTTGGTACTTGGAAAAAATATGAGGATCAATTTGATAACTTTTATAAAAGTCGCAAACAATTTGGAATTAAAAAAAGAGTCAATGATCAAATTGGTAATTGCCCTTATTATTATTAAAATTAAAACTTCATTCAAAACAAAGAGTAATGAGTCGTTTGTTTTTTTGTCTGAAAACTGAACAGTCATGGATTTTTCTGAAGATTGAATATGGACTGAAATCTGACATTGAATGACATGTTTGTTTTTGTTTTCCTCACATCTAAAAGTATTGTCAACACGTTTGTTTTTTAAAAGTAAAATTGTCTAAAACTAAATAATTTTACATTTATACCTATATTAAACAATTTTACATATAATATTGAATAAAAACAATCTAAAAATAATAATCATATATGAATACATATGATCATGATCTTCTTTTTTGATTACAAATAAACTTCATTTTTACTAAGAAAATAAAAAGTTTTTTTTTTTCAAAAAATAAAAGGGGCAGCGGAAAAAATCACACAAAACACTCTAAAAAATAATATATAAATACATCACCCTAATACCATACTAAAGTATTGATATTAAACACCAATATGAGAAGTGATTATGGTTCTTTTTTATTTTTAAAGTTATTTAAAATAAGCAATAAATTAAAATAAAGAATTTTGTATCATATATAATTATGGTAAAATTGGAAATATGTTATACATGAGGATAGTATCGAAAGAAAATATTTTAGATTGCATTTAATGTAATTCAGTGATTTACAATTAAATGAAAAGTCATGATTTTATACTTTTTATTTTAAGTTGTTTTTTGGTATTTTTAAGTTGTTTGACCACTTAAAAAAAACAACATAATAATTGTGACTAAGACCCATTAAATTTTAAGCGGAAAAAACAAACGATCCCTAAGATACCATCACCAAATTCTCATTATACAAGTGCACACTTCTTTTCCCAAAAAAAATTCTTTATCAACAATAAAAAGAGGAAATTTTAGTCATCAACACACATACATTCCAATTTCCAAATACAATATACTTATATAACATAACTACAATAAGTCAATAATTCCACACCGATTTAAACATCAACATGCTTTACTTAACACTAGCTCATCTTCTAACAAAACAAATATATTCAAATGGAATAAAAACAAATAGTACATAGGTCACATTCACTAATTTAGAGAGGGTGTAGTCGATTAGGATTTCAAATGGCTTTTATGGAATTAAAAAGTCTGGGTGTATTCAATATAGACTTTTAAAGACTCTATAAAAGTCATGTGGTATTCAATAAAAACTTTTATAGACTTTAAAAAAGTTTTTAAAAGTCATGTGGTATTCAATCAAGACTTTTTAACAGTCTACGAAAGTTAGGAGGTATTCAAAATATCAATGACTTTCAATGACTTTTAAATATCAATACTTTTAATGATTTTTAGTTATAACAAATCTCACAATTTATCTTTCATTCATACCAAAGACTTTGAATGATTTTTTTTAAAATAAAATAAAAAGAATTTCACTTTAGAAGAAAAACATAAAACTCTTTGAAAAACATTAATCATCAAACATATGTTATATTTTCAAATAAAAGAACACACATTCTAAACAAATTTTACAAATAAAATAAAATGAATAACTTTTAAAATGAATAAACATTATAAAAAAAATACAAACATTAAAGATCTATACCAAAAAAATAATTAACTAAAAAATAATATAAAACAACTCTCCATAGGCTATGCAATTAAGGACGAGATTTTTTTTTACCTCTATTTTCAAAACAAATAAACAACAACGAAACAAATCAAACGAACTTCATTTATGTTAATTAAAAATAATAAAAGATAAAAACCACTACTCAATCATGCCAATATGTTATAATCAAAGTCGCATATGAGCGTGACTCTATGTAATTATGATCAATATCAAACCACCCACTTTTAGGCGTGAATCTTGTTCAACAACTATGTGCAGTTTTTATGTTTTATCGTCAGTTATTTGAATTAATTTTAGGTAAATTTTTTATACCCATTGACATACTTTTGTAGAGACTTATAACGTTAATATTATTGTCGATTTACTACATTTATTCTAAAAGTCAATTTATAATATTTTGGCTAATTATAAAATAAAATAAAATTTTGACTAATTATTAAAAAAATTAGGTGCATAATATCTTTATGATGCAAAATATAATAAAATTATAAATAAAAAATTTAAAATCACATATATAGGCAAGAATGTTTTTGTCAAGTTTAATTAACAATGATTTTGTTATTCTTTTTAAAAAAATATTTTTTTATTGATATGAGAAATCTATATAATTTTACTAAAACAAAGTATATATCATTTTTAAAAATCAATAAATGTATATAAATGTCTATGAAAGTCTCTGAAAGTCATTTAAAATAAAAGTTTCTGAAAGTCATTTGAAATGAAAGTCTATGAAAGTCTTTTGAAATGAAAGTCTGTGAAAGTCATTTAAAATGAAAGTCTATGAAAGTTTTTCATAATTCGGTAAAATCTATAAAAGTCCATAAAAGTTTATGAAATCTATAAAAGTCATCCACTTAAAAATGTCATTAAAAGTCTTTTGAAATCCTAATTGAATACACCCTCCTTAGAATCATGATGAGAGAGGAAGAGAATTTAATTCCAATTTGTAATTGTTTATTAAGAAATGATAGTTAAGTTATATGGAATTTATACATAAATCAAAAATAAAGTTATTATAAGAAAGAAAATTTATCCCGAAATCAAGTTTTATAGTTTGATTGTTTTTAATTTTCAATTGGTGGACTGAGAATTAAATTACATTGGATTCCATACACTCATAATTAAGTCGGTTAGTCGATTTGATCATGGATTTCATGACATTAGCTTTAAAAAAAGAAAAAGATTTCATGACATTAGAATGTACTCGTATTAGTATACCTTAATGAAAAAAATAAAAGACATTAAAGACACCGACAAAAACAAATTTAAAATTTAAAAGCGTATCCTTTATTCGTCAACCGGTCACCAGCACATACAATTTCTTCAATCACTCTTGTCAATCAAATCAATGACGACAAGAGACTGGATTCCTTACCAAAAAAGCGGGACCTACTTCACGACCAAACTTGGGAAGGAATAATAGGATTGTATTCGGTCCGGTTGAGTACACTCGATTATCCTACGCATTCCACAACATCAGCACACAATTGCTCCAAGTCAACAGTAGCCAATATACAAATACCAAAACGACATTGACTTGTGGTCAAATCCCGAGAGAGACTCTCCCCGGACTCATGTACTCTTGTACTCCGCGAATAAACATTAAAGGTCCGAGGACGCGAGAGAAAGAGAGACTCAAGACAGTGACTTGGCAGAAGCAACAGCCAAAAGTCGGTTCCGTCATTTTTCCTTGTTACAGTCAGCAAGGGGCAGATAGCAGGAGATAGTAAGCGAGAGGGGTTTCGACAGCAATGGGACCTCCGTCTCCGACGTCGACGGCTTCGTGTAGCTCTTCGTATTCGGCTGCGTTTCCGTCCTCCGAGTTCTCATCGCTTCCCGTGTTTTCGCTCAGAGAGAAAATCGTCGAGAAAATCCTTGAGAATCGCGTCACTCTCATCGTCGGTGAAACTGGCTGTGGTAATACTTCCATTGATTCTCTTTGTATGGATGTAGATGCTTTAATTTCTATTACATTTATTGTTGTTTTAATTTTCGGTTTCTCTGTGCAACTGATCACTTTTTTGTCAATTTTGCATTTTCGCATTTGTCTCGACTCTAGATCACTTTGAGTTGTATTTTTTTTTTTTCCAATCGCAATGTCTCTGTTTGCCTGACAACAAAATTTTAGAAAATTGGGTGGAATAATATGGATCATTGTTATAGTTACGTAGTAATTGTTGTATTTTTTTTTCTTTTTCTTTTTTGAGCAATTGCATATAATCCATTGAATTGGGAAGTTTGAATATATGATGGTATAGCAATAATTTCATTTTTTTTTTTGTATAGGGACCATTTGGAGGGTTCTGATATTATACTGAATCTGTATATTTAATGAGTATTGAGATCGTTTGATTTGTGTATATATCTAGAGCAGTTGTTAGGTGCAGGATTTCCCGTATGGATTCGACAATTACTACCGGTACCACCGGTAGCAATCCAATAACTACCGGTAGTAATCGACGAATCTGTATGAGAAATCCCACACCTAATAATATATATATACACACACATACACCCCACCAGCTGTGTGTCGTCTCGAACCCACTTGAAACTCACTTGTAAGAATTTTGAGTTTGAGGGTTGTCTGGAATCTGGCTTTGTCCAGCTTTGCATATTTGCTTCGTTTCATGGCTGAGAAACATAGGCAGTGCGAAGAGTTAAAAATTTAAAATTCTATATTTTTCTTTCAATCTGTGAAATATAAATGTTCTCTCGATTCAGTTAAATTTGAAGATTTGGCGTAGCCCTCATGTTTGATACATTCTTCTTTTGTCATGAAGCGAAATGAGTTAATTAAATTGCAACTTGTTCACTCTGTTTTGTGGTTTGCCAGCAATAATATGTTGAATTGTCCTGGATTAATCTTTCAAATGTTTGACAGAATTGTTTTCATAGATACTTATTTTCCAATTCCAAAAATCTCTTGTTATTGGAGTTAGATATTTTTCACTTTATACCTGTCAGAAGGTATTCCATAATTTCAGTAATTTGATGGTTTTTAGTTATGAATGAAAATTTGGATATTATTATATTACTTTGCTGGTTTGTATAAGGTTATAGTGAATACCTCGTTTGATTGATAGATTAAACTGTCCTCTTTCATTGCTGATGTGTCTGTTTGCTTATTGTTTTTATAACAAGGTAAGAGCTCTCAAGTTCCTCAATTTCTTTTGGAGGAAAACATGGAACCCATTTTATGTACACAGCCAAGGAGATTTGCTGTTGTAGCTGTTGCTAAAATGGTTGCAAAAGGTCGTAATTGTGAATTAGGTGGGGAAGTTGGATATCACATTGGTCATTCAAAGCTATTGTCAACAAGGTACTTTTTAGTCAATGCATTACGTATAAATGTTTTTTTTTAATCGATCTGTATTTTGGTGCTTATAATTTTGGTTATAACTCATTCTGGTTTCCTTTGTTTTATTCCTTCCCTCATCGTTTTATTTTGGTTGCAAAGCTGGGATCAGGTGGAGAGAAATGGGAAATGGGAGGTAGAGTTGGAGACTTTAGTTTTTCATTTGGACGTATGAGTTTACTCTGTTCTTTGATGGATAATAAGTGTTGTGTTTTTTGGCTCATCCAAAACCCAAGTCAAGGCTTAGGAAGGAATCCTATTCGGATAAGGAGAAAATAAAGTGTGTACATTATTTCCGATTAGGATTAGGAAATTAGATTTTCTCAAGAATCCCAAATCAACTATGATAAGAAATAAGTTAGCTTTTCTTATTCTAAGAGGATTTATGAGTTCTATTCTAGCAAAGAATGTAACCCAAGTGCTATATCTATAAATAAGGACTGCTGGGAATTTATTTTATACACAGAAAAATCAACAAGCTTACAAGGGGTAGAGAGCAATAGTGATAGAGAGGTTCTAGCAAAGGTTTTGGGGAATTAGCTATAAGGGGTTTCAATAAGTTTCTTGTAACCAAGCGTTTTTCTCCTATAGTGCTAGTGATTTCTTAAGAGAGATCACACGAGGACGTAGGCAAAGTTAGCCGAATCTCGGTAAATTCTTTGTGTTTGCTTCTTGTGTGTTTTCTTTATTGTTGATATTTTATTCCGCATATTCGCATATCATTATCCTATAAGTTTATCACCGTAGTCTATCTAGAAAACACGATCAATAAGGGAGTTTAAAATCAACAATAAGACTATTGTTAAATCAGAGAATGCTATTTCCTAACTTCTCTTTTTGTTACTGAATTGGAAAAGGTTATTATAAGATTTCGTAACCTCAATATGCCTATTACATGTTAGTTATACACATTGTTGTCATGTTAATTAACATCTTCAGGTGTCTTTGATTGAATTTTATACTAAGTTGGTTAGCACTATGGACAAGGTTTCAAAATACGTGAGGCGATGCGAGGCGATCGCCTCAATACGAAAAAGAAAAATATTACAAAAAAAATAAACGAAAATTGAAAATCATCCATAATATTTAATAAATTGTCCACAATCAACATTATTAACATAAACATCCCAAAAAAAGCACGTGGCAAAAAAAGGATGATTAGTGGCTTGAAATATGAATCCTAAATGTTGGAGTGTTGCCTCAATTCGAAAAAGAAAAATATTACAAAAAAAAATGAAAAATGAAAATCATCCATAATATTTAATAAATAGTCCACAATCAACATTATTAACATAAACATTCCAAAAAAAGCGCATGACAAAAAAAAGGATGTTTAGTGGCTCGAAATATGAATCCTAAATGTTGGAGTGTTGGAGTGAAACAAAAATCTGATGGAGATAGACTGCTGAAGAACTTAGGGTTTGATGTTGGAGAAGTTCGAGGTGTTGTCGACAGAAAGTTAGACTTACTATTATAAAGAGTATTTTAAGGTTTTATAAAAGGTTAGAGTCATTGTCCAAAAAACAAACTTTAAAACTTTGCTTTGGCTGCCTCACACCCACTTGTTGATTTTAATCTCCCTTGTTGATCTTGTTTTTTCGATAGACTATGGTGTTAAACTTATAGGATAATGATATGCGAATATGCGGAATAAAGTATAAACGATAAAGAAAACATGCTACATATAAAAACAAAGAATTTAGCGAGTTTCGACTAACTTTGCCTACTCCTCGTGTAATCTCTCTTGAGAAATCACTAGCACTATGGAGAAAAAACGCTTGGTTACAAGAAACTTATTGAAATCTATTAGCTAATTCCCCAAAACCTTGTTTTTTTTAGTAAAATAAACTCCCAGCAACCCTATTTATAGTGCATAGGACTTGGGTTGCATATCTCGCTAGAATAGGATTTCTAAACCCTCTTAGAATAAGAAAAGCTAACTTATTTCTTTATTCTAGTTTTCTTTAGGATTCTTGAGAAAACCTAATTTCCTAATCCAATAGGAAATTATGTGCAAACTTTTTTTCTCCTTACCCAAATTGGATTTCTTCCTAAACTTTGACTTGGGTTTTGATGAGCCAAACACAACTCCACTCGGCTGCTTCACGGGATTGAGGCGGTCCCAACCCAATGGAGGGTTGAGGCGGCCGAGTCAAAGCGCCTTGGCCATTGAGGCGGCCGCCTCAACTGACTTTTGAAACATTGACTATGGACAACTCTTGATTTTGCTGCCCCTGATATGTCTATTATATGCTAGTAACCTGCACTATTGTTGTCATGCTTGTTAATATCTTCAGGTGTCTTGAGATTAAATTTTGTACTAAGTTGGTTAACACTTAACATTATGGACAACTCTTGCAAAACTTTAATATGTAGTTTGTGAATTAGTAACTTCATGCCCAATATATATTTTTTTTGAATGCCCAATTAATTTTCTCCTTGTTTTGTTTTCGTCTTTTATTTTTTCTTACATACGTAAAAGAATTACACAAAGAGAATTAGTGATTGACGCTCTCAGTTTTCCTCGAAATTTCCTTTATGGTATATGTTAGGATTGTTTGTCATCCTCTTTATATAATTATGCAGATCAAAGATTGTTTTCAAAACTGCTGGAGTTTTGTTGGATGAAATGCGAGACAAGGGATTAAATGCACTCAAGTACAAGGTTATAATTCTTGATGAAGTGCATGAAAGATCGATAGAGTCTGATCTTGTTCTTGTCTGTGTTAAGCAGTTTCTACTGAAGAACAATGACCTGAGGTTAGCCTTTTATTTTATTAGTGTCTGGTAGTATTGTAATTTTGACAAGCTGAAGTTTGGCATATATGGTTATCTACTTGTTATTGGTTATTTAGTAGAAAAATCTTACTCTTATTTCTTGTTTTTGTATCATACTCAACTAATTAAACTTCATGGGCCAAGGTTGTTGAGGATTTGTCGAATTTTTTTTTTTCAGGGTGGTTTTGATGTCTGCAACTGCGGATATTTCAAGATACAGGGATTACTTCAGGGACCTCGGTAGGGGTGAAAGAGTTGAAGTGCTTGCAATCCCTACCTCCAACCAGAGAACTATTTTTCAGCGAAGAGTTTCATACCTTGATCAGGCAATCACTTAAATATATTAAACTTTGTGGTGGCTATTGCCCCTGTTCATTCTAGATTGATGCACCTTCTTCTTGTCTTTCTTCATGAACAGAATCATTGATTTCATAAAAGTTAATGCTCCAATTGACTTGATTCCCTCTTATGTAATTTGTCATTCATTGCCCAAAAACACCTTACCATAAGAAAATTTTAATATACTGTAAATCCTTGTATTAAAAAACATAATTGAAGCAACTTAGAAATGACAATTTTTAAGTTGCGAATGGAGAATGAGAAAGTTAATGTGTTATATTAGTTTTTTTTGAGTTTAAGGAAGTTGGCGTAAGGGAGTCAGCTGTAGCTAAAATAGATCTAGTTTGGCAGCGAATGGGGTTGATAGATGAGTTTTTCAAATATATAGTCCATGTAACTTGTTTCGAAGAGATTTTATGGTTACAAGTAATAATAAGAGTTTGACGGAGTTAACTTTCTTTCTTTTTTTGGAAACATATTTGAAAATAGAGTGTTTTTTTGGAAGTATGATTAACTGGTGGATGGTAAACAATATACTGAAACTGTTGGCAGAATGGAGTATTTGGTGGTATTAATCTATAACTTTCTCCTTGGGGTATTTGAGTTTTGAATCTGGCAGGTGGAAAAAAGGAAAAAAGAAAAAGAAAAAGAAATCAGATATGTCATTCCAAAATTTTCAATTGCTTAGGACCTCATAATTTCAAAGCCATTTCTTTCAATTATCTGATGGTTATCTCGTTGCCATCTGTGCAGGTAACTGAATTGCTTGGAGTAGATCCTGGAGTGAGGTCAGACTTATTATCTATGAAATATTGTTCTGGACCAAGTCCTTCGGTGTCAAATGCTGAAATGAAGCCTGAAGTGCACAAACTTATTCATGATTTGGTGCTACACATTCATGAAAATGAGCCAGACATCGAAAAGAGCATATTGATTTTCCTTCCAACATACTATGCCCTGGAGCAGCAATGGTACTTTTTGGGGCCGCTCAGTTCATCTTTTAAGGTTCACATTTTACATCGGAGCATTGACACCGAACAAGCTCTCATGGCTATGAAAATCTTGAAATCCCATCGTAAGGTGTACCTTTGACTGCTTGACTGCTTCTTCCTCTTTGAAACTGAATGAGTATTTGTATGTTGTGATTTACATAGAAGAGGAAAGGAAGTAAGTTTGATGTGTATGTTTGTATAAATCATTTCTTTTTATGTTTGTATTTGCATCATTTAGTATTCTTGTTTTGTTTTAAGGAAAATATAGGGTCTAGTTAAGGTCTGACATTGCTTCTACATTTGTCATGACACATGATCATGTGCACATAGTAGTCGACTCTGCAAATAATTTATGTATTTTCTTTGATAGAATGTGTGCTTAACTATGAGTTTTACAATTATCTTCTGTTACCAACATCTAGCACCTTGCACACATTCTTCTTTGTCTCAAGTTTGGACTTTAATACATATCTTGTAGTTTGTTTACTGAAAAATTCTACTGTGCACAGGTCATATTAGCCACAAATATTGCGGAATCATCTGTGACAATACCCAAAGTGGCATATGTCATTGATTCATGCCGATCTTTACAAGTCTTCTGGGACAGTAACCGGAAAGCGGACGCTGCAGAGCTCATTTGGGTTTCGAAATCCCAGGTATTGAGGAAATTCTTACTGGTCGACTTAATTGGTTCTCTTTCCCAATTAGTTTTTAAAATTCAAATCATTTTGTAGGCAGAGCAGCGTAGGGGAAGAACTGGTCGAACTTGTGATGGCCAGGTTTATCGATTGGTTACAAAATCATTTTTCAGCACGCTTGAGGATCATGAGAGTCCGGCAATCCTGAAGTTGTCATTGAGGCTACAAGTGCTTCTTATTTGCTGTGCTGAATCCAAAGCCATTAGTGATCCCAAGGGTAAGGGTGTTATGGTTCTAGTTTTACCAATATTTCTTCTGTGCTTATTTGTTGCTTTTCATTTGAAGGGACCTTTCACTTCACTAACAAAAGTGATCTAATAGAAATGCATTTTATAAATTCCTATTATTTTTTCTAGTTTTTGTCAAAATTTGCATGCTGCAAGCAGAAATGGAACTTTGGACTTTGTTTCATTGTTTTGGATTTAGTAGTATTGATGATAAAGTGGTACTATATTTGTTGGATGGTTTGGAACCTGTGCAAAACCGTACCCCACTTAAAGTTGGGTTGAGCAGGAAGTGATGTCTTGGCCAACTGAGTCTACCCTGAAATGGTTAATCAGTTAATGAATATATGCGTAACTGCTACTTATGTAGCTCAAGTATGTTTTTTTCTATGCATGTAGAAGTGAAAGATTTTGCTTTTCTTTCTTCTTTCTTTTATTTTCTTTTCTTTTTTCTCTTTTTGGTAAAATAACATTGTGTCGAGTAGATTTTTCTTGTAATATAACTTGTCTGCACAACTTTGACGTTGTTTCTTTACTAAAAATGGCAGACTTAATTACTGACTTTCTCTTGTAATTTATGCACAATTGAATACTGTCTGTAAGGGCTTATTTGGAACCTTCCACTGTCTTCAGCCTAATATGACATAGGGTATACGACTTAAGTGAGAATATGAACCCAACTTAATATTTTTGTTACGATTCTCAAAGAAATGTAAAGGTAGGAAAGCTGTATGCAATACCACTTGTTATTCAAGGTCTGTTATGGTGATATATTGAAATGTGCACTGATAAAAATTGAGGGGGCCTAATTGATACTACTTTTATGTAGCCTTGTTGCAGAAGGCTATGGATCCGCCAGATCCTGAAGTTGTTGGAGATGCATTGAACTTGCTTATTCATGTGCATGCACTGGAGAAAACATCTCCAAGGGGCCGGTATGAGCCTACATTTTATGGGCGGTTGCTTGCGAGTTTTTCATTATCCTTTGATGCTTCTGTGCTTGTACTCAAGTTTGGGGAAATTGGAATGCTGCGTGAAGGCATTCTGCTTGGTATATTGATGGATACGCAGCCTCTACCCATTCATCATCCTTTTGGGGATGAACATTTGGTACTGCATATATAGTAAATGAACTCTGCTGTTTCTGGATGCTTGTAGTTTTTTGAGCAATTATTCCTCTATGTACTTAAACTGGTTTTTTTACTTCAGTTTGCAGAATACACATCCTACTACTTTGAAGGAGGTAAAAACACGATCCTAAGTGGTCGGAAGGAGGTGGTTTTCATGGCAAACTTATTTGCATTTCAGTTTTGGCAACATGTTTTCAAGGTAAAGTAGCATGTTCTTGGCTGGATGTATGGAGGTTGCCTTTCCAATGAATTTTGAATTGTTATAATTAAAACAAATTTTCATTTTCTGAAGGATAAGCACCGTCTTGATCATTTGAAAGAACTTCTAAAGTTTGATGAAATGAATGCTTCAACGTTATTAATCCCCAAGATTGAAGAAGAATGGTGCTCTTTCCACAATCTTGTGCAGTCATCACTACAACATGTCTCAAATTTGTGTATGGATCTAGAACATTTTTGTATAGCACCTTTATATATATTTATTTACTTATCAATTGAAATCATTTTGTACGCTTGTTGCTACATCTTATTTATAAATAATCTTCGATGCAACTGTATTAACCTTTTTGGTTTTCTTAGTATCTTTACAATATTAGTATCTTTACAATATTAGTATCTTTGTTTTCAGACGAAGATATATTAAATTCGATTCATAAATTTCGGCCCAAATTCCTGGGTACATTTGATGGTCTACCGACCTACTATGATCCTTATGAATATGAACATACATGCTTTCTCAAGAGTCAGCCGCATGAGGATACAGACACGCATGTTGCAGATGATGAGCATCTTGAGCCTTCTTTTGGAACAAGGAAATGTGTTTCTGTGCCATTTGTTGCATACAATCACTTTCAGTCTAATAATGTGGCTGAAAAGTTGGCAAATGTTATCAAAGAGGTACCTTTTATTTTTGGGCCTAGTCTGATTTATTGTTGGCATATTATTGATCTTATGCTGTACTTTGTAACAGATAAGAGCTCAATATATGGAAGGCATATCTGGTAATCAGGATGAAACTGCGGTTGATTCTCACATCGCTGAGGAGGCTCCTGTATGTGTTTATTTCGTCAATGGATCTTGCAATAGGGGTAGTCAGTGCCCTTTTTCTCATTCACTCCAAGCAAAAAGACCTTCATGCAAATTCTTTTCCTCCTTACAGGTATCTCAATAGGTGCTGGAATCAATCTCTCTTACCTTAAGAGTGCATATGTTTATGTTTATATTCTTTGGGCATTGATACATGGTATATGTTATAAACTCTTGTCGGTCACCTAAAAACTAGACCTACTGAAAATTCATCCCATCTGGCATCCTTCATAGGGCTTGCATTGGAGTGCCCATGTTGTCCACTGGATTGAAGAATATTAATACAAAACATGGGGAGTTGGCAGTCCCTACTAGTATTATCTCTGTTTACGAATTTTCTGTTTTTGCTGAAATATAGTTTGATGATGAAAAACAATCAAGCTTCTGCCTGCCTAATTCTTGTGTTTAAAGTTAATATTCCTGAAGTAAATTATGAGTTTAGGGGTACATAATCTGACCAGTGGTCTATTCAGAATTTCATATGAAATCTTTTTGAACACTTTTTAATATTTTCTAGTTTTTTTATTTCAAAAGTTTTTTTTGTTGCATTTAGTAACATATTAATATATGCATGTGGGTGAATTACATTAAGCAATTATTTACTTTGTGCACAAAAGTTTAAACTGATTCCCTACATTAAGTATTTCATACTAGTTGGAAATCAATTGTATCTTTCTTACCAAAAGGGCATTATGTTGGCAAATTGCTGACTGTGCTCTGACAAACTCAGTCAAAACTTGGAAAAAGCATCTAGCAAATTTACTTGTCTTGTATTCTTACTGGTCAGGAAGTGACCAGTAATTAATTTAATTGATGACTGCTAAATTTTAACTTTTGCTCACCATTCATCTAGAAACCTTGCTTGCAGGATGCATGCGGATACTGAGATATCAACTTCCTGTTTAGAATATTAGGAAAATGATGAAAATAGCAATTAATCTCTTTTGCATCTTTTCAATGTAATTGATTATTTCATTTATATAGAAACCATTGAATTTTATGGAATAAAACCTATTGGACAGTTGTATGAAGCAGAATTTAGTTTTATATTACATTGGTCCTAACGCAAAAAAATACTGTTTTAGTTTGGAGTGCACCCCATTCACCTATGATAACATTGCAATATTACCATGTCTGGCATTATTGACAGTGAGCAGTATGGTCTGCATTGTGCATATATCAACTTAATCAGCAAATACCAATCCTAAGCGTTGTGGACACATGCCTATGCTGGTGGATGTGGCTCCCTGTCTGAGATTATTATGTCTGTAGGATCAGTTTCTTGGAGAAAATTTGCTAGAATTTTTTTTTTTTTCCTGATTGCTTTCTAGTATGATGTTGTCCTTGCACTGTAGTTGTATAATATTCTTCTGATTGTGAAAGGTGATCTGCAGGGTTGTCGAAATGGTGATTCATGTGTCTTTTCTCATGATCTGGGTCAATCTCTATCATCTAATAGCTCAACCGGATGCCTCCCAGAAGATGGGGTTGCCAATGCTGCAACTCTTATACAATTGTTTCCCACATCTTCAGATGGATGCATTCTTTTGTTGGATGATACAGATATGCGCTTCTCGTCGAATTTTGCTTGCCTTTATGATCCTTCTAAAATAATTTCCACCACATGTTTGTCGGACACCTTCATATTTGAGCCATCATTGGCTGGTGTTAGAATTCTGCAGGGCCTCCGTCACCCATTTGAGACCATCATATCTAGAGCAGGGGAGAATCCAATCCCTTGGAGTGAGGTTAAGTGTGTGTTATGGTTTCCTAGTCTTGATAGCTATAGTGAAAATTTGGAAAGACAGAGAATGCTGGTACAGAACTTTTTTGAGTATCTAGCCATCAGAGTATTGGCCGATGCCTTGTATGAAGTGCGTGTTATCCTCACCATGAACAACATCAAATTTGCACAACTACAGGTAATTCTTGCTGCTAAGGAACTTTTTCTCCTCTTTTGTTTTCTGTCATATAATTTTGGATCAACATGAGTGGTCCTCTGTTGGGTGGTGGAGGCATGTGTTGTGCTGTTTTTGATGAAGATGAAAAAACCAAATTCAAGCTATCTGTTGTGTTTCAGGTTGAAATATTGGGCAAAGATAGTTTCTTCTTCCTCAGTGAATCCTTTCCATTTGACGAAATGAGTTTTGGGGAGCTGTCTGATACGGTTAACAACAAGAAACCGATGTTGGTTTCAAGGCCAATCTCCTACGTCTTTGACCTGCACCCGCCTACGGACATTCAATTCGGTGACTACGCTGCTATACTCCACAAACATCTGCATGATAATCAGGTATCAAGTGAGGATGATTTCAAGGTGGCTTTTGCTTCACAGGGTAGTTTTGATTTAAAATGTCACTAAAAATTGTCTGCACCACAGGATAGTTTTGTACCAAGGCATTGTGACTTGAGTTTACCCAAGGGATGATTTCTGTTTTTTGTTTCCAAATCCCTTTGTATTATTATTTTTTTGAACTACAAAAGCATTTGTATTTACAAATGAAGAATGTATATAAGTATTTAATACTGTCATTATGAGATGACTTTTTTTTAGGGACATTATTAATCAATTATCAATGAAGAAATCTCGAAATGGATTTCAAAATTTCTTTGGTTTAAGTTAGTCAACTCATCTCATCTCATTCGTGTCGAAATATCATGCTTTATTTGATTCATTAATATCATACATTTGGTCACTGTAATTGAAAATTTAACTACAATATTTAAATATATCTTACCTACCATTTAATTTCTGTAAATTACTGGTCCGATGACAACAATTTTTTTCCATGATCGTCGTCTTCTTCTTTTGATTTGTCTCCTTCCGATCCTACTACACATGCTCCTCTTCCTAGTTCTCCCCAGAATCTAAATCATGATATTTATTTGAAATATTATATTAAAACTCACTAATATGTTTTAGTCAAGTGTGTCTGATCATCGGCGTTTTGGTCGAATTTATAAGAAAAATTATAGAGATTTCAATGAAATTTAATAAGTTTTATTAACTTTAAATAGAATCATATCCCGAAAAATCCTGTCCCGAAAATCTGCCGTATAATCTGAAAATCCATACCAATAAAAAGCATAAATTAATGTGTATCCAAAGTCCAATCGTGATAATCATATATTGAGTTATTGATTTTGACCACTATTAAATTAGAAGTTTACAAACTTCTTGCTCTGTTTCTGTTTTGATTTTAAGTGTATTGAAATCGAAAATCTTCCATCACTTTCTTTTCTTGCACAGGCTTCGTTAAAAAAATTTATTTAAAATGTGTTGAGTAATAAAATTTTGTATACCCATACAATTGTTCGGAAGCGAACATGGTTAGACATAATAAACATGTACTTTTTATTTTAGTTACCATCGATTATTTAAAGGATAAAAAAGTGTCATTAAATAAAATAACAAATCATAGATTAATAAAAAAAATTTGTTTAAACATGTTTATATACTGTCTCTCTCTAATAATTATCTTGTACACTGTTATTGGGTATCTTTTAATCTTGATAGATTGATTAATTAATCTAGTTCATGTTTCTTTGTCTTACCTATATAGATTAAAATTTTAGAGCCTGTGTGCGGCAGGTCCCTATGTTTTCGATTTTCTTTTCCCTGTATTGTTCTTCCTTCTGTTTTTTGTTTTGTTTCTTGTTTTTTCTTTTTCTTTTCTAAATTTATATATGGTTCTATCTAGAGTTTTTTAGCATATGATCATACGTGATACTTTTTCCCTCCAGATCATTTCGATTTAAAAATATATATTTTATGCTTCAACAGATAAAATCCTCATCTAACATGTTTATATTGAGAGGAAAGATTTGGAAAAAAAAAGGTTCTAAAATTGAGATTTTCATATGTATTAAAAATGAACCAAGGTAGTAAAAGCTACGGACCTTGAATGGAAAATGATGAGTTTCAAAAAGATGCAATGAACCAATAAGAAGCTGAATAGTATGCAAATATGTATCATTTTTATCAGAACAAAAAATTACAGTAATGTTGTAAATCAACTTTGAATAAACTGAACTAGATGTAGAATAAATTGAAACCGAGATTAGAGAGAGATATAGACGAGATAGTATTTGTATTGATATCCTGTGTGTTATCAGTTGAACAACAACATTTGCAATGATAATGAATCACTTGTATAAATAGACTCATATTTGATCACTTGGCCACTTGCCTTGAATGGATGATGAGAGGCGGTCATATGCAAAGCAAATCAAGAGAGATGTAGCCATGTAAGCGGTGCATCAGTTGAAGCAAGTGGGTGGACTCAAGTTGGCAAGTTGGAGTGCAACAAAGAGGAGAGGCGGTGAGTTATGGGAGATCATTGTGTGTATTACACATGTGGTAAAATCCACATATTATAACACTCCCCCTTGGATTTATACCACTTATATTAATATTCTAAGAAAAAACCTAATGGGATAAAATTCGAGAAAAATGTATACAATGATCTCTCTGGATCTAGTAGGGTTGGACATTAAAAACTATCTCATTAAAAACCTTGTCAGGAAAACCCAGTTGGACAAAACCTGATTAAAGGGAAAAAGAGTATAGTATACATATGTCCAGAATTCATTGTTTCTTTCATAATATTTCTCACATTTATACTTTGATAGGGAAAACCCAGTGGGATAAAAACCTGAGCAAAGATATTCATTGATCTGTCGGATCAAAGTAATATTTATAATGATCTTCTGGATCAATGTAACATATATACGATGATTAGCAAGATCAAAGTAATATTTACAATGATATTTGGATCAAGATAACATATATACGATGATTAACTGGATAAATGTAATATTTATGATGATCTTTATGGATCAAATAATTTTTGGGTGTGCTTAAAGAATTGCCTCATTAAAACCTTATCAGAAAAACCCAGTGGGATAAAAAACCTGATTGAAAGGAAAAAGAGTACAATGCACATATGCCCCAAATAATTAATATACTTCATTTGATATGCTCCCCCTGGTGGGACGCTCCCCCTGATGGGACGCCCCCCCTGATAAAAGTTCATTTGAAGCAATCTTCTAGATTGCTGAACTGAAGCACACTGATGTTTATTTCATGAAATGTAATAACATCATAAATGATTGGGGGGGAGTACGAGCAAATACTTGCTTTATGGAGTAATATCCATATGGAATCTTTTCAGAATCCTTTTAACATATTCTGATTGATGGACAAGCATTCCATTTAATCTATGCTCGACCTTCAGGTCGAGACAATGTTTTCTTTCTCATTTCTTTATGAGGACACATGAGTATATAATTTCCATATCTTTATCAGATATTAACTGAGTCGGCTATACCACATCCATTCAAATTGTTTTTAATCCATATAAGGATTTTTGTATGTTCATCAAATACAGATCACGAGATCTCAATTTATATGCTTCTAGCATTTTTAGAATCCTTCAGGATTTATAAATATCCGCATTGAGTGAATCATATAGATAAATGATTGCTACGTCTAAGAGACGTATTTCAAGCCTTTTAAAGGCAGCCAAATTCATCAACAACGTAACCATATTTATCATTTGTGAATACCAAGTTTCTGTAAGAAACCTCGCATTACGAGTCGTGCCTCATATCTCACGATCTCGTTTTTTCTCATTACATTAAAGATCCATTAGTATCCAATTAGTTTGACATCTCCAGGTGTCTGGAGTACTATTGATCTAAACACTTTATTTTGGCTTATGAAGTCAATTCTTCTTGAATTGCTTCTTTCATCTAGGCCAATCATGCATTTTATCTACAATAGTTGATATTATGAATATCATAATTATCTTTTATAATTTCAGTAGCGCTACTGTGTATAAAAATACATCATCAATGATTGTTTCCTTATGATTCCACATTTCTCTTATATGACTTATAGAAATTTTCTCAATTTCTATACTTTTGTATCTCTGTTGAGATTTCTTCCATTTCAATGGATTTAGTCATTTCATAGACTTGTGTCTCTTTTAGATATATCAGACTCTTATAGAGTTGATTTAGAGAAAATTGATTTATTCATAACTCGAGTTTTGTTTACTCTTGGGATCCCAATAACAATACCTTTCAAAAGGTTTATAAACTTATGATATGTATCAGATGATTTATTTATTGCCTTTTTCTCTGATCGTTCTTCAAGAACAATCACCCGGTCGGGGTTTATGAGATAACAACTGATAAAATCTTGTTACCTTTAATATACCAGGTAACAGATTAATAATCATCCGATGATCAATTATCTTTCGTATTTGAGAGATACGAAGATTGAAATGAGACACACACACACATATATATATATATATATATATATATATATATATAACCTAACTGGTATCTCTATTTTGTATATAAGTAACTTTACATTTACTTTTCTCTTCTTGAGAAACTTTCCATTTTGAAATTAATCAATATAATAATCTGGAGATATTTGATAAGTGATTCCCCTGACCCATTTTGATTATGATTATATCTGAAAAACTGATAATCAGTACAAGTAATATGGAGATATTTGATAATAAACAAACATATGATCATCTCGTAGATGCATTAATTAGAACCATATAATAATGAGATGGATCATTTAGTGGATGAATATGTCCACATATATCTCCTTGAATTTTTTGTAAGAATGATGAGAATTCAAAACCAACTTTTAGAATAATATGGTTTTACTGCTAGTTTCCCCTATGAACATGCAGTACATAAGTACTCACTGGATAAAGAATCTTCTAGTTCTTTATTAGATATCCATGAGTATTTTCAATGATTATACTCATCATTGTAGATCCTGGGTTACCAATATGGTCACGCCAAAACACAAACATTTTCGGATCTGGGAACTTTTGATTCATGATTCATAACTGCATAAACATCTACACTCTTTATAATAGTGTTTTATAATCCAGATGATAAAGCACGCAGCTTTTCTATAATAAGTTTCTGGCCTGAATCATGAGGAGTAATGCATATATATATTAAACATTCTCATTACTCATAGTTTCAATATGATATTCATTCCTCCGTATATCTTTGAAACTAAGCAGATTCCCTTATATTCTGCTTAAATGATATAAAGTATCATTGATACATAATTAATATCATCTGGTAATAAGATTTTAGCTCTTCTAGAGCTTATAATCAGATCAGCTGGATCTGATCTGGTATTAACCTTATATGTCTTTGAACAAAGAATATTTCTTTAAGTTCTGCTCGAATAATATCAAGTATCACTGATACATGATTTAGTATTGTTTGATAACAATATCATGGCTCTTCCAGAGCTTTCTATCAGATCCGTTGGACGTGATACAATATTAATTTTTGCTCAAATCAAAATCAAATTCATAAAATATATCTGACTCCGCAGAATTGTATGAGTCCTTGCACTCTAGGCAAGACATATATTTCCATTCTGTGAATTTTATGGACATTATGTGTAATTCCATTTTATATCTCATCTGAAATGATAATAATCTTTTCAATAGGTTTATTCTATAAACCTTACCTCTTGTTATTCACAAACATCAACTCCTGGGTATGTTTTGATATCTCATGAATATAAATATATCCAAATTTACACTCTTGATACTGCTCCTTCATGAGCAAGTATAAAATGGATAAAATATCCTTTACAATCTCATTACATGTGATATTAGGATCTTAAATCCTTTTAAGATAATCACAGCATCCTGGATGCATATGAAATGGATAAAATATTATTTTTAATTTCATTATTCGTTAGGATCTTAAATCTCTTTTTTATGATATTCACAACATCCTACCGAATGTGTATGAAATGGATAAAATATTAATTTCATTTTCTTTATTTGTTAGGATCTTAAATCTCTTTTATAATATTCACAACATCCTACTGGATGTGTAGATCCCTTTTTTTTTCTCAAATGAATGATACGTTAGGATCTTAAATCCCTTCTATGATACTCACAGCATCTTGCTGGATGTGTAGCTCATTCTTTCAAATAAATGATATGTAAATATATCACTTGATATATATGAGATAACTTCATATAACTTCATATTATGAACGTGTTTGAAACCCCAGGTTCCAAATAATGAAGTATGACATTCATTTATCGGTTTTCAAAACCGTGCCGTATGGCATGTATATAACACTGGATCCAGATCTCCAGGTTCTATCAGGGGTATAACAGAGTTTTATATGTTGCATAAAAATAAACAATTTCAGGGTCATGAGAACACCTTAGACACAGCATAAACCAGTCCAAAGACACAACATAAGTCAGTCTCATATATTACATAAAAATAAATGGTTTCAGGGTCATAAGATCACCTTACAGGGTCATAAGATCACCTTACCTTACAGGGCCATAAGATCACCTTACAGGGCCATGAGATCACCTGCGATGTGCATAAAAATAAATAGTTTCAGGGCCATAAGATCACCTTACAGGGCCATGAGATCACCTGCGATATGCATACAAATAAATTTAGAACTATTACATATAATTTCCGTTTGACGGCATAGGCCATCTTGTCCGTTGGGATTTTAAATCCTTTTTATGAAATTCAGAGCATCTTTCTGAATGTGTATGGATTTCAATTTACGTTAGGATCTTAGATTTTGTTATGATGTTTACAACATCCGACTAGATGTGTATATTTCTCTGAATATTTCTCTGAATATTGCATCAAACATGTATATCATACTGGATCCAAACCTCCAGCTTATGAATATTCCATCACGCCTGAAAACAGAGTTAATAAAGTTTAAATAAGTCAAAACAATACTTACAATCGAAATTAGCTAAAACTGATGGCACGGTTGCGTCCGAAACGGTCGAAATAGCTGGAAACCAGTCCAACTCGACCGATGCTGATGTGGCGCTGACGCATGCTGATGTGGCATGACAGGCGTTGACGTGGCATGATATGTGCGCTGATGTGGCACGGCGTGGTGCTGACGTGGCATGACATGATCGCTGACGTGGCGCTACAGTGTCGTCTTCAACCTTAGAAAGCTGCTGAAAAAACTGGAAAAAAATGGGTGTTGACCGGAATTTGACCGGACCTAGAGACTTCGTTAGACTTCCGTTTGAGACGCGGTCAGTGGCGTCGGAATCGTCTTTCCGAGAGGAACACAACAGTATCCTCCGAAAAATGATTCGAGCATTTTGAATTTTCTGGACTCAATCAAAAATTCAAAAAACAAAGCTAAAAACACTCAAGAACTTTCTCAGGAAGTTCTAATCTATATTCGTGCTGATAACGTGTTGTAAATCAACTTAGAATAAACTGAACTAGATGTAGAATAAATTGAAACCGAGATTAGAGAGATATATAGACGAGAGAGAGTATTTGTATTGATATCCTGTGTGTTATCAGTTGAACAACAACATTTATAATGATAATGAATCACTTGTATACATAGACTCATATTTGATCACTTGGCCACTTGCCTTGAATGGATGATGAGAGGCGGTCATATGCAAAGCAAATCAAGAGAGATGTAGCTATGTAAGCGGTGCATCAGTTGAAGCAAGTGGGTGGACTCAAGTTGGCAAGTTGGAGTGCAACAAAGAGGGAGAGGCGGGGAGTTGTGGGAGATCATTATATGTATTACACATGTGGTAAAATCCACATATTATAACAAGTAAATAAATGATAAGGTGAAAGGAGAAGAGACACGGTAGAGTTTAGAAATATATCCTTTTTTTCTGACAACCAAAAAATGCAATGAACAAATGAGAAGATGAAGGGAGAAGAGACACATAGGTAGGATTAAACAAATATAATTCAACTAATTAACAAAGCATTAAATAGTGGCAACTTTGGTAGGAATAAGCTATTATTATTATATTATATAATATGATATATGATAATATGATATGTTTCTCTAGAACAAGTTGAGATTGATATTATTCATCATGTTTCTAGGAAGGTAAATGGTGTTGCCGACACTTTCGAAATTAGGTTTGAAGGTCATTGAAGATTGTTTTTGGTTAGAAGAGTATCCTCGACCCTTCCAAAACCGATGGGGCTCCGATCCATTCATAACGAGTTTGGAGCACTTAAAATGATGTTCAGATCGAGTATGGGTCAAACATTTTTTACCTGGTTTTTTATCGGGTCAATAACTGATCAACACCTTTGTCTGGTATTTATATAATTATTTTTAAAAATATAAACATATAAAGGGAAAAACAAGACTCTAATCTCTTTGTCTCTATATCTAATTACATTTTATGTTTGAATTAAAGTTTATTAAACTTAGATATTGTGTTCTATTAAATTTAAGTTTATATATGAATTTTACATATATATTAAAATGTTTTTCTATAGTGGTGTATGTTTGTGTTTAGGTGTATATTTAAATTTTCAAGCAAAAAAGAAAAAAGATTGTATATTTTTTAAATTGAAATGTATTTTTAAATTTAACTGAATATTAAAATTTAAGGCAATTTCCTAAAATTCAATTGTATGGTAAAATAATTTGTATATTTAGTGGTTTGAGATTTGTTTTTTGCTTAGAAACAAAAAATGTAACAGGTCATTTCGGGTCGGGTATGGGGCACCCCTTGTCATTTCGGGCCGAGTTTGGGGCGGAAAATAAAAACCCGTTCGGAGCACGAGACGGGTTTAGGGCAACTTGTGTAAATCAGGTTTCGGGTATGAGGCACAACTGATCCGATCCGTTGCCATCCCTACCTCCGTGTGTAGAGAGGTTTTTACCGAAAGATTTTATAGATTATTGTTTTTCTCTTTTGCACTTTAAAAAAGGTTCTTCCTTAAAAAAATGTCCAATTGCCATATCATCTACAAGAAACGAACCAATATATAATTAATAAAATTTTAATTCGCACTTAATTGAGTTTTTGAGCAATTATATGATAAACATGTAATAAGCATTACTAATGGTTATAGATCCCAAAAATCCACAGTTGAATTTGGTAGAGAGGAGGGCATTGGCAATCCTGCAAAACAAAAAAGAGAATACGGAGTTAGGGTGGTGTCGTTCGAATTACTTTATATTCGCTTGGACTGAGCGTAAGGTAGACAAGGCAAGGCCGTTGTCGAATGAGTTGTATTTGATGTCGAAAATAGGTGTTGGTCGAATGGTCTTGTAGGATGGGTGTTGGTCGAGTGCTCTTATAGAATTTGTGTTATCATATATTGGTGCAAGTGAATGTACATGATTTGTGTAGCTTTAATGAGGCAAGGAGAAAGACTTTGGACCCCTTTAAATAAAAGGGGTGTTAGATATTTATAGTAAATGAGAAGCCTACTAACAGAAGAGTGTCATGATATTTCTCCTTCGATTTCGGCCTTATATCGTGGAATTATCTGATCCAATTCGAGATTCTTGGGACGATTTGAAAACTGCCAAGTCAATAAAGTGTGCCGCAACATTGCAATATTGACTTGGTCTTTAACTGATTGGGTCAAGGCTTATCCTATCAGATTGGGCTAATGTTGGGTTGACTTATATTTTAAGTTTTAGTATTTGTGCTATTTTTGGCTACTACAGTTAGCCCGCCCACTCTTTGAGTTGAAGTCTTCAAGTTAGAAAATTGATGGTTTCGATCGAACTCTTGCTTCGAACGGTCTACAAGACAGTCGTTGGTGGTTTCCAATGTAAGTTGAATCGAAAAATCGTGGGTTGGGTTATTTTTTAATAGCCTTATTCTTTTGTAACCAACTCCTAAGAAGTTGTTTGAACTTGTTTATTTCGTCCACTTATTTTTTTCATAAGACTTTAATTGATCGACGGTGTTGAGCGTTATTCGTAGCTCGACGGAGAGCGACTATATAATTAATTAGGCTCGACGAAGAGGGCTCGACAAAGAGAGCTCGAAAGTCGACATGTAGCTCAATGGAGAGCCATTATATGGCGAATTTCGGCTCGACTTGGAGCACGAGATGCAGCTCGACGAAGAGCCATTACATAGAGAATTTCGGCTTTACTTGGAGCACGAAATATAGCTCGACGGATAGCCATTATATGGTGAATTTTGGCTCCACTTGGAGCACGGAATGTAGCTCGATGGAAAGCCATTATATGGCTTGTCTTGGAGCGAAACCTGGAGAGCTTAACTTGGAGCAAAATCTAGGCTCGACATAGAGCAAAATTTGAGCTCGACATGGAGCGAAATCTGGAGAGTTCGACATGGAGCGAAATCTAGGCTCGACATGGAGTGAAACTTGGATAGCTCGACATGGAGCGAAATTCGGAGAGCTCGACATATAGAAATTTGAGTTCGACATGGAGCAAAATTTGGGCTCGACGTGGAGCAAAATTTGGAGAGCTCGACATAGAGCAAAATTAGAGCTTGACACGGAGTGAAATTTGGGCTCGACATGGAGAGAAAGTTGAAAGGCTCGACATTGAGCGAGACTTTGAGAGCTCATCATAGAGCAAAATTTGAAGAGCTCGACTCGACGTAGAGTAAAATTTGGAGAACTCGACATAGAGTTAAATTTGGAGAGCTCGACTCGACGTAGAGTGAAAGTTGTAGAACATTTTTTTTTAAAGGATCGTAACTTGATCTAATTTCATAGAGCACTCGGCGTAGAGCGAAACTTGGAGAGCTCGACTCGACGTAGAGCGAAATTCGTAGAATAATCTTTTTTCTAAGGATTGCAACTTGATCCAATTTCGTAGAGTGCTCGACATAGAGCGCTTTTATTCTTAGCTCCGTTGAGCGCTTTTTGTTCATCTAGCAATGAAGATTGTTAATGTGAATCAAAAATAATATTCTTTGATTTTGTTTTCTTGGCGGTTGGCGTCTGGTGCTTGGATCATGTCAATTTCTTTGTTGATCGGATGTCGCAATTCGTTCATCAAAGAGGATGTTTGTGCCATTTCGCTTGGCGTCTGATCCTGCATATACGTTAGTTTTGCCAAAGTAATTGACAGGGCCCCATGGTGGGCGTCAAACTGTAGACCCCAAAATCCACAATTGAATTTGGTAGAGCGAAGGGTACTGACAATCTTGCAAAATAAAAAAGAAAATACGGAGTTAGGGTGATGTCATTCGAATGGCCTTATGTTCGCTTGAACTCAGCGTAAGGTAGACAAGGCTAGAACGTTGTCAAATGAGTTGTATTTGATGTAGAAAATAGGTGTTGGTCGAATGGTCTTGTAGGATGGGTGTTGGTCGAGTGCTCTTGTAGAATGGGTGTTATCATATATTTGTATAAGTGAATGTACGTGATTTGTGTAGCTTCAATGAGGCAAGGAGAAAGACTCTGGACCCCTTTAAATAAAAGGGGTGTTAGATATTTATAATAAATGAGAAGCCTGCTAATAGAAGAGTGTCCTGATATTTTTCCGTCGATTTCAGCCTTATATCATGAAATTATCTGATCAAATTCGAGATTCTTGAGAAGATTTGGAAACTGCTGAGTCAATATCGGAGTCAATAAAGTGCGATATTGACTTGGTTTTTACCTGACTGGGTCAAGGTTTATCCTATCAGATTGGGCCAGTGCTAGACCGACTTATATTTTGTGCTTTAGTATTTATGTTAATTTTGGATACTACAATAGTTATATAAGAAAAAGATTTAAATAAAATGAAATAGGAAATTAAAAAAAAATAACGATTTTAATAAAGTTAAAAAACAGAAAACAGAAAACAGAAATAGTGGATAATCGTAGTTGACGCATTAATTAATTATATAAAAATATAAGAAGGGAGTAGGGACAGGCAATTAAATAAAAATCTGAAGGTAGATATGTGTTTGGTTGGTAAAAGCGATGCAGTATACAGATGAGCACTGTTGAGCAGCAACAGCCAACAAGTCATGAAGAATTCAAGCAACTAAACCCAACTGCAATTTTGTTTAAACTCAACTAATCTCTCTCCACTTCCAACTCCGTTAAACACAAGAAAACTCATGTCTCTACTCAATCAACGGTCCAACTCCAAACCCTAAACACAAAAAATCAACAAATGTCACAACACAAGCCTTTAGATTCGCGCCACACCATTGATTCATGCGCATTCCAGCTCCACAACTGGAGACCCTTCCACCTCCAAAATACCCTCGACTCCTCCGACTCCCCCAAACCCTACTCTTCTTCAAATGGACTCCACACCAAGCGCCCCTGCCTCTCCGATCGCGCCACTTCCTTCTCCGTCATCGACACCGCCATTGACATGTCCAAGCTCACCCTCTTCGACGACGATAAGTCCATCTCCGCTGCCCCCAACAAAAAAGGTAGTTTCAGGTTAATCGCCAGGAAAAGGCGCCGCCGCGGCTCCAGGTCCGTATCTGGTCGGAGCAGCGACCGGAGTGGCACTCGGCGCTGCTGCTCTGTGGGAGCCTCCGCCGCTTACGGCACTTGCTCGGATTTTCCGGTGGCCGTGGGGACTGATTCGAGCGGTGAGCTTTTCGGGAATGGGGAGGCGAATTGGGCCTCTGATGTGAGTGAAGCCAAGAATTCCACGACCACTAGAGAGAGAGATAATGGGAGTGGAGAGAAGGAGAATTTGGGTGTTGGGTTTGGGCAGTTTGGTGGTTCGGATGTTCCAGGAAACGAATCCGGGTATGGTAGTGAACCCGGATACCGTGGGGATGCAGAGTTCGGGTATGAAGATGAGCTTGATGAGGAAGAGGATGATGGTAGGTTGTTATTTTGGGGGGACCAGTTTGGAGGTAAAATCACTGTTTATGATTCTGATTCCATAATTTTGTGTTTTCCAGTTATAATATGTTCTTTGTATATATCTAAGTGAAAAATCTATATCCTCTATCAAAGAAAATATACCATTGGTATATATACACATACACACACACACACATACATAAATACTTCTTTTCTTCTGTTTGTGGATGATGGTTTAGTGGGTGCTTTTTCTCCTGGAAGTTCGGTGATTAATTAGCAAATTTATAAACTAAAATTTGCAAGGTGTGTTTTAGAGGTAGTGATCACTGTAGTGCCGGTTGCATAGTGTAGTTGCAGCATACTTTTTGAATATAGCCGTGCAAGTGTCTTTTACCAATGTTAATGATGATTAAGTGAAAAGGGTAATTTGAGAGGATAACATTAGTTCGGATCCTGATTATGTTGTAACTGGTTTAAACAATGTGAAAAAAATGGAAGAATGGTTTCTAGTTCAAAACCATAACAAGTAGGCTTCTGTAGATTGTGAAGGAATGAACTGCAAAATGATAAATTCTGATTGCTATTGCTTCTGGGGTGTTTGAAATCTATCATTTGCAAATCATGAATAAGTGTAACTTTAATTGCTGGAACCATAAGAATTTATTGTAGAATCAATGCTTTCCCTTGTTTTCCATTTTGTAGCCCAGCAAAGGTTCTCATACATCACTTCTTTTGGGTCAGGGCTTCTTTATTTTCTTCATGAAACTGAACTGGAACAGATAGGAGCACTTAGGTTGAGGCATTATACAGTATGTAGAACAATCAACATAAGCTTCATGTTTTCTGTTCCTATTTGCAGTGAAAGGTGAACAATCAAGATATTGATGTGCAGCCATTGATCCTGTGCATTTTCTGGAAATTACTGCTAGTCATGTGTTTTTTCCCTTTTTTCCCCTTGCCTTTTTGTTTGTTCATGGATTGAGGGAGGAAGGGGGATTATGAATATGTAAGAGCTGTTGTCTATTGACTCCATATAGATTTAGAATCTTTGAAGATCGAATCATCCTCTGCTGTTTGTTTCGTAATGTGTGTTGATGTCTTAGTCTTAAATCTTAATCTTGTAGCTTGTTAGTATTGATATACAACTGGCTTAAAAGTTGGTATCTTGACATGGAAGTTTAAGGATGAGTTCCGTAATATATTCTCGAGAGACAAAATTTAACAAGTACTGGGTAGAGGAAATATTGTGTGCAACTGATACTTTCTAGCCTTTGGGAGAGTTTCATGACATTGTTTAAGACTTGGAGAGTTAAAAAGTTCTGATTAATGCTCTTGCTTGACTCTCTTAATTGGATGCAAATCTTGAATAATCAGGGTAATGAAACTGAGCTTTTAGCATTATAGTTGTGCTAAATCAAAGATGCTCCTCCCACCGGAGTTGATATTTAATAGAAGCAGTGATGGGGATATCATTTAGTTGTTAGAATAAGATCACTTTCACTTGTCTAAAACCAATGTTGATTCGTTTCCAGAGTTTTATTCTTTCCATTTCATTGGATGTTGCTGTATGGTTTGAGATGAGATCTCCCGATCTGAAGTGTGTCTGTTGCACCTCTAAATACTCAGTATCTCTGGAAGTTTTGCCCGTCTTCTTATTAAATCGATTATTTAGTGGTTGGCAACTTTAGCGTCTGTTGTATCTAGCTATTTTGTGTATTTTTACAACTATGAGAATCTGACATTTGGCTGTTAAACTATCTCTTTTTGTCCAATTTAGCTTATTATTTATCGATCAGCTGCCTTCTTGCAGCAGATACAGATTCTAAAATGGAGATGGTTGGGGAGAACACGTTCTCTGATCAAAAATCCCATCACAGATGCCGCCGCAAGAAACATGATTGTAGAATGGTGGACTCTTTGAGGTAACCGATCTTGTTGGAATTTGGCAAATATGGCAAATTCCTTTATCAACTTCTTGTCAATGATTTTTCCAGCAAGTTCATTGGCGCATCGGAATGCCACCAGTGTGAAAATAAACAAAGCGATGATGATATATAGTATTCCCCGTTTTTGAAAGATTATTCCAACCCCATGTCGTAGAAATTCTATCTGCTGGCCCCCTCTACATCATTCTGTATTTATGAAAGGATTTTGTATCGTCATTACATTACCAGGAAGTAATGTATGTTCAAATAGAATATAAATACTGTAACTGCTGTTCAAAAAGTTACAAACATTACTGATATATGTAAGTACAAGTTATTTATTGTTTGGAATGCAATATAATAGTGATTACCTTTCTCAATGTTGGACCAAAAACCAAGTAAATTGGGAGGCCATAATTGATGAAATGAATCAGTAGTGCTCTTATCTACAAGCTGTTCACTAAATTGATTTGGTATTATATTATGTCAGATTATGTAAAAAATGTTGTTACATTATCTAATTAATTGTTTTATATAAATCCTGATAAATATCTTGATTGAAACAATTGGTTTTTACTGTCTTAATAGTTAGTAAATTTGTGGGGTTTGGGTAATGTCTTCTTTTCCAAACTCTCAAATTTGTTAAAAAAACCAAATAGATAACAAAAAATAGGAGCTGCCATTTGCCCTAGTTATTGCTAACTTGGATTTTTTTGGAAACATAAAAAAAAAAAAAAAAACAATTCAATAAAAAGAAAAAAAATCCTGGCTCAATTTTCATTTTTAATATTAAAATTATTGTTAATTTTAATAGTGAGGGTATCATTATTGACAAACAAAACTAAAGCCCCAATGAAAAATTTTCCCCTAAAAAATAAAAATATAATCAAAACGGCGACGTAGTTGATTGTATGATATCATAGCCGCTCTATGTCATGACTAATGAATTCTCGTTGCTAGAGAAAAGACCTGAGAGAAACGAAAATGGTGAGAGGAGAAGCGCTGAGCGCATACAGAGCTCTCATTAGAGCTACGAGGAAATCGTTCGCCGGAGACACATTGATGCTTCGAGAATCCGCCAAAGAAATCAGAAGCAAGTTCGACGAGAATCGTCACGTGACCTCCGAAGCCCAGATCCAGAGACACCTCGACGAGGCACGCGAAGCCTCTCGTTTCGTTTCCACCATGATTGTTCAAGCCAAACTCAATGATCGTGGCGGTTACGGTACCTATTCCGATTCCTCTTCCTTCTTTTTGCTTTAATTCTTCAATTTTTTCACATGTGATTCGTATGTACATTACCTGTTTGATAAAATTACTCACTCAGTTACTCCTATTGATACAGTACCCCACTCATTTTAGTGAGTGGTGATTGAAAAGCTATGTTATCCATGTATTGAAATTTGAAGACCTAGAATTGGCCCAAACTTGTTAGGTTGAGGAGACTCCTTGATTGTATATTTTTTAAATCTTAAATCCACTTACTTTCAAATTCCTAGAGGAATAAATAGTACATTGAGGACTGCTTATATCTGTGCATAGATATCAAACTAGATTTGTGAATTGTTAACGTTTGCATACTTATTTTGTTTAATTACTTGTTTGTATAACTGTAGATTCACTCTAACCTTCAAATATAGCATTGCCATATGAAACTCGTACCCACTAAGAAGTAAGAATGCCCCTGACTAATGATGTCATTTCTTGTTAATGCAATTGTATCATTGTGACTGTTTAGTGAAGAAAGTGGTTTGCTTTCAAATTTTGTTAGCATCCTAAAAACTGTTTCTGGTAGAGCAAACAGGAAATGCGATTCTATAACTACTTTAATTTGGCCAAAACATTGATTGATGTAGATGTTGAAATTGGGAGTTGTGTTGTGTTAGGGGGATCTTGAATAACTGCTTCTACAGTTCTACCCCTTTTCCTTTTCTCTGAAGGCATGGTGTTCAATTGCTTTAGTTCTCAAAATATGTTGTGCTTAGTTGAAGTGATGTATTTCAGTGTTGATTAGTCATTTATCGAGAGGAACCTAAATTAACATCCCAATAATTATCGGTGCAGAGGTGAAGCCAAGCAAAGAACATGCAGGAGCAACACTTGAAATTCCTTCCGAAGAGAGCCTTAAAAAGTCCGTTTAAGGATGGAAAGAGTGGACTTTGGCTGGCATCAGGATCACACACAGCTTTCAGAATTCAGGTCTAGACCACATATTTATCTGTACCCGGTTGTTTCTTTGTTCTTTCCTTCTGTTGCCCATAAAAACTTGTGTACTAAAGAGCTGTTATTTGTAAACAATTAGCTACAAGGGTTTTGCCTTGTACAACAATTACATCTCATAATGCTGTGTAGAGTGTTCTATAATCAAGTCCTTGTTATATGTATTCTGAACTCAGATTTCCTAAATTCAATGGAATATCAAATTTAATAACTCGGTATGATTCTGCACTTCATCAGTTGTAAAAGAAATTTGTGTTACATTAAATGTAAACCAAAACTCATTTAAAACCTTATGTGAGAGATACATGAACCCTATGTATCAATATAATAACTTTTCCCCTGTCCATGGTAAAAGAAATTTAAATATTGATACAAAATGGAATGCTGAGGCTCTTACAACAACGCTAAATATATTTTTCTTTCACAAAACAAAATTTAAAAGTAACTTCATCTGCCAAAGAGTATGGTAGCCCAAGTTGGAAAGGTGCTAATCTTCCTCATCCTCAACATCTTCCTCACTTTCTTCATTATCGTCCTGATTCTCCGGCTCTTTATCATCTCTTTTCTGGTCACCAACAGGGCCTGGAGAAACAGAAAGTATGGAAATATTTATACATGGTCTTGAAGTGGTAAATGTTTTTTGGTAAATTCATCACAAAATTTCAGGAATGGTTAAAAGTAGTATCAGCTGCAGAAAGATCTCAGAAGCATGAAGACAAATAGACAATGCATCCAGAAAATAGAAACCATAGGTTTTAGGCCCAAATGCATCAACATGATAGGCTAAGCCTCTATGATAGCATCGGTAGCTGGTGGAATACCCAAACCTGTCCATACAGAAAAGCACGATAGTACTTTACATGGGATCCTTGTGCCAATCACTTATATTAAAGATCATGCATTCTCAGTGGATTACTAGTTAACATTGACCATCTCTTCAGTCTTCTCTTTACTATAGCAAAGAAAAATATACATAAAGAGATGGATTGAAGATGACTGTGCCGGAACACAATCTTTCCTCAACTTGACGAGTTGTAAAGTCATTCTTGGTCCAATCTCTTGAAGCTTAACATCACTTTTTGTCGAAGCTCGATTAACTCTACCAAGATCACTCGTCAGAGTCACCATTGCTGCTTCATCATCAACTTCACTTTCTGAACCAAAATAAATTACAAAGACCGTAGCTGATGTGTCATTGAAACCTCACTACCAAGAGGAATTAAACATTTGAGTATTCATATAACATTCTTTTGCGCTATGAATTCAAGCAGGACAGTCGAAATGTCAAAATCCTTTTAACACCTACTAGAGAATGAATTAACAGCGAGTTTCTTGTTCAATTGTGTAAAGTTATCCCTGGGTTAAGGCCATGGGAGGTTCTAAGCGTTGAGCAAGCTATGGATCAGATCACATATGGAGGAGAGTGGTACCGCGACCCACTTGGTTCTTATGTTTTGTCCACTTATTTTACCTGGGTAAAATCCTGAAACAGAAAACTTCCGAATTAGCAAAGCAAATTGTCATTTTCTCATGTTGGACAATCGTTTGCTTTTGTATAATGAAATAGAAATTGTAACTGAAGAACAGAGGGGAAAAAATATAACATTTTTGTCAAACAACAAAAATTATATTTTGATTTGCTGTATCTGCTCATTAGTTCCTAAACCTCAAAGGACTCGATTTAGATAATTATGATCCTTGTTGATGCATATACCTTATGTGACCTTTTCCGCTCTCTGTGCTTGCAGGAAATATTTGAAGCTTTCTACGACCTAAGTGAACAAGTTTACAACACGCTGCATGAATTCCCGGTTTTGATACTATAATGGACAAAGTTAAGGCTGATTCTGTTAAAAGAAATGATATTAAAAGGAAGAGGAGGGAGGAACTGCAGAAAAAGAAATATGGCAGACCTTAGAGCGATCCGTAGAATAACTACAATATCAGAGTTTTTCAAGCTTGACTGGTAATTTCATGGCAACTTTTACTTTAGATAACCGATCAAGCCCCATTGAGTTCACATGAGTCCGAGTTACTGATTCAAGTGTTGGCCTGTTAAATGCCCAATTTATACAAATTCTTTTCACGTTATCCCTATCAAATGAGTGAGAAACTGACATCGTGACCGAATTAGAGGCTTATACATGTCCAAATAGCTACTCTCAAGAGTCAAGACATAGAGCTTACCATTGATATCCTATCATACAAGCATGGTAATGTTATCAAACCGTCAATATTTATAGATTTAGTTTTAACATTGTTTTGAAAAAGAAATGTTACGTGCCTATTTTATGTGAAATTATAAATTAAGTGAATTATTGGATTACAAATAGGTTTCTTATATTTTCTGTAATTTTGTTACCATGTACGTTTAGAGCATCTCCAATGCAGCAATGGATTGTGAAAAAATTATATACCAACTAGGATAAATAGACATTGTGTTTAAATATGTCTCTCCAATGCAGTTGTTACTACTCAACGTCAAGCTGATGTTGCAAAAAAAAAAATGGACATTATCAAGTTGAATGTTTGCTTTTAGAGGATCTATTAGACAGCTATAGTGTAGGCTAACTCAACATTTGGAAATAAATATACAAAAATTGTTAAGGAAGTTGTTTGATTAAAAATAACAAATAAATAATAAGACATATTATTAATAAATTAATATTTAAACAAGAGCATTGGAGACAGATTTTTTATTTGCTTGTCTATTAAGTAAACTTTTATATTGTTGACATGTTAATAATTATTGAAATACAAACCCTTTTTACATTGAAGATGCTCTTAGAATTTAAAATAGTTGTCAGTTGTAATACAGTAGTGGTCAGTTATAGAAGTAGTTATATGTCCTTAATTGTAGGCATTTAATTTAGTTTCCTTAATTGTATAAATTGTATCGGTTCCAGAAGACAAAGGCAGAAGATTTTTATAATTGAAGTTCTTTAATAATTTAAAAATTCTATTTGGAGAGTGGTTCTCTCGAAATAGCCGACTGGTGGTTAAGGAGTGGTTCTCTCGAATCAACCGATTCAAATATTCTAAAATTGTCCAAATTATCTTAAATTCCCAACATTGCCATAAAATTCATATTTCTAGAAAACGTAATCGTATCAGAATTGACACTCTAACGTAACTGTGTGTCAATATGTCATTGTCGTGGTTATTGCAAACACAGCATGAAAAAAGAAAGAGTGGTGCTATTGGCACACCTCCTACTGATCTATTCATGCCCCACTTTTTAAAATTTTGATTTAATTAAATTAAATTAAATTTTTTTATTAAATTTTTTAGTTTATTTCCAAAACTACCCATTTTATTTATTTTTCAAACTTAATACATACTATATATGATCTATCTATCTCTTATCTCAGTATCTGTATACATCTCTCTCACCTTCATTGATTGATTTATTTTTTTCTTCTTATTTCTTTTTTTTTTAGTTTTTTTTTCTTCTTATTTCATGATGGAAACGAAAAAATAAAAAATAATAGGGCACTTCAACACAACGACGACTTGATATCATTCTAAAGAAAAAATAAATTTCAAACTTATTTCCAGAGAATGAATTGTTTCCAGATGCTTACTATCATTGTCAGACAATTCTTGTTTTATATCATTCTCAGACAATTCTTCAAGATATTTGATATCGTTCTTAAACAATTTTTTCATATTCTTGATATCGTTCTCAAACTTTTTCATAATATTTTAGATGTATGTAAGAAGCATATTTTAGGGTTTAAGAATTATATTTTCTTTTTTAAGAAGAAGAAACAGATTACGGGTTTAAGAATTATTTTATTTTTTTTGAAGAAGAAGAAACAGATTATTGGGTTTTTTTTTTCGGAAAAGGAATATGAAATTTTAATAGATTTACTTTGTAGAAGATTTCTTTCTTAAATTGTATGTCTCTTTAAGTAATTTTGATAAAGGAAAAAAAAAGAATATTCTATAATTTAAAAAGTGGGGCATGAATAGATCAGTAGGGGGTGTGCCAATAGCACCACTCAAAAGAAATTGTCCATTTTACAAAATAAGTATTTGACATGTAAGTACTTCACATATCAAAACCTTTCTAATTCTATAGGTAATTCTAATATTACAATATCAAATGGTTGTTTAACATTTTTTAAAAGAAATAAGATTCAATGGATTCAATCCAAATCTACCAATTCTTGACACTCTATAATTCTAACCATTCGAATGAATGAGTTCGTATACTCGAAATTTGACTACCACCCATTTTCACTACAATTCGATTGTTCATGAAGGAAATTTGAATTGAAAATCTTTTACATAATTATAAAAAATCTAAACGGCAAAAATAGCTAATACCCACAATTGATAAAAGACTAATTGTCACAAATCCCTCCACCCAAACTATACTCGAATTCGCATGTTGCCCCATAATATTAATTTTAGGCACTAAACCCCCTGAATTATCGGAAATTAACAAAAGTAGACGGAATGCTTACGAAAGCCTTGTTCCGTCTCATTTATCTTCACGTGCGCATCACATGTCTCCATACGAAGGGCATTAGGGTTATTCCTCGTTTAGCTAATTGGCACTAATGCCCCCTAAAACTCTTCCAAAAGATGCAATATGCCCCATAAATGTTTTTTGCCCCCGAACTCTCATTTTTTGGCAAACACTTGGGTTTTTTGCCCCATGTGAGGAGGTAAATTACAACACCTATTGCAAATTTATGAGAGTTCAGGGGGTTTAATGGCGAAAAAAAAATATAGTGGGTAAGGTGCAAATTCGGGTATAGTTAAAAAATTAAATTTAAAACTATTTAATAAATATTACAATAAAAGATTCATATTTAATAATTAAGAAAAAAAAACTAATGTACACTCAATGAACCCTAATCCCATCTTCATCTTCTTTTAATACTCAGAAATCAACAGCCACACTTACACCATCATCTCCATTCTCAATACCAGAAATCAACAGCCACACCAACACAATCATCACTAGGAATCAAAACTCACACCATCATCTAAAAAAAATTGAAAAAAAGAATCTCTAGAAAACAAAACTAGAATTTGAAAAAAAGAATTAAATTGAAATTGAAATCAACATCAATGCCTACATCATTTGTTCAACACCATTAACATCCATCAGAAATCAAACCCACACCCACATGATCGCTGCAACATCTTCTCTCTATCTTCCCTCTCTTTATCCTTCTATTTCTTTCTTTCCATCTTGGTTCTGGTTTGAACCCAGATCTGGGTCGAACCCAACTGTATGCGAGAGAAAGATGTTGGTTCAGTTTGGCGTATGAGAGAGTTAGAGAGATTTTTTTAGAATATGGTGGTTTCTGGGTTATGGTGTTGATCAAGAGAACTATTTCCAGTTTTTGTTATTTTTTTTTCAATTGATTTTCTATTTTTGTTTTTTTATTCTACTGATTTTCAATTTTGGTTTTGTTTGGACTACGTTTTTTTGTTTGTTTTTGAATTCCAATAATCCTAAGAAAAAAAAATAGAAGTAAGGGTAAAAAAACCGGTAAAACAACCCCTAAAACTGGTAAAACTATTTGCAAGTCGCCCCTCAAAGTATAGGGGGCATAGTGCATATTTTGGAAGAGTTTAAGGGGCATTAGTGGCAATTAGCCAAACTAGGAATGACCCAAATGCCCTTCGTACGAAGACATATGCTGCGCACGTGACGAGAAATGAGACGGGACAAGGGTTCCGTAAGCATTCCGTCAACTTTTGCCAATTTTCAATAGTTCAAGGGGTTTAATGTCTAAAAAACAAATTCAGGAGGCAACATACGAATTAGAGTATTATCTGGGGGATCTGTGAAAATTAGTCTTGACAAAATTACTGACAATAGATTAGATTCAATTTTGATGGGGTTGACATAGACATGACGCCGGTTCCGGTTCAAGTTCCGGTTTCGGTTCCGATTCCAACGGTATGGTTCCTCTTTTTTTTTAAACAAAAACAACCCAATCCAGCTATACCTACCCAGTACCCAGTACCCACCCACGTGCCCCAACCCCAAATTCCCAGATCCCAATCCCTAATTACCTTCATGGCTTCATCAGTTTTCATCATAAATTCACAATATTATACACTGATACACACCCACACCACACACCAGTACACCACTACACCATTATACACTGATACAAACACATACACCACACACCACACCATCAATGACCAATCAAACCAATATTCGTCCAATCCAAACTCAAACACACATACAACATACCTACAATCTCATCTCTCTCATTAGATCCAAGATTCCAAGGCTCCACACAAGAAGTAGAAGAATGAAGAATGAAGAAAGAAGAATAAACCGAGGAAAACGAAGAAGAAAGAATAAGAAAGAAGAAAGAAGAAGAAAGAAGAAAGAAGAAAGAAGAAAGAAGAAGATGATCGACGCCGATGATGATGGCCGACCGCCAACGTCGTCGTCGAACCTCCGAAAGAAGAAGATGGTGGACTAGTGGTGGGCGGTGGCCAGATGGGTGAGTGGGTTATGGGTGATTTGGGGTTGATAGTTGATTTGTGTTGTGTGTGTGTGTCAGATCAGGTTTTTTTAAAAAAATTAAATTTTTTTAAAAAAATTAAAAAAATAATAATAATAAGGTGGAATTGTCCGGTTCGAACCGGAACCGAACCATCGGTTCTGGTCCGGTTCGAACCGGATGGTTCTGCAACAAAAGGAACTGGAACCGAAAACGGAACCGGCCTAAACCGGTTTCCAATTCGGTTTTGGAACCAGAACCGGAAAATCGTTTCCGGTTCCGGTTTCCCACGGGCGGTTCCGGTTCGGTTCGTCTGTTCGAACCGAACCGGCGTCATGTCTAGGTTGACAAGATCGACATCACAATAGATTCTATTTATTTATTTATATTTAAAAAATATATATATATATATATATATAATTCTCAAAGAAATAAATTATTATTCAGCCAAAAATCATATTGGGCTTTTGAGAAAGTGAATCGAAATAGTTTGGGGCACAAGACCCGGTTCGGCCCTTGACAACCCTACCCGATTCACTGAAAAAAAACTAAACAAATAGAAACCTTAAAGAGCCCTTCAAAGTAGGGTTTTCTTACTCCTCTCACTTAGCCGGAGAACAACCAGCCGCAGCAGCGAGTCGCAGCAGCTTTACACGTTCTCGAAAATGGTCAGCATCTCTCTCTCTATCTCTCTCGTTCACTTTTGATATTCATTTCGAATCTCGGATCCGTCTTCGTTTTGCTTGCTTTCGATTAGTTTTTTTTTTTTTTTTTAAAATAAAGTCGAATCGAAAGTTATATTTGTCTGCAGAAACTCAAAACGAGAGAGGATTTCGTCTGTCTTTGTCTTTGTTGGATTTTGTTTCGAAGGGTTACAGATTTTTTAGTTTATGATAATATTGTGTGTTTTGAGTTTCGACAGTAACATCGCCTATTGATTATAGTTGTGATGAAACACATAATGCGATGCCTCTGGAGAAGCGAAATTGACCACATAAATATAAATCGTTTATGATTATAATCAATTGGACTATTCTAGCTAAATAGTTGTGAGAAGATAAATCATTTATGAATCACATACGATATTTGTGGTTCTCTGTTCGTTTTTGTTACATTATGTTATTGGTATTATTCGTGCCAAAACGAGGAGTACAGCTTTTTGAATCTTTAGATAGACTGTCCAAAGAATCGAAGATTGTTTAGAAAGATTATTTTTTGGCAGTGTTTGGGTCTGGGAAGAATTTTTTTTTTTTTTGGAGTTTTGGTCAGTTTTATGATGAACTTGTGTGTGTAGTTGTTGGTTTACACCTTGCACGTAGCATTACTGGTTTGGAAGTTGGGTTATTTTATGAGTCTATTGCACAGCATCTCTGTTTATATCCCTTTGAAACGATAGAGAGGTGTTGGAAATGTAGGAAATTGAGTTTGTAAGAGTATATTATCTTCATATGTAATGTAATTCTGTTTACTTTTACTACTTTTATATAACATGATGTCCTTCTGCCTCTGCTTTGTCTTCATCAATAATCAGTTTATTGGATGCCACTGCAAAAGAAAAGATTGTTTGGTACTTGTAATGTTATCTTTGGTTGTGAACCTCTAATTCTTTTTTGTGCACAGGCTAGAGGATTGAAGAAACATTTGAAGAGGCTCAATGCCCCCAAGCACTGGATGCTTGACAAACTTGGTGGTGCATTTGTACGTTTGCCACTTAAAACTATTTTTTCTCCTTCCTATGTATTTGGTTTTTATGAATCTCCTTTAATTCATCAAGTTTATCATGATCCCTGATTGTTTTCTGTGCAGGCCCCCAAGCCATCATCTGGACCCCACAAGTCCAGGGAGTGCTTGCCTTTGATTCTCATCCTGCGTAACAGGTTGAAGTACGCTCTAACATACCGTGAAGTCATTGCTATTCTGATGCAACGACATATTCTTGTTGATGGGAAGGTTAGGACAGACAAGACCTACCCTTCTGGTTTCATGGGTATGCACCTTTCATCTTCATTACCAAAGTATTTTTGTATCTTTCTTTTTCTTTAATATTTTTGCAAAAATTCAGAGCAGCAGCGGATTTTCTGATTTTTGTGTGGTGTTGATGCGATTATTGGTTTGAGTTACTAAGACTTATGTTCATTTTTATACTTTGTTACAGATGTTGTGTCAATCCCCAAGACAAACGAAAACTTCCGTCTCCTTTATGACACCAAGGGACGCTTCCGTCTTCATTCTATCAGGGATGAGGAGGCCAAGGTATCTTTAATACCATTTACTCTATATTTTCTCCTGAATTGAGCAAAATGGCTGCTGATTACATTTCATTGTGCTGTGTGTGAATTCTGTTTATTATTCTTGTTTCCTTGTTTTTTTTTAGCTTTTACGCATGTTTGCAGTTTCTGTGCAGATTGTAACTTATGTAACTGATCTTCATAAGTCCCTAATTTGTTTGATTTTTTTTTATTTTCCAGTTCAAGCTTTGCAAGGTTAGATCCGTACAGTTTGGGCAGAAGGGCATCCCATATCTTAACACCTATGATGGGCGTACCATCCGCTACCCAGACCCGCTCATCAAAGCAAATGATACCATTAAGCTCGACTTAGAGAGCAACAAGATTACTGACTTCATCAAGTTTGATGTTGGCAATGTCGTCATGGTCACTGGAGGTAGGAACAGAGGCCGGGTTGGAGTCATCAAGAACAGGGAGAAGCAGAAGGGTAGCTTTGAAACCATCCACGTTCAAGATGCAACTGGTCACGAGTTTGCAACTCGTCTCAGCAATGTATACACCATAGGTAAAGGTACAAAGCCTTGGGTGTCTCTTCCAAAGGGCAAGGGTATCAAGTTGACCATCATAGAAGAGGCAAGGAAGAGGCAGGCAGCAACAACCCAAGCTGCTACTTAAGTTTGTTTTCGATTTAATATGCTCTGCTTTAGTTATTCCTTTTAAACGAATGTTTGTCTGTTATTATACCATCTTTTTAGATGTACTAGGTTTTATGCTAAGATTATGAGCTCAATTTTGAACTATTTTGTTCTTGAAATTTTTGTTCCTAAAACTTTTGATGGATAATCTTTCTCAATTACTTAAATTTGTCTTCCCTCGTCCATAATTTGCTAGTTTGGAAGATGTATTTATTCGTGTGAACTATATTTAGCGGTGTGTATTTTCGGTTTGGTTTGGATTGAAGCTCAATGTCAAACCAAACCAATATGTTTGGTTTAGATATATTTCAACCCAAACCAAACCAATGTGATTTATCAAACTGATTCAAACCAAACAAAAAAAAAAGTCGGGTTGGTTTGGATAGATTTATTGGTTTAGGTTTGAACCCAAAAATTATTTTTTATATTATTATAAAAAATTATTTAAATATAAAAATATTAAATATAGGTGTTATTTAATTATTTTAAAAATTAAAAATATTATATAATTAAAATTAACAATAACATGTATTATAGCAGAAAAATAAAAAATAAAACATAAGAAAATTCATATTTTAACATGCATCAAGAGGGAAGAGTGATTATATTTTATTTATTAAAAAAATAGAATATATAATAGAAAAAGGAGTGGTTCAATACAAATGGTTGACGACAATGAATGATAAAGAAAAAAAAACTTTCTGCCAAAAAAAAAAGAAAAAAAAAACTTATTTATATAAGAAGCAAATAAGTATAAATAAACGTTATAAAACCCCGGGAAATATGGATTTGACTTTTATTAAATATATGAGTTGGTTTGGGTTATATGAATTTTATTTTTAGCAACCCAAATCGAACCAATCTTTGATCGGTTTGTTAAATGACAAACCGATTAATAATTTTTTTACATATGAAACCGAACCAACCCATAAAATTTGGGTTGGGTTAGACGAGTTGGTTCGGTTTTGCGGTTTTTTGCACACCCCTAACTATATTTGCTTCATGATCTTTGTCAATTTGGTGGTGTTTTCTCAAATCTCACATTTTGATATCTGCTATATTTGATTATTGGACAGTTTATGGGCCGTCATGTAAGCGTTTTTCAGTTGCTATTTTCTGAAAAGAAAAATGAAAATAAAAACCTTGTTTTAGTTTCAGTTTCAGTTTCAGTTTCAAAATCCAAAAACGTTTCTGGTAACATATTCTAAATGCTGTATTTTGAAATTAAAAACGTAAAAAACGAGTCTGGTAAGTTAACCGAAAAATATTAAAAAATATTAATATTTTATTTCAAATAATTATCAGAAATTATCAACTGTCATTTTTTATTAAATAAAAATTTAAAATATTAAATTTTTTTATTTTTAATTTAACGTCAAATGACTATGAATATCTCTGTTGCCTTTTGAAGGTAAGTAAATTAATTATAATATTATTCTCAATCGATTGATCAACAAGTTAATATTATTTTTTTTAAATTAACATCAATCAATAACAAAATCAATCCCAAAAGCCTTTTAACTGCAAAATCTGGGTATACCCGGAAACTTCCACATGTAAAGAAAGAGAAAAAAAGTATCTTAGTTAATGAAACATGTAAACAAAGAAAAATGGGCTTGTTGAAGGCAAGTAATATTATTCTTAATCGATAGATCAACAAGTTATCGGTGATTTCTAGAAATAAAAGGAAAAATCAAATCCCTAAATCCTATACAATAATCTTCTTATCGTATTTTTTTCTTTAAATTTTTTACAATAATTAAATTCATGGAAAAAAATTATGCTTCACAAATTACAGTTGAAAAAAATTGTAAAATTGAAAAAACATTATTGAGAAAAAAAAATCTTTTTGGGAGATCTGAAACCTCCATCAATATGGTCCATTAAAGAAAAAAAAGAATAAACATATAAACAAATATTTTCTTTATGAAGATCGGGATTCAAAAACAAATAGTGAATTTGTTGTTTTGGTGATTTGGAAATTTACATCATCAGTGGCGGATCCAGGTAGGGCACTTGAAAGTATATAAAAAAAATACTGAAAAATTAAAATCGTAGTAAAATGAGTTTTTTTTTTTCATATGAATTAAATAATCTTACATTCAAAAAGAAATAAAAATAAGAAAGAATGTTAAAAAAATAAATAATAACAAGAAAAACAACATAAATAATGAAAAAAAATTAAAAGAATAAATTATAATCTAATTTTATATAAGGATTTTTATTTATTTATAATGAATTCAATTTAAATTTATATAAAAATTATTTATTAATAAATATTACTAGGCATGTTTTTAATTATTATTTTTTCTTTAAATTATTGGTAAATTATTTATTTATTGATTCTAAATAAATTAAAACTATAAAAAAATAGAGTACGGATAAAAAAAAGAATCATAATAATAGATTGACTATTTTAATAAATTTTTTTCTGAGATTTTATGGTTTATTGATCGGACGTTTTAAGTGTCAAACTGAAACTATTAGAAATAATAAAAATCCAAAATAATAATAATTAATTTAATATAAAATAAGAAAATGAATTGTTTTATTTTAAAAAAAATGAAAATTTAATAAAGGAATTGGAAAAGATGTAAAATAAATAAGATGTAAAAAATTATAAGATTAAATTGAATTAAAAAAAAAAATACATTTGCTAAGTATTAAAAGAGTAGAGGGAAGAACCGCTACCAGCTATACTGAATGAGAGATGATGTAACTATTCTTAATGAATAAGTATATATAAAGTATATACAAAATCATTTTTTTTTAAATTTAGGTAGGGCAAGGGCCCTACCTGGTTTCCACGTGGATCCGCCTCTGTCCATCATCATCTGAATTAAAGAAAAAAAAACTACATAAATATTTTAAAAGAAAACAATTAAATAAAAAAAGATTTTTTTTTTTGGGAGATCCGGATGAAAAAAGTTTATAAACAAAAAAAAAATCCGCCGCGGTGAACGACGAAACAGAGCTGATCGGCAGCGAACGAGAGTTGATCAGCGGCGGCGGCAAGGGCAAAGGAATAAAGAAGATGAAGATGGGGAGAGAGAAGATTATGAAGAAAGAAGATGATGACCAGATCGGAGGTTGAAGAGAAAAAAAAAACACAAAATACTTAAACAAAAATAAGTATTTTATGTTTTTCAAATATTTCACTGTTAACACTGGTTTTGTTTTTAAAAAATAAAATGAAAATGGTTAATGAATGCGAATTCGAAATCACTTTTTAGAAAACAAAAACGAAAACGAGCTGAAAAACAGCTGCATGACAGAGACTTTTAGAGTGTGTTCGGTAAAGTTTTCAAATCACGTTTTTACGTTTTTTAGTTGTAAAAAATTAAAAAACATGTTGACAGACTGTTTTCATTTTAATATTTTTAAAATCAAAAAAATCAATTTCAAACTTTTAAACGTGGGAAGAAAAACAACATTTTGTTGTTCTCAATGTTTTTAAGAACAATTTTTCTTTTTGTTTGACTTTGTTATCCAGAGACAACTCCATTTTTTGTACTATCGTCTTATCACTTTCTTATATTTACTTTCATTTTACAATTCCATTTTTTCTACTGTCTTCTTCTCACGTTCTGCTTTTACTTTCATTTTAGTTCTCTTTCTCTCATCTCTTCTTCAAATGTTCTTCTTCGTTTGAAGATCTTTTCAATTTTCTCCTCATTTTCAAGGTATGTATAATATGTAACTTCCGCTATTTTTTTTGTTATTGTTCAGATTTTGTTTTGATTTTTTTTTTGACTTGATGCAGAGATTATTGGTCTTCATCCTCTCTTCTTCCTTGAACTTCGTACAAGTTAGGTATGTACTTTATGAATCAATTTTTCGTATTTTATAATTTTCTGATTTGAACTATCTTTAGAAAAAAATGACATAAAAATGTTGTCCAGATCTGATTTTTATGTTTCTTGATAGGTTTTTTTCCTCTGTTTTTATGCATCTGCTATTTGATTTGTGTATTTGATGTTTGTTGTTGCTTTAAGAATGCAGTATTTTTCTTACATTTAATTTTTTATTTTAGTTGAGTGATGGGTATAATCAAAAATTAGTCTGTTTGGTTGCTGTATTTTGACTTGTTTTGGGAGATAGGTATAGAAAATGTTGTTATTTTGACGTTTCTTCTTGTATTTTATTGCTGTATTTTGACTTATTTTGACTTAGTTTGAGAGATAGGTATAGGGGAAGGGTATAACTAGCCTGTCTTTGTTGCTTGGTGGTTAATTTTAATGTTGGGTCAGATGGTGTGTGTCTGGTTTTTGAGGGTTGTCTTGTGGTTTTGTGCTCTGTTTTTTCTCCAGTTGCTCTGCTTTGCTGTTGGTTTGCCTTGAGTTATTGTGCGCTTGCCCTTGTTATTTCTCTTAATGAATATTGTTCAAAAGAAGAATGTATATAAATAATTGGAGTTTTGATATCACTATTGTTTATTCTTGATTAGTTTGATTATTGCTTGTTATGATTTCTGTCAATATGTGCTCCAAATGTGCTCCTAATCCTCCAATAGACAAGAGGTTTCATTTAGTTTAATGGGTTATTGTTAATATTGGGTATTTTATAGTAGTATAGAGATCATGATCATTTATCTCCTTTTTTTTATTATAGTATATTGTGTCACTTTTGTTTATTCAAAAGCATAATAATAATCGATTGATTATTATAACAAACTTGATCAATTATTTTGATCCATTACAAATGTTGATAGATGATTGACAATGGTGGAGCCATAAATAGGCTCCACTATGTCGGTATTACAACATATTAGGAAACAGTTATAATGATGGTTTTCCTGCTACATTTATAATGATGAACACATAACAATTTCACATGTTTGTTGTTAGTGTTATTGAAATTAAAGTTGATTGTATGCTAGTATATCTAACAAAACTTTTCCTCAACTTGGATGATGTTTGAACTTTGATTTGTAGTATGTTTAGACAATAAATTTGATTTTTTTATTAGAATTTTATTGTTCTCTTTTGTCTAATTAGTAATATTGGTCTGTAATTTTCGAAGTGTAGTTATATTTTTTTATTTCTTTTTGTATGATTGGAAAGAGATGGCTTCCCAAGATGTTGAGTATGATGATAAAGCTGAATGGTCACCTAGGAATGAAGGAATTTATATTCGTATTTTACATGAACATGTGAAAAAAGGTGATTTGCAAACATCAACCTTACACAAAAAGGTTTGGACAATTATTAGTGATGAGTTGTTTGCTGAAGCCGGTAAAAGGTTTGTTATTCAAAAGCTTAAGTCTAAATTCAATAGATTACGCAAGAAACATCGAGAATTTTCGGATTTGATTGAGCATACCGGTTTTGGTTAGGATCCTGTGGCAAGTACCGTGACAGCATCATATGAAGTTTGGGCTGAATACATTAAGGTATACTTTTAATTTCACATAATTACATAAATTATTTGTAATATTGTTTAGCATGTTTGACTCGATACCATTTTTCCACAGAGAGTGCCATGCGTGAAGTGCTACCGTAAGAAAAGTCTAGAGCATTATCAAATGTTAGGAGAAATATTCAACACTACCACGGCAACATGACAGTTGCATTTTTCATCAAGCCAAGTTCCTCCAAATTCAGACGACGAGCGTGTATTAGAGGACACCTTCCTTAACACTGGGGTTCATGTTGACACAAATGAGGATGGTGATCCTATGGACAATATTGTCAAGGGGAGTGATAGAGGAAAAAGACTTTGTCGGTCGATTTCTATGAATTACCATCGTCGTCCAAAAAAATGGAAGAAAATGGAGAATTATTTGGAAATTTGTAGTGAGGTCATGAGTCATAAATGAGAGAAAGCTAAGGAAAAAAATCAGTAAAGATCAAAACAATTCGGTAACAAGTAAGAGGTTTGAGGAATATTCAATTGAGGAGTGCATGAAACTTATTGAGGAAATGGACGTTGGTGATGATAGTTTTGATAAATTGATGGAAAAAATTGTATCTCTTGAGTGGAGGAAATTTTTTCTAAACATGAGTGAAAAAAGAAGAAAGGCTTGGGCTCAAAGACTTTGAAATAGTCTATTGTATTATTTTTTATTTCACTTGTTAACTTTTTAATTTGGTGTGTTTTGGTGACTTTTCTTTATGAATTTCATGTTTGTAATCGTGAATTCTTGACTATGGATTTTTATGTTATGGATTATTATGTTGAGTTTTAAGTATGATGAATTTGATATTAAAATTCTGTTATAACTATTATTGGTGTTTGATTTATTAGACATTTTATATTAGTTGCTTACATTTTTTATAAATTTTAATTTTATAACGGATTGCATTTGATGGAGGATGATAATTCTTCTAATGATTCTGATAGCTCGTCGGATCTTGAAGATTTGCAACAACATATGCTTGTGTGCATGGCAATTTATGAACATTGAGTTCATATATTGAAAGAATCCCATGTAACACATCTTCTCTAACAGGTCCCGAATATGTAGAAGAATTGTTAATTGGACATCCTGATAGAATCTATGATTCATTTAGATTGGATAAACATGTTTTTCTAAGGTTATGTACCACTCTAGATCATTTCCAATTGTTGGAACATGATAGACATGTTTGCATTTATGAGTCTGTTGCGATTTTTTTATTTATAGTTTCTCATAGTGTACGTGTACGGGTTGCCGCTGACCGTTTTCAACATTCTAAAGACACCATTCATAGGCAATTTAAACGTGTATTGAAAGCAATTTGTGGGTTGGCACCACACATTATACGAGCAGAAATTCTAAGGGATACACCACCAGAGACCATGAACAATTCCAAATATTATCCATATTTTAAGGTAAATATTTATATAAATATGAAATGATAAGAATATAATATCTATAAAAATTCTTCCTCTAATGTTTATATATTTTTTCAGAAATGCATTGGTGCTATTGATGGGACTCATGTTGCTGCATGGTTACCTGCAAGGAAACAAACTTCATATTGTGGTAGAAAAGTTGTTATAACTCAAAATGTGATGTGTGCATGTTCTTTGGATATGATGTTTACATTCGTATACACTGGTTGGTAAGGCACTGCAAATGATTCAAGAGTCTTCATGGATGCATTAGTAAGAGTTGAAAACCAATTTCCTTTTCCAAATGAAGGTACAAATGGCATTATCACTATTTTTAATGTTTTTTTTTTCTAATATTGTCATAATGTGGAAATAATGAATCTTTGTATATTTTAGGTTATTACTATGTGGTGGATTCTGGATATCCAAACATGCCTAGAGTTTTTAGCACCCTATAGAGGTGATAGATACCATCTCCGTGACTATCGAGGTTCTACTCTGGCACCAAGAGGTCCAACAGAGTTGTTCAATTACAGACATTCATCTTTGTATAATGTTATTGAGCGGTGTTTCGGTGTATTGAAGGCTCGTTTTCCAATTTTGAAGTTGATGCCTAATTACCAACCACGTAGGCAACGATTGATTCCAATTGCATGTTGTTCGTTGCATAATTTTATACGGAAAGAAGCTCGTCGTGATAGATTGTTCAGAGAATTTGAGCTTGAAAATATGATTATTGAGGAAGAAGCAGAGACAAATATTTTTAATTTAGATATGTCTCAAGAATACATGACACAAATGAATTCAGTTAGGAATGAGATTGCATCACAATTGTGGAATGTTTATAATAACTAAACAGTATTATGATTGATTAACTTTGTAGGGTTATTATCAATATAAATTTATTAGGTGTTATAACTATATTTTTATGATGTTAATATTATATTTTATTATTGTTGTTCTACTTACAGTTTTTATTGATATTATTATCGTTAAATTCAATTATTCCAAATAGATATATATATATATATATATATATAAAGAAAACTTGAATTAAACCTTATCGAATGTTTGATTATAGTTAGTTGAAAATGATTTTGGAAATTAATTCTATCAGACATGTTTTCACTGTTTTCTCATTTTAAAGTATTCTACCAGACGCGTTTTTTATGTTTTTATTCTCGGAATATCGTTTTCAGTAAATGTTACCAGACGTGTTTTTAAACTCGAAAAACAAAAAACAAAAACAAAAAACAGAAAACAGAAAACGAAAAAGTTACCGAACGCGCCCTTAATTTTTCAAATTAAAATTTATGTATCGATGAGACATGCAGATACAGATAGATGCAGTACCGGCGACAAACTAAGTCCCTCTCCAAATACTACAATCTTTTAAACAAAACACATCTAAATTATATTCGTAGGGTTAGAAATTAGTGAACATTATATGAGTGACACTTTGTCTTTGATCAATGTTTTGATTCCTTTGACATCTACTAATAACGAAACTCGGTCTTTTTCTTGGACTGTTCAAGCTTGTTTGACAATTTTGATTGAGCTAACCGGGTTTGAGATTGTCGAAAAATCAAAACAAAGCATGTAAATCGATATCGAAAGAATCCAAACTAAATTAAACTAAACTAAGCTTTTTCTAACTGATACTTCTCATGTGTTTAATTTAACCGGAACAAACTTGCAGTGTCATCAATCTTGTTACCAATTAATCTATATAAAAATATAATAATCAGTGATTAGCAGTGTTAGATGAAAAACCAACCAACCGATTGATCAGGGGACCCATCACTCTTTTTCCTTGAATAAATACTCTAATATACAACTGAGAACCTTATTTCTGTTCTACCGTTTTTACCGCTTGTATCTGTAAAGTAACAAAAAAAGAAAAGGACACAATGTAGAAGACGAAAATACACAACAGCTAGAGTCAACAACTTTCTTCATAGTCTCTTTTACAGGTACTCCATCTAATTCTTCTTTTGCCCCTTGTCTATCGGTCTATGTATGTTATTGATTATAATTGTTAATTAAAGAGATCGTTGACTAATTCCAACCATCGTTAGAGCATCTCCAATACAAGCGTGACTTATGAAAAAAAAGATGCTACGTAGGATAAATAAATATTATGTTAATAATTGTGTCTCCAATGCAACCGTGCATATTCAACCTCAAGCTGACGTGATAAAAAAAATAATAGACATTGTCAATATGACCGTCTACTTTCAAACGGCATGTTGGACAGCCATTTTTTAGGTTGACTCAGCAAACATTTAAAATCGACATTAATTTTTCATCTATTTTTGGTAAAGAAATAAAATAAAAAAGAAAATATGAAATAAAATTGGACACGTCATTAAAACAAAATGTGTTTTAAATGGAAGCATTGGAGACTAAATTTTAAGTTGATTGTCTATCAAGTCCATATTTATACCACATAGGAAGCAAGTCTCTTGACATTGTTACCATGTCAACAATTATTCATATGCAAGCTATTTTTGCATTGAAGATGCTCTTGATTGCAATATCCCATCTAATTGAAGATCTTTGAAGGGAATTACGGTATCCAACAATTGTTTGCAGTATCCCTTCGAAGATCTTCAAAGATCTTAATCTAGTTCCAACAATTGTTAAAGCATCTCCAATGCAAGTGTGGCTTGTGAAAAAAAAAGATGTCACGTAGGATAAATAAACATTTTGTAAATAATTGTGTTTCCAATACAACCGTGCATATCCAACGTCAAGCTGACGTGACAAAAAAAAATAAACATTATCAACATGACCGTCCACTTTCAGACGGCCTGTTGCACAGCCTTTTTCTAGGTTGACTCAGCTAATATTTAAAATTGACATTAATTTTTCATCTATATTTGGTAAGGAAATAAAATAAAAAAGTAAATAGGAAATAAAATTGGACACGTCATTAAAACAAAATGTGTTTTAAACGGAAGTATTGGAGACCAAATTTTAAGTTGATTGTCTATCAAGTCCATATTTGTGCCACATAGGAAGCAATTGGTTTGACAATGTTGACACATCATCATGTTTTCAAATGCAAGTCACATTATCATCGGAGATGCAATTTATGGGAATTTATAATAATCTAGATTTGCAGATTTTCAAAAAAATTATTATGCTAACTAATTATTTGCAGATCTTCAAAAAATTATTCCCTTCAAAGAAAAAAAAAAAAACTAATTTCTACTGATCAGTGTATTTTCCACCCTACAAACAATTAATCAAAGCTAACTCATTTCACAAAATCAGTGAAAAACCAAAGAAAATCAATCAATCAAATCAATCAAACCCTATGTTGCACGGACACGGATACGGACACGTCGATACGACACGGTACGATACGGAGACACGGCAAATCTCCAAAAATTAGGACACGGACACGGCAGGACACGGCAATTAAAATAATATATTTTTATATTTCAAAAATAATAATATATAAAAAGATGATTCAATAAAACACAAACAACAAGTTTCTAGAATTCAATGACATTAAAAACAAACATAAACATTGTCACATATTACATATTCCAAAATCCAAATGAAACATAAAAAAAGCTTTTAAACATTGTCTTCCTCTTTTCTTCTCTTCTCTCCTCTCTTATCTTTGTTTTAGTGTTTTTCCAATTATTTCAAACGGTGGTAGGCTGATGATAGCAGAAGTTATAAAACCCTAAAATTATAATTTTGAATAATTTGGATTTGACCCCTAATATTTTTAAAATTCATAATTTGACCCCTTTTTATCAAAAAATAATTGCAAAATTGCCCCTGCCGTGTCTTGACCGTGTCCCGCCGTGTCCTGACCGTGTCCCCCCCGTGTCCCCCTCGTTGACCGCCGAAAAAGTCAATGGACACACTTTTTGCCGTGTCGGACACGTGTCCGACGTGTGTCCGACACGGACACGTGTCCGACACGCACCCCAACATTTTTTTGGAGTGTCCGTGCTTCACTGATCAAACCTAACTTTTTTATTTCATGGGAATTAATCAAAAACCACCCTATAAACCGACGCCAGATCTGAACCCAACGATGATGAAGATCAAGAAGAAGAGAACACACTGGGTGGTTTTTGGAGACGAAACCGAAAAGGAGAAAACGGAGACGAAGAAGATTGAGACAACGAAGAAGAAGACGTAAACTTGTCTTCTGAGAGTTCTTTACTTTTTTTTTTTTTTTTTTGGAGAAAATCGTATTTTAGCCTCCGAAGTATGCCTTCATCCGCGTTTAGTCTACGGTTTTTGGTAATGTAACTTTTAGTCCACTGTTTATCTGACAATATGGATTTTAGTCTCTACTGTCCAATTATATTAGGGTTCCGTCAAGTCAACGAGAGTAAAAAGGTAAACCAACATCTAATGTTCTATAATCTTATTTAACCAAAGGGTAAAAATGTCTTTTTACTAATTAAAATGATAAAACATTATTAAACTAATATTTAATAAATAATTTATTTTTAAAAAATAATGGATGGAGAAGATCTTATCCCATCCATTTACCTAAGAATTTGGACCATTGAAAAACAATTTTAAAAACAAAATAAATTTTTCAACAACAAATTAACAAATTAATTTTAAAAAAACAATCTCCAGAAAAAATAAAATTAAAAAACCTCATCTCTCTCACTGTATACAACACAATCTCCAGATCTAGATCATAAAAAAAATTCTTCGTCTCTCTCACTCATATGGAAAAACTCAAGTGTAACATCACAAAATCATCAAGCAAAACATCTTCATCAATCCACAAAAAACATTAAAAAAATACACCTTCAATTACCACACCATCTTCTCTTCATCTTCATCAAATCCAAAAAAGAAATACACCTTCAACCGGTACTGGCACAGCCACCGCTGCCGCCGCCGCTGTGCATCTCCATCTCGTGCGCGTAGCAATCGCCTCTCTCGTTCTCTTCATCCACCACAATCACGCCGATTTCATTATGTTCTAATCGCCTGCGAGATGGAAGGGGTGGGTCTAGGTTCTAATTGCCGCCGATTTCATTCTGTTCTCCCTCTCTCTCTCTCTCTCTGTTTTGAAACTTAATCTGCCGTTCATAGTGGTGGCAGTTTGAAGGCTTTTGATGGCAGTTTGGTCGTGGTGGCGGCGGCGGCGTGGGTGTGGGTTTTGGAGGTGACGGTGGTGTGGGTTTGGGTTTAGAGGTGACGCTGGTGTGGGTTTGGAGGATTTGGTTGTTGATTTGGTTGTCAATTTGGTTGTCGATATGGGTTTGGTGGCAGCAGTGTGGGTTTGGTGGCGACAGTGGTGTTGATTTGAGGTGGCGGTGATGAAGAACTTGTTTCCAGAAGAAAAAGATTTGGATTTTTTTCTGGATAATTTTTTTTTTGGTGAATCCATTGATGGAGAGGATTGATGAAAAAACAAATTTTTATTTTGTTGCAGGTTGAAGGAAAAAAAATCTGAGAGATGAAAGAAAAAAATTTGGATTTTTTAACCAACTTTTCCCATATTTGTTTTGTTTTTAGTTTTAATTTAGTTTTACTTTTTAATTTAATTAATATTACTTTTTAATTATTTTTTATTTTTAATGGCAAAGGGTAAAATGGTCTTTTCAATGGGATCGGGGGTATTAAGGTCATTTTACACACCTTACATGTCAGATTCCGTCCTTTTAACAGATTCTGTAACATAAGGACTAAAAGTTACAATACCCAATAACCGTGGACTAAACGCAGATTAAGACAAACTACGGGGATTAAAATACGATTTTCCCTTCCTTTTTTTTTTACTTTTACAGACACAAGGGGTAAAAATGGTAGAACATAAATAAGAGTCGAAGGTGTTAACCTTTGGTTAAGTTTGGGAAACATGTCAGCTATTGGGGGGGAAGGTAAACTAGTGGTGCCCACGGTTCGGTTTCGGGACGGTTTCGGTTTGAAACCGCTGGTTTCGGTTCCGTGAGCACCTCAAACCAAAACCGTAACCAGCCTATCCGGTTTGATTTTCGGTTTTGAACCGCTAATTAGACGGTTCGGTTTCGGTTTCGGTTTCGATTTTGGACGGTATTGGTTTCGGTTTTGGACGGTTTCGGTTTCGGTTATTTATTTATTTTTAATTTTTTGCATCCACGTGGCACTTTTCTATTGGTTGGAATTTTTTTAATATATAAACCACCCAAAACAGCCGGTTAAACTGCCGATTAACCGGCGGTTTTAGACGGTTTTAGACGGTTTTGAGACACCCATAACCTTAACCGAACCGGCTCGAAACTGGTTTTCAACTGGTTTCGTAACCGATGGTTTCGGTTACGGTTACAGTTACTGTTTCGATTTCGATTTCGATTTCGATTTTGATTTCGGTTTCGATTTTAGGTGGTCGGTTTCGGTTTGGTACCCACGGTTTAACCGAATCGTGGGCACCTCTAGAGTAAACAAAAATAACAAATTATACTCAAATGGCATCATAAAAGCCAAATGAGAAAAGTCTAAGGATTTTAACCCTTTTTAATGGGAATGTTATTTATGTATTTTTGACTATTGATAAATATAAAATGTTAGTTATGAAAATAAAGAGAAACGATTCTATATCAATTGGAATATATAAAAAGAAATAACCTGTAAGTTGAAATATATGCATGTAATTTCTAAATAAAATAAGTTTCTTGATAAATTCATTACCACTATCTCATGATTATTTAATAACAATGAATGTCCTTGATGATTGAGGTCACTAAGAATTGCCAAAATTGAATTTGGATTGTTAGTCACTAAATTTAAATTTTGAACCAAATTTCAAAAAAATTTGTTCTATAACATCAAATAAGTTTTGAACATCTTGCAAATTAGCTTTTGAGAAGGAATCTGTCAGCACTTTCAAACTTCATATCTGCACGAATTTTGTAAAAAATGTAAAAAAAAAAAACCTAAAATTTGCAGTGAATTGCACCTACTACTCCAAAAAAATCAATTATCTATTTCAGCAGCAATTGAAATACTTAATAATGAGATAATGAATAGATCAATAAAATATTTATTTAAAGAACATAGCCCTGATAGAGATATTTTTGATAATATGGATCTTCGACCTGAAATAAAAAATAGAAGAAAAAGTGAATAAATTAGATTTTCTTAATAAAAAAAATGAAGATCGTAAAAATAATGTGAAACTTTTGAAAACAAAAAGTTAGAAAGAGATATGAAGTTGAAGAAAAATTTTAGAATCTTTGTATGCAAGAGTCTCCTGACCAAAAATTCAATTAGAAAGGAAAAAAATAGAAATTTGAAACGGTTGAGTTGGATTAATTAGAAGAGACATTCAATTTTTAGACAAAACTAGTTTGTAACCCTCACGATGTGTGGGCTAGACATTGTTAAATGTAAGGCAATTGTTATCGAATTTATGTTTTAAATTTCTAGGCATTCTTCTACGTCATTTTGATTTCAATCTCTAATAATCTCTACGTGGTTAACCTGGTTTTGATGTTTTGATATTATATAAATTGGGCAAGAACATAATTCATAATTGTAATGTCATATTTTTATAATTTGTTTATATATAAAATTATTAATATTTTTTACGTTTATAATATTATAATAAGAGAATATCATTATTGATTGTCGACCAAAATATTTCATAAATATTAAAAATATGGAATTATTATTTCATAAAAATGGAAACCAATTTAAATGAAATATTTTATAAACGTTTTATGAAACTACTGTACATAAGTGACTATAACTTCTTACAAAAGTAATAATAATTGCTATCCAATAAGTAACGCTTCTGGTTGTCACTAGTGCGAAAATTCAATTATCATATTTCTGGTATTCCCGCACTCCTGGTGCACTCTCTTGATTGGCTTGACTATCTATGCCTTGTAAAACTAAACACAACAAAACAAATAAAAATAATAAACTCTTTAAATCTCCAAGAGACCTAATTTGGAAAAAAAAAATCATACTATATATAGTATTTTGAAATTATCAGTCATTTAACTAAAAACTAAAATTATTTTTTGATTTTGATAAAAAAAAACACATCAATGGTAGCAAATTTACTATTAGTCATTATGAAATTAATATGTGATTTAGAAAATCGATGTTGATCATCAAAGAATAATATGAAGACTTGAGATTTTTTTTTTCTTTAATTAATGTTGTAGATATTAAATTTTCTTTTCTTTTCTTTTTCATAATTCTTAAAAAATGTGAACCAATATCTTATTTTTCCACTATTATTTGAATAATCAAGGGTAATTGTCATCATCAAAACCAAATTAATTTAAAGGTAAAAGGATTAATTGAGGGTAGTTTCTTGTAATTTTGACAAAAAAATTTGCTTTGGTTGTAGATACACCAAATGTTGGATAACTTTATCCGGTTTCTATGATTAAATCAATGATGGTTAATATGTGATATCTTTTTTTCCTTTTGGTTATGCTATTATATAGATATATAATATTATAATGTATGCAAAAGTAGAAGATCATCCACAGATATTCCATAATTTAATTTTTATTTTCATAAAATTGTTAAAACTTTTCAGCCAAAATCATTCATTTATTATTATTTTTTGTAAATCATTCATGTATTAATAAGTATTTGTTGGGAATTATTAACATGCACAGTTTTTTTTTTTGTTAAAAGCAATCTCTCTGATTATTAATGAAATAATTGATACCACGTACTATTCAAACACTCAAATAAGGTTAACGAAATTTTACAAATAACCAAAAAAATGGAAAAAAAAAATAGGAATCCCATAAATGTAATTCAATTCATTGCAAAATTCAGTCTCAAACATAGAAAACAAAATTTAGAGACCCCCGAAATAAAGCATTTCCTCCATTAACTAACCTTAGCATCAAACCTTCATTGTTGTAACATGCTTGATGAGCATGTCAACAACTCCTTTTGACACTCTTGAGGCTGTTCCGTTCAAGTTTCGGATATTCACTTCTATTTTCTCTTCCATCCGTTTTACAGTCGAATTCAAGCTTTATTTGTCTACAATGAAGAAGAAAATGAAAAAATCGATAGTCAAACTATAAAATTGAACGTATAAAAACTTGAAGAGTGGTTAAACATTCACTATCTCATAAAACGTGTTACTTCCTTCTCATTAGCGCCTTTAGCTTGCTTCAATCTGACATCTTCATTAAAAACAAAATGATGAATTGTTGTTAAGATAAGCAATTCCTGGGTTTAATGAAAAATAATGTTATCAATCCTGACATGAGAATTTCTGTATGATATAGGATACCAATTCAATCTATCATATCAAACAATCTCAAACCATAATTCTTTTTTGACTCCTTTCCATTACAACCACGCAAATAAAATAAAATAATAAAAATTGGATTGGAAACTGAGAAAATTGAAGATTAAAGTAATTGAAGATTATATTTTGATAATAATCCCAAGCTAACATTTCTATTCCAAGATTAATTAAAAATAATAATGAACTTTTCATTAAAAAACAAAAAGATTAAAAAAAAACTTTTTCCTATTCAAAGGGTCATTCTTATGGCATCGTTGACCAAAAAAAAAGCAAATAAACAATGATTCAATTAATTGTTGGATTTAAATTTATTGGAAATTTTGATAATAATCTCAAGCTAACCTTTTTGTATTCTATAATTAATTAAAAATAATAATGATATTTTAATAAATAAAAACAAAAAGATTTGGAAAAATCTCTTTCCTATTCAACGGTTCATTCATAATGGCATCATTAAAAAAAAAAAAAGCAATCTCATAATTATGGGATAACAAATAAACAATAATTCAATGAATCAATAACCAATTCCATTAATTATTAGATTATTTAAATTGATGGAAAATGAAGAGTTACAATTGAAATAAGGAACATCTTAGTATGGAGAATATCATGTCATACTATTGAATCTTAAAAACCATTGAATCCGGTACGGTACAGGTCACATTAATAGATATTAAAAAATTAATATTAGGTGATAATGAATTTTAATGGTTAAGTTGAAGAAAAAAAAACTAATTAATAGCTCCCTTATAGGAGATTATATAGATATAGAAATAGAATATATATGAGTTCATTTTTGCTCACCCCCTTCAAGGGGGGTGAGCATTACCCCCTCCCTAATACATGCCACGTGTTTAGGGAGAGGGTAGTTTTGTCCAAACACATGAGTTTTTGGATAAAAATATCCCTCTTTGGACACATGTCATTTATTGGGGAGAGAGATAATGCTCACCCCCCTTGAAGGAGGGTAAACAAAAGTCTTCTCAATATATATATAAATATATATATATATATATATAGCATTTAAGTTCAAAACTCCCTCACGGCAACACACGACGCTATACAGACATATAAATTGAGAAATCAATCTATAGTTCATTATTAATTATATTAATTTATCGTTAATCAATAGAATAAATACATCACGGTAGACAAAACAATACATAGAATCAAAATTCACTATAAACATGAATCGAGTATATTTTAAATGCAAATATTCTTTCAGATTATTAAAGATCTCATCGATTAAATAACTTGATACTCAAAATATAAAAATGAAAATTGTTAGAATTTTTTGAGGACTTTCTTTTAGACCATAACAATTTCAGAATAAAGAGAAAGAAACATGATTCGAATGTGCGACAGTTTCAACATCTGTATTTACCGACATGTCTAGTAATATTCGTGTTGCGAGAGTATATTTTCAGATAGTACATGTTTGATATCGGAATATTCCGATAGACTCTGACTTGGCACCGAACCCTTTTTTTGTATATAAAAAAAATCTTTCGATACATATGATTTTCTCATAAACATGTAACAAAATGATAATCGAACATAATCATACATATTGTAAAATACATAATACGTAGACTTGAACTTGGATGTGCAATGGTCTCACATTTCTAGTATAAAAGGCAATGGCTTGATATGCAAGAGGAGTGAGACTAGTCGTGACCATTCTTACTACTTCACCACAAAATATCAAGTAAAGTAGTATAGTCGAACGTTAATTATCAAATATTTACAATTATATTACCATCACGTTTTGGTGTTGAAGCTGCTCTTTGTAGTACAGATATTCGAAAAGAAGTCGTCAAAGAGAGAAAAGATTATCTTTAGATAACCGTTAGATAAAGCACACAATTAGATAACCGTACAAAAATCAACATTTTAAGGAATTACGGAACCATCATCCATCGATAATTGAAAGATTATATTTATCTCTGACTTAATTAATCTTATTCTCTTAAGTCTTCAAGTAATGTTAAGATGTAGTAGATCTGTAAGAGTATTGATCAAAAGCTCATACCAAGTTAACCTTTTATTAATGACCAATTAAAAAATATGCAGATGATATAACAAAATGATCAAGAGCAACAAAGTCATTGAAGGAAATAATCATAATCACAGGTAAAATTAAATAATTCACTGAATTAAGATAAATCACAGCAGACTTACGACCACCAACGATGACTTGAAACTCTTCTCTGCCATTGATGTTCAATCCAGAAAATGTCCGGCTCAGTGATTTTATTTTTTCATTGAGAAATGAGAGTACTTTGTGAAATATAGTATATATATATATATTAAATCATCAAGAAAAGAGGTAAGTTCATATGTCTGCGAATAAAAAAAACATCCTTCAAAAATTGAGAACCAAAACTATAACTTTTGTCTGCGAATAAAAGAAGTTCAAAAGCACAAAATAAAATGAGTATTAAATACTCTCTAAGCCTTATCTGCCTTTGAAGAAGTTGCAGCAGCTTGACCTCTGAGACGACCAATACTCCTAGCAGGAATAAGACCAACCTTTTGTCCGGGAGGAGCATCCCGACGAACAGTACTGGCATGACCGATGTGCTGGGGTGGTTACCACCACCATGGGGATCATCTACGGGGTTCATAGCAACACCCTGAACCTTGGGCCAGTAGTTCCTCACCCGGTACTTGTGATATGCATTTCCTCCTTCAGAGGGAAGCACGGATTTATCAAGGCCCTGTTTTCAATTGTTAAAAAAAATATTTAACCCTTTCCTATTCAACAGTGTTAACCCTCGGTATACCATAATTAATTAAAATATCAATTACATTAAAAAAAAAATTACTGCCTAGATCATCGGATGTATCAAGACTGTTTTCAATTGATAATTATTAATTAATATCCTTTTTCCTATTCAATTTATTTAAAAAATATTACCCTTTCTTATTCAACAATGCTAACTTTTGGTATAATTAATTAAAAATATAATTATAGAAAATGGTGAAAAATGAAAAGTTATGAGTTGAATAAATAACATCTCCATCGGGCTCAAAAAATAAATAGCACTTTTTGGAGGTGGTATTTCAACAATGTCACTGTTTTAATAACTTATGTTTAAAAGGCACCTATTATGGTGAACGGACAAAAATACCCCCAATTGTTGTTCCACATCAGCTTTCTTTTATTCAGTTTACAGTGACAAAGTTGTGAAGTAGAGAGAGAAAGTCCGGTTGAAACTCAGGCAATCACTTGAACTTTTTTTTTAGTTCATAAAAAAGCTCGGAGCTTTTATGAAAAAGCTCGGAAAAAGCTCGGAGCATTATGCAAAAAGCTCGGGCAGAGCAATTCATGAAAAATCTCGGGCAGTTCATGAAAAAGCTCGGCACTTTTATGAAAAAGCTCGGAAAACGCTCGGAGCATTATGCAAAAAGCTCGGGCAGAGCAATTCATGAAAAAGCTCGGATGAAAAAGCTCGGAGCTGTTATGAAAAAGCTCGGATGAAAAAGCTCGGAGCTTTTATGAAAAAGCTCAGGGCTTTTATGAAAAAGCTCGGATGAAAAAGCTCGGATGAAAAAGCTAGGAGCTTTTATGAAAAAGCTCGGGGGTTTTATGAAAAAGCTCGGATGAAAAAGCTCGGAGCTTTTATGAAAAAGCTCGGAGCTTTTATGAAAAAGCTCGGATGAAAAAGCTCGGAGCTTTTATGAAAACGCTCGGATGAAAAAGCTCGGGGCTTTTATGAAAAAGCTCGGATGAAAAAGCTCGGAGCTTTTATGAAAACGCTCGGATGAAAAAGCTCGGAGCTTTTATGAAAAAGCTCGGAAAAAGCTCGGGCAGAACAATTCATGAAAAATCTCGGGCAGTTCATGAAAAAGCTCGGATGAAAAAGTTCGGAGCTTTTATGAAAACGCTCAGATGACAAAGCTCGGAGCTTTTATGAAAAAGCTCGGATGAAAAAGCTCGGAGCTTTTATGAAAAAGCTCGGAAAAAGCTCGGGCAGAACAATTCATGAAAAATCTCGGGCAGTTCATGAAAAAGCTCGGATGAAAAAGCTCGGAGCCTTATGCAAAAAGCTCGGGCAGGGCAATTTACGAAAAATCTCGGGCAATTCATGAAAAAGCTCGGAGCTTTAATGAAAAAGCTCGGAGCTTTAATGAAAAAGCTCGGAGCTTTTATGAAAAAGCTCGGAGCCATATCCAAAAAGCTCGGGCAGGGCAATTCATGAAAAAACTCGGGCAGTTTAAGAAAAAGCTCTGAAAAAGCTATGAAAAAGCTCGAAGACTTATTAAAAATGTTTGGAGATTCAAAATTGACAAAACTAATATCCTTGAAAAAAGCTCGGACAACAATTTAAAAGGCTCGGATAGTTTTACAAAAGACTCAGACACAGTGTTAAAAGTCTTGGACCCAGATCTTCATCATCTTATACATAAATTTTACCAACTCAATTTTCAGACAAGTTTATTGTAGAGAGAGAGAGAGAGGAGTTACTGAGTTCATTGTTTGAAGCGTGGAGATAGAAGTACAAACAGAATAAAAAATTGATTATTTAAGGGGAATTTTGGTAGTTCACCATAATAGGTGCCTTTTAAACATAACTTATTAAAGCAGTGACGTTGGTGCAACACACCTCCAAAAAAGTGACATTTATCACCATTTCCTCCATCTCAGTATTGAGATTATCATTTGATACTATTAAATCTTAAAAACCATTTAATCGATTACAGTAATGGTCACATTAATGGATATTAGAAAATTAATATTAGGTATTTAGGTGGTAATAAATTTTAATTGTTAAGTTAAAAATAATAATTAATGGCCCAATTATAGAAGATTATATAGATATATATATATATATATATAAATGAATATATAGCATTTAAATTCAAAGCTCCCTCGGCGACACATGGTGTTGTGAGGGTCAGCTTTTATATATTATATAAATATTAAATAGGATAAAAAAAAGAGTGGTGCTATTGGCACACCCCCTACTGATCTATTTATGCCCCACCTTTTTAATTATATAATATTCTTTTTTTTTCCTTTATCAAAATTACTTAAAGAGACATATAATTTAGGAAAGAAATCTTCTACAAAGTAAATCTATTAAAATCTCACATCCTTTTCAAAAAAAAAAAACCCAGTAATCTGTTTCTTTAAAAAAAAATTATTTCTTAAACCCTAAAATTTGATTCTTACATACATATAAAATATTATGAAAGAGTTTGAGTTTGAGAACGATATCAAAATATGGAAGAATTGTCTAAGAATGATATTAAACATCTTAAAGAATTGTCTGAGAATGACATAAAACAAGAACTGTCTGACAATGATAGTAAGCATCTGGAAACAATTCATTTTCTGGAAATAAGTTTGAAGTTTATTTTTTATTTAGAATGATATTAAGTTGTCGTTGTGTTGAAATACCCTGTTATTTTTTATTTTTTCGTTTCCATCGTGAAATAAGAAGAAAAAAAAACTTTTAAAAAAAAGAAATAAGAAGAAAAAAAATAAATCAATCAATGGAGGTGAGAAAGATGTAATCAGAGATAGAGGAATCATATATGGTATGTATTAAGTTTGAAAAATACGTAAAATGGGTAGTTTTGGCAATAAACCAAAAAATTTAATAAAAACATTTAATTTTATTTAAGTAAATCCAAATTTTAAAAAGTGAAGCATGAATAGATCAGTAGAGGGTGTGTCAATAGCACTGCTCTAAAAAAAATAAAGAATTTAAGGGCAATTAATTTGGGATTGCCTCTTGATTCTACAAAACAACCATCAAACCCCCATAAGTCATAACATTATCATTAATCAAATAATAATCATTGTTTTAATTGCATGAATTTAGCATGACAATTTAAGAATCAACATATCCATTAAGGTTGAATAGGAAAGGTTTTTCATTTAATTATTTTTTTAACTAAATTGAATACGAAAGTTTAGCTTTAGGATTATTAATTATTTGGTTATATACTAATTATTTTATTTCATTGGAAAATTTTTATTTGGTTATATGATATGTAAGGTATTTATATTTTTAAAAGTAAGAAAATAAAATAAAGGCTAATATGGTGAACATGTTGCAGCAACCTAACTCTAATAACCACATGTGATATCAACAACCAATACCAATATAATTCTTTAAAAATAAATTAAGATATTTTTACATCGTAAAAATATCTCAAAAATTTATTATTAACATAAAATATTTTATAAATATGATATATTATTATATATACGATTTGACTATTTTATAAGACTATTGATTTAAATATTTTCTAAACATTTATTAAATTGCTAAGATTATTATATATTATTGATTTAAATATTTTCTTAACATTTATTTAATTTTCATATTGCGGTCTCCGATTAAAAAAGACTGTTATTATATTATTATATTTTCTAAGCATTTATTAAATTATCGAGATTATTATATATTATTGATTTGAATATTTTCTAAGCTTTTATTTAATTTCCACGTGGCGGTCTCTAGTTAAAAAAAGGCTAATATTATATTATTATATATTATTGATTTGAATATTTTCTAAGCATTTATTAAATTGCCAAGATTATTATATATTATTGATTCGAATATTTTCTAAGGATTTATTTGGTGGAGTGTATTCAATTAGGATTTCATGAGACTTTTAATGACTTTTATGAATTAAAAAGTTTGAGTGTATTCAATATAGACTTTTAAAGACTCTATAGAAGTCTTAAGGTATTCAATATAGACTTTTATAGATTTTAAAAAAGTCTTTAAAAGTCATGTTAAAGTTTATAAAAGTCATGTGGTATTCAATCAAGACTTTTTAACAGTCTATGAAAGTTATAAGGTATTCAAAATCTCAATGACTTTTAATGACTTTTAAATATCAATGACTTTTAGTTATAATAAATCTCACAATTTGTCTTTCATTTCTACTAAAAACTTTGAATGACTTTTTTTTTTTAAATAGAAAGAATTTCACTTTAGAAGAAAAACATAAAACTCTTTGAAAAACATTAACCATTAAACATATATTATATTTCAACTAAAAGAACACACATTCTTAACAAATTTTACAGCTAAAATAAAATGAATAACTTTTAAAATGAATAAACATTATAAAAAACATACAAACATTAACGATCTATAACAAAAAAAATTTAACTTAAAAATAATATGAAACAACTCTCTATAGACTATGCAATCAAGGACGATAGATTTCATTTTTTTTTACCTTTATTTTCAAAGCAACTAAACAATATCGAAACAATCAAACGAACTTCATTTATGTTAATTAAAAATAATAAAAGACAAAAACCACTACTCAATCATACCAATATGCCATATAGGCATATATATGAGCGTGTCTCTATGTAATTATGATCAATATCAAACCACCCATTTTTAAGCATGAATCTTGTTCAACAACTATGTGCGATTTTTATGTTTTATCTTTAGTAACTTGAATTAATTTTGAGTAGATTTTTTTATAACCATTGTCATAATTTCGTAGAGACATATAAACATTAATATTATTATCGATTTGCTACATTTATTCCAAAAGAAAATTTATAATATTTTAACTAATTATAAAAAAAAACAAATAACATTTTAACTAGTTATTAAAAAAATAGGTGCATAATGTCTTTATGATGCAAAATATAATAAAATTACAAATAAAAATTTTAAAATCACATATATAGGCAAAAATGTTTTTGTCAAGTTTAATTAACAATGATTTTTTTATTCTTTTTAAAATATTTATATTTTTATTGATATGAGAAATCTATATAATTTTGCTTAAACAAAGTATATATCGTATTTAAAAATCAATAAATGTTTATAAATGTCTATGAAAGTATTTTAAAATGAAAGTCTCTGAAAGTCGTTTGAAATGAAAGTCTGTGAAAGTCTATGAAAGTCTTTTAAAATGAAATTCTATGAAAGTTTTTCATAATTCTGTAGAGTCAATAAAAGTCCATAAAAGTTCATGAAATCTGCAAAAGTCATACACTTAAAACAATCATTAAAAGTCTTTTGAAATCCTAATTGAATACACCCTCCTTAATTTCCACATGACAGCCTTTGGTTAAAAAAGACTGTAAAATTTATCATAATCTTCATCGAATTTATGTTTTAAAAAAAATGTCGCATTTTTTCTATTTTCACTTTCAAGGCTCCAATTTCTTCAAGTGTCTCTCATATCAAGATTTTAACCCGAATTGTGACATTTTTTAATGATTTGGTTTCCAATTTACGTTGTAAACTGTTTGATTTTGTGAAAGGGGAATAAACAAAAGAAAAAAAAAAGTTAAAACAATTCTTACAATCGGAACTAACAAATATTAGAAAGAAAAAAGCACTAAAAAAACAATTTTGCTACAAATTTAAGCATATGAACTCCTGGCAAACAGAGTAGCCTACCACTATTTCTACATTTGAAATATTCTGAAATTTTCTCATATGTTCATCCCATATGTTATCTTCGATTATTTCTTCTAGATATGTAGTGCTTTCTATGTCTTGAAGATAAACCAATAACTTGGTGTCTCAAGAGCTAAACCATTTTTTTTTTTAACAATTTAATTTTTCTTTAATACTACTAAACCAACCTCATCTTGTCATACGATAACCATACCTTACAACTTGTGAGATGTAGTAACAAAAACAACAACAAACTTATATAATATGAGTGGGTATATATAATAATAATAATAATAATAATAATAATAAAAAAAGCTTTTAATTACATATTTTACAATTTGAGATAATTTCTAATTCAAATCATCAAGATCATTGCTTTGCACTCTTTAAAGTAATGTTTTAATTAAGTTTTCGAGTCTATGACGAACGCACTGAGATGTAAATTATAAAAATAATTTATCTAATAAATTTGCACCAACATAACTGTCTACAAAAAAAAATCAAGTTCACCAAATCAATCACAACTTAATAATAATAATAATAAAAGAAAAAAAAGTGTATATCTTTTGATACCATAAATAAACATTTAAATTCAAGATTTAATTATAAAATAAATTATATATATAATAAAACATCAATTTTTCTATTGTCAGCCCGTCCTGATATAAAATATATCAGAACGAAGAATATGGACCATTAGATTTATATACTTTGACTCAAAGTGTATGCACTTGTCAAAACTTATCCATAATCCGTGGTCCACATTCTTCGTCCTGATATATTTTATATCAGGACGAATTGACGGTAGAAAGATCGAATAAAACCTTTTACAAAATAAGTATTTGACATGTAAGTACTTCGCATATCAAAACCTTTCTAATTCTAGAGGTAATTCTAATATTACAATATCAAATGGTTGTTCAAAATTTTTGAAAAGAAATAAGATACGAAAGATTCAATCCAAATCTATCAACTCTTGACACTCTATAATTCAAACCATTCCAATGAATGAGTTTGTATACTTGGAATTTAATTACCACCCATTTTCACTACAATTCGATTGTTCATGAATGAAATTTGAATTCAAAATTTTTTACATGATTATAAAAAATTTTAACGGTAAAAACAGCCGGTACCCACAATTGACAAAATTACGGACAATAGATTAGATTCAATTTTGATGGGGTTGACAAGGTCGACATCACAATAGATTCTATTTATTTATTTATAGTTTTAAATATATATATGTATATATATATATATATAATTCTCAAAGAAATAAATTATTATTCAGCCAAAAATCATACTGGGCTTTTGAGAAAGTGAATCGAAATAGTTTGGGGCACAAGACCCGGTTCGGCCCTTGACAACCCTACCCGATTCACTGAAAAAAAACTGAACATATAGAAACCTTAAAGAGCCCTTCAAAGTAGGGTTTTCTTACTCCTCTCACTTAGCCGGAGAACAACCAGCCGCAGCAGCGAGTCGCAGCAGCTTTACACGCTCTCGAAAATGGTCAGCATCTCTCTCTCTATCTCTCTCGTTCACTTTTGATATTCATTTCAAATCTCGGATCCGTCTTCGTTTTGCTTGCTTTCGATTAGGTTTTTTTTTTTTTTTTTTTTTTTAAATAAAGTCGAATCAAAAGTTTTATTTGTCTGCAGAAACTCGAAACGAGAGAGGATTTCGTCTGTCTTTGTCTTTGTTGGATTTTGTTTCGAAGGGTTACAGATTTTTTAGTTTATGATAATATTGTGTGTTTTGAGTTTCGACAGTAACATCGCCTATTGATTATAGTTGTGATGAAACACATAATGCGATGCCTCTGGAGAAGCGAAATTGACCACATAAATATAAATCGTTTATGATTATAATCAATTGGACTATTCTAGCTAAATAGTTGTGAGAAGATAAATCATTTATGAATCACATACGATATTTGTGGTTCTCTGTTCGTTTTTGTTACATTATGTTATTGGTATTGTTCGTGCGAAAACGAGGAGTACAGCTTTTTGAATCTTTAGATAGACTGTCCAAAGAATCGAAGATTGTTTAGAAAGATTATTTTTTGGCAGTGTTTGGATCTGGGAAGAATTTTTTTTTTTTTTTGGAGTTTTGGTCAGTTTTATGATGAACTTGTGTGTGTAGTTGTTGGTTTACACCTTGCACGTAGCATTACTGGTTTGGAAGTTGGGTTATTTTATGAGTCTATTGCACAGCATCTCTGTTTATATCCCTTTGAAACGATAGATAGGTGTTGGAAATGTAGGAAATTGAGTTTGTAAGAGTATATTATCTTCATATGTAATGTAATTCTGTTTACTTTTATATAACATGATGTCCTTCTGCCTCTGCTTTGTCTTCATCAATAATCAGTTTATTGGATGCCACTGCAAAAGAAAAGATTGTTTGGTACTTGTAATGTTATCTTTGGTTGTGAACCTCTAATTCTTTTTTGTGTGTACAGGCTAGAGGATTGAAGAAACATTTGAAGAGGCTCAATGCCCCCAAGCACTGGATGCTTGACAAACTTGGTGGTGCATTTGTACGTTTGCCACTTTAAACTATTTTTTCTCCTTCCTATGTATTTGGTTTTTATGAATCTCCTTTAATTCATCAAGTTTATCATTCTTTTGATGCTGCTTCTGTTGAATATCCCTGATTGTTTTCTGTGCAGGCCCCCAAGCCATCATCTGGACCCCACAAGTCCAGGGAGTGCTTGCCTTTGATTCTCATCCTGCGTAACAGGTTGAAGTACGCTCTAACATACCGTGAAGTCATTGCTATTCTGATGCAACGACATATTCTTGTTGATGGGAAGGTTAGGACAGACAAGACCTACCCTTCTGGTTTCATGGGTATGCACCTTTCATCTTCATTACCAAAGTATTTTTGTATCTTTTCTTTTTCTTTAATAGTTTTGCAAAAATTCAGAGCAGCAGTGGATTTTCTGATTTTTCCGTGGTGTTAATGGGATTATTGGTTTGAGTTACTAAGACTTATGATCATTTTTATACTTTGTTACAGATGTTGTGTCAATCCCCAAGACAAACGAAAACTTCCGTCTCCTTTATGACACCAAGGGACGCTTCCGTCTCCATTCTATCAGGGATGAGGAGGCCAAGGTATGTTTAATACCATTTACTCTATATTTTCTCCTGAGTTGAGCAAAATGGCTGCTGACTACATTTCATTGTGCTGTTTGTGAATTTTGTTTATTATTCTTGTTTCCTTATTTTTTTTAGCTTTTATGCATGTTTGCATTTTCTGTGCAGATTGTAGCTTATATAACTGATCTTCATAAGTCCCTAATTTGTTTGATTTTTTTATTTTCCAGTTCAAGCTTTGCAAGGTTAGATCCGTACAGTTTGGGCAGAAGGGCATCCCATATCTTAACACCTATGATGGGCGTACCATCCGCTACCCAGACCCGCTCATCAAAGCAAATGATACCATTAAGCTCGACTTAGAGAGCAACAAGATTACTGACTTCATCAAGTTTGATGTTGGCAATGTCGTCATGGTCACTGGAGGTAGGAACAGAGGCCGTGTGGGAGTCATCAAGAACAGGGAGAAGCAGAAGGGTAGCTTTGAAACCATCCACGTTCAAGATGCAACGGGTCACGAGTTTGCAACTCGTCTAAGCAACGTGTACACCATAGGTAAAGGTACAAAGCCGTGGGTGTCTCTTCCAAAGGGCAAGGGTATCAAGTTGACCATCATAGAAGAGGCAAGGAAGAGGCAGGCAGCAACAACCCAAGCTGCTGCTTAAGTTTGTTTTCGATTTAATATGCTCTGCTTTAGTTATTCCTTTTAAATGAATGCTGGTTTGTTCTTACCATCTTTTTAGATGTACTAGGTTTTGTTCTAAGATTATGAGCACAATTTTGAACTATTTTGTTCATGAAATTTTAGTTTCTAAAACTTTTGATAATCTCTCAATTACTTAATTTGTCTTCCCTCATCCATAATTTGCTAGTTGTTTGGAAGATGTATTTATTCGTGTGAACTATATTTGCATCATGTTCTTTGTCGATTTGGTGGTGTTTTCTCAAATCTCACATTTTGATATTTGCTGGACTTGATTATTGGACAGCTTAATTTTTCAAATTAAAATTTAGGTATCGATGAGACGTGTAGATAGATGCTGTACTGGCGACAAACTAAATCCCTCTCCAAATACTACCAAACTTTTTAAACCAAGACTGTCTAAACTATAATCGTAGGGTACGATATTGGTGAACATCATACGAGTGACATTTTGTCAAGTCTTTTCTTTGATCAGTGTTTTGATTCCTTTGACATCTACTAATAACGAAACTCGGTCTTTTTCTTGGACTGTTAAAGCTTGTTTGACAATTTTGATTGAGCTAACTGGGTTTGAGATTGTCGAAATATCAAAGCACACGAAAGCATGTAAATCGATATCGAAAGAATCAAACTAATTTAAGCTAAACGAAGCTTGTTCTAACTAATACTTCTCATGTGCTTAATTTAACCAGAACAAACTTGCAGTGTCATCAATCTTCTCTCACAAATTAATCTATATAAAAATATAATGATCAATGGTTAGCAGTGTTGGAAGAAAAACCAATCAACCGTTTGACCAGGGGACCCATCACTCTTTTTCCTTGAATAAATACTCTAATATACATCTGAGAATCTTTGGTTAAAAAGATAAAGCGGAAAAATCAAAATTCGAAGAACACTGGTTCTGTTTTTGATCTTTTTTTATATTAATGAGGTTTCATTTTCTCCGGTCTCCACCAAATTCCCAAATGACAAATCTAACCTCTTTGAGTGTGTGATCAACTCAACTTGATGTGATCAACTTGTATTTTATATATATATATATATGAAAAATCGTATTGCATTATCATTCATAAATACGAACAAATCGTATTGCATTCAGGTAGGACGACTGTATTAATTCTAGGCTGATGTAGAGGCGTTCTGGGACAAAGGGTACATGTCGTGGTACCGGGGTACTGGGTATCGGGTACCTGAGAGGTATTGAATACTTGATATCGCGGTGTCCTCTTCATCAGATGTCAGAATGGATGCACAACGTGGTACCTGCTCTTCCTGGTTCATATCTCCGGTGCTTTATCTAGGTAGGTAGATGGTCGAGGTTTTGGCCTTACCAGGTATTGATTTCTTCTAGGTCGTGGCACTGATCCCGCTATGTATCTGGGAGCCGGGATTGGTCCCTACCAGGTAGATACTTGTTGGAAAATTCTCGTTTGGTCCCTTGCCAGAAAACCCTGTTAACTATAATGTTGTCACATCATCTGAGCACTAAATTTGGACAAAGTAGCATTATTGTTTTAGAATTAGAAACTCAATTCCATATTCTCTAACTTTTTTTTTCACATTACCTTCATAATCAAGTTAGATAATTGCATTAGAGATGTTTTTTCTACCTCATTATCTAACTATCATATGTGGTACTCAGTTTTCTCCAAATGCATAATAGCATTTGGAGATGTTCTAATATATCAAGTTAAATTGTATTTAAAAAATTTTTAAAAAAAAAAAAAACTCAAATCCTGTTAAATTGGTTAAATTGATTCTACCTCTATCTTGACCATGGAGTTCAAACAAATAAAAACTAGAAGTAAATAAAACTTTCTTTATTTGCATCAAATTTTCACGGATTGATGGGCTCATCAGACATCACACGTCTTTATTATAATTATCATGTGTATTGCCATCTCCGTTTTGACATAATCGTGTTAGTTGAACCGAAGAAGATCTGATCACGAACTCTTTCAATCAAATTCGATAAGCCCCACGAAAAGCTACAACTTGACCCAAGAATAGTAATCTTACAATAAAACACCTAAGCAAGAACTGCTCAAATTAATTGCACAGAACAACACTACACACCATTGGTTGTTAACCAGAGGTTCAGAACCCATTTTTCTTTGATGTAATCAAACCTAACTGTTGAACATCAGTACAGATTTTGACTTTTTGAGACGACACTGTGGCATGATTTCATGATATTACACAACTTCAACATCCAACTGTTGCTGCCATAAAACACGTCATGGCCCTTGGAAAACATTACATAGTTTCCAAAATAAGCGAATGTGAGAAGTTTTGGTACATCGTGCACACCATACGCTTTAATATACCGTGGTTACACATCAGATCATATAGTATAAGCTTATATATGATTGATTATTCATATTACATAATATAATATAAATAGGAATCATAACGACTACATAAATAACACCCTAACCTAGAGATCTTAATTAGATCTTGTGAGATGACTCAGGAATAAGGAAACCTTATCTTAGATTCATGAGAAACTCACCTGCCAATTCACATGTTGATCACTTTCTTCGTCTGTTTCAGCTGACCGCCTCCTACTCTCTCATCTCCTTAATTGGACTCACCACCCTCTTGCGCTTTTAACAACCAGAAAAGCCCCCAACACTTTCCAACTCAGCACAGCCCTCTCATCAATCACACACACGCATATATAAATGATCAATTCAACTATCTTCTACTTAGATAAATATCTTTGAGTGGCATACAGTAGTACCCAATTACAATGACTACTGGTGCCAGATTGTTCATATCATTAGTATTCGTACTCTTTGCATGGCTACAGACTATCGATCTCTGCCAATCGGCATCTGTAAACGAAAACAGTTACGTGCAAGACGCTTGCAGCGTGACTCAATATCGCGTCCTGTGTGTTCACTCGCTAGCATCATTTTCCAACACAGCCAAGACAAGCCCAAGCAAGTGGGCAAGAGCTGGGGTTTCAGTGACAATAGGTGAGGCCAAAACAGTGAATCAATACTTGATCAGCCTGAAGAAACACTACTACACGCGTTTGAGAGGCAGAAACAGAGTGGCTCTGTTGGATTGCATGGAAACTTTTCAAGACACAATCGACCAACTTCACAAATCGCTTGGGATACTGAGGAAGCTAAGCGCAGCAAACTTCGAGTCACAGATGGGTGATCTCACTACGTTTATGAGCGCTGCACTGACTGACCAAGACACTTGCTTGGATGGATTTGAAGGGCAGAGAGGTGGTGGTGCACAAGTGAATTTGCTTAAAAATCGAGTCTTGAATGCCACTTATCTTACAAGTAATGCACTGGCTCTTGTCAACAAGCTTGCAACTTCTGGTTTGAATAGCCTGACCGATCCATAGTATATTTTATGCTTAATTAATTAGCATTTAAGCTGTATGAGGGATTAATTGATCTTGATCACATGCGCAGCTAATTAATTAGCGTAACATATGTGTGTGTATATATTTTCTCTATATATATATATAATAAAAGCTACATGAAGCTAAAATATGTATATGTAATGTAGTACTTCAACTAGCTTTTAATCTATGGGTATGGCTTCTGCTTTTCAAAATCTGTTCTTGTCTTCTTTGGTATTTTGACTTCATTCGTGTGTTCTGGAACATTTAGGGGGGGTGTATTGGTTAAGATTTTATTAGACAATTTAGGGAAGTAAAAGTCTGGTGGTATTGGATTGAGACTTTTTAATAAGTTAGATAAGTCCACTGGTATTCGATCAAGACTTTTAAGATTTTTTTTAAAAGTTCATATTGTCTTGTGGTATTGGATTTAGACTTTTAAGATTTTTTTAAACAGTCTATATTGTCTTGTGGTATTTGATCTAGACTTCCAAGAGGCAACAAATTGTCTGGTGGTATTGGATTGAGATCAAGATTTTTAGGATTTCATGACAAAATGGATTTTTCAGACTTTTTAGTGATATGTATAAATAGCTTGAACCCAAAATTGTCTTGCCCTCTCCCTCAATACTTTCCCGACTTTTCTCTCTCACTCAAAATCATCTTCACGACTTCACCTTATCTCTTGCTTCACTCTTTTTGGTTTATGGGTTGTTGTCATAACAATCTAAAGACACTTTCTTTTGTTCCAAAATTATCCCTTTTATCTTTTAGCAATCATTTTCCAAAGACACTCCATTTTTAAAAATAAAATTTTCAAAGACACTCCATTTTATTTTAATATTATCAATTATTATTTTTGAATTTTATTTTTAATTTTAACATATAGAAAAAAAATATTAATAGTTCAAAAAGATATATGCATTATTTAATTTATTCAAGTACGTACGACAAAAGTGATAGGCTTTTTATGATCAGTTGAAACGTGTGTTGAGTAGAACATTCATGTACATATATATAGAAAATAATGATATCAAGAAGATACCAAGTCGGTAACATCACGAGCAGCAAGTGCTAAGATATCAACGCATGAGACGACAACAGGGCACAAAGCTTATAGTTGTGTTTTAGCATCGTCGACACTTTTAAAACTTGGGGAGAAAATTGAATACTACAATCAAATCTTGAAAATCTGTATTTTTAAAAGTTTAAAAAGTCTTAAAATAAAGTCTAGATAGTCCTAATAGTCTATAAATAAAATCCAAAGACTCTTTTAGAATCCTAAAAGTCTAGTCTATATAATCCTAATAATCTTAAAAATATAATCATAACAATCCTGATAATCATAATAGTCTTGTAAATCCATAAAACCCTTACACCATAAAATTGTCATTAAAATCTCAATCTAATACACCCCCCTTAGTTGAATAATGGATTATTTTTTCAGTTATTACAAATTTACAATTAATTCCCGATTTGGGTGACGGACGTGGCTCGAGCTTATTAATTCAATGATATAAATGTGAGATACGTACGCTACATAACTTTGGATATTTATTATTATAATTGATATAGGATATTTATTATTAGTATTAGTTTTCTTTTTTTCATTTTGTCGGTGAAATGAAAGATGTTGGATGGATCGATAATGGTTGAGGTAGCCGACCCAATCAAGCCATGAAATTGGGCCTATGATGGGCCAGACATGCTCTGGTCCCGGCCCTTGTTATCCAAGTGAAGAAACCTAAAATAATAGACAATACAACAGCAATGTTATTCTCTTCTCACCCCTTTTTAATTATTTACTCTACTATAAAATAAAATTTAATATATAATTTTTGTACCCTGCTTAATTCCTCGATAGCCGACAAGATGAGATTGGTCAAATGGTAAAACCACTCACACATACGCCTACCATATATATTAGGTTTGAGTCTTTCGCTCCAAAAAAAAACCCGAATTTGTTAAATATTTCAAAATAATAATAATAATAATTATTATTATTATTATTATAACTCACTCACAAGATGAGATTGGCTAGGTTGTGAGTTAAAGTCTTCCCCTTTCAAAAAAAAATCAGAATTTGTTAAATGTTTTAAAAAATAATAATAATAATAACTGACAAGATGAGATTAGCTAGGTTGTGGGTTTGGGGTACCATATCTCCCAATCCTGAAATATTGTAATAACTATAAAGTAAATAAATAAAATCCTCAATAGCCATTTTTGTTAGTTCTTCCATTACCTCTGTAGGTTGCCTACCCAGTCTACTCCGTTGGGTACATAAAAGAGACTGGTTATTGGTCAATAATCAACAATGTTTCGTATATATCATGTTTGGCTACTTTTATCTTTTTCAGACATTTTGCATGAAGAAGGTGCCCTAAAGCTAGAGGCTAACAACAACAATTAGGTTAGGTTAGGTTAGGCAACTGTAATGACTTGATACTACTCCAACAATTAAAATAAAGTCAATTTACAAATATACAATTATATCTGCTCCCTTGTTGTATGGGTATATGTTCGGACCGTGTAAATTGATCTTGGTAAGTTCAGATAAATTCTGACCATTAGATTTTATTTTTATTTTTATTTAAAAAAAAACTACTCTAACAATGAAAACAAGGATAGGTTTGGCTAGGCAATTATATCGATTTCCAATTTCCATTCAACGGTTACTTGATTTATGTAAGGATTAAAGAGGGGTGTCGAGATTGACACTCGTAAAACTTATTTGTATATCTATATTTTATTAAAAAATTTAATTATAAAAATATCTCAATAGAAATTTACCAATAAGAACAAATCGACAAACTTTGTTATCATCACATGATTATTATATTGTTTTTGTCTTTCTTTTATATATAGTTAGGAACTCTATCAATAAACAACAAAACATTAATGATAGCTATAGATATCAATTTTTTTTTTAAGATAACTGTATAAATAAGAGAATTTCAGATTGAAAATCTCTTGACCCCATATACAGTTTCACATATTCCATTTTCTAAGGCTCGATAATTCCAAAAGTAAATTTGATCATCATTAATAGATGATTTGATTCCAAAAATAATATGATTTTTTTCAAAAATTGGGTGTGATAATAATTAAGAGCCTGGATTCCTCTCCTCACCTTATCCTCACATTTACAATCTATTGACACGTGTCTAATATCGAAAATCAATGGTCTGGATTATTTCTATCAATTTTCAAGTTTTACACAACAACAAAATTAAATTAATCCAACCCATTGATTTAGGTAAGGACAAGATGTGGTGAGGAGATGATCTAAATTCATTAATTTAAGAGTGTTTATAAATTATATGTATTAAAATGAATATAATTATTTCAATGAGGGTACTATTGACATTATGATGTGTGCTTATAGTAATATTTATAAGAGTTTCTCCTTACAATCCACAAATTATCTATTTATACTCCAATTTAATTTTTTTTATTAATAATAATTTTAACCTAAATTAAAATTACTAAACAAGACAAAAAAATTAAAGACACTTCAAACTAATTTAATTATTAAAAAAATTAGTGGATTAAATATTACGTATTAAACTCTCTCTCTCTCCTAAATCTGTTATTACCATATTAAACACACTCTCATAATTACTCTCTCTCCCACCATTTTTCCAAAAAAAGATCATATCCTCGTACGTTCTTCATCAATCTCTGATTAATAGTTAAAGGGATAAAAAAAACTTATGAATATTTTGGTTTTTTACTAACAGTATAATATGGTAATAAAAATTTAGGACAAAGTGTTTAATATGTAATATTTAATCTAGAGTGGTTCTCTCATAAATAATCATTTATTTTAATTTCGGTAAAGACCTTGATGAAATCACATCCATTTTTATGAATTTTGATCTGATTTTTTTTGCAGATGATATGTTCTTTGAAATCTACCTACAAATAAAATTTGAAAATTTTTCAAACAGTAAATCTATTTATTTCTATTTTGTTAAATATGAAGACATCGAAAAATGAGCGAAATATAGGAAAATTCAAGAAAAAATAGTTGCAGTACTTGAGAAATTCTCAAATTTTATTTATATGTAGATTTCATTGAACTTATCATCTACAAAAAAATTCAAAACAAAAATTTATGAAAATGAATGTGATTTCATTAAGGTTCTTACCAAAATTAAAATAAGGAATCTCTTATGAGAGAACCACTCATTTAATCTAATAATTTATGAGAGATAATTTCTTTTTTTAGTAATTTAATTCAAAAAGATTACTCATCGGATGAATCCAAAGGCTGCGATGATTCGTCCTAGCATTTATTAAAATAAAATGAAGTGTCTTCAGAAATTTATTTTTTAAAATGGAGTGTTTTTAGAATAGGAGTGCAAAAAGATAAATATGATAATTTTGTAACAAAATGAAGTGTTTTTAGATTTTTTTTAAGAATTTAAATTTTGAGAAAGAAGTTTTTTTACAAAATAATTGTAAAAGGAAAATTTTGAATTGTTAAAAGAAGCTCTCAATATTTATTTTTAAAATTTTAGATATATGTGTACTAATAAGTTTTATGTGTATCAATATCCGTATCCTTAAAGAGGAGATCTACGGGTTTAAAGTTTAAATCTAGATATATTCAACTCATTTACAAAGCTTATATTAAATTCACAAGTTGTTTAAATACATTTGGAATCTTTATCAAAAACAAATTGAAATAAACATAAATTTTATTAATTTTGTGCTGCAAAGATTCAGTATCAATAATTTACTAAATGTTACCACCGCGTCTAATGTCGGCTAATAGTAAAAACACTCATTTAGTCCGACAATTTTTCAAATTCGAGTTCTCATAATAATACCGGTTGTATGAAACAAAACAAAAATCACTCAAAGATAAAAACCATAAAATAGTCAAATGATATTGTCAACATGATATAAAATTATATATGCTTTTATTTTATTTGTTAAAGTATACAAAAATTACTCTTTACTTTTATATATATATATATATATATTTATATATAGCTTGTCTTCTAATACATTAGCATCATTAATCATATTTCATATCCTAAGACTTTTTTTTTCAATACAATAGGTGGGGGTATCAATTACACTACTCTAAAAAATTAAGATTAGGTTAGGCAATTTTATAGTAGGGAAGCTATAACTTAATGGAAAATAAAATATTGCCACAGTTGGTGAAGAGCGATTAGTTTAAGTCATTTTGGTTACCTACGATTGGTTAGAACTTATAAAATTACCCATATATTTATCAATTTTTATAATTCAAGACTTCAAGTCCTAAAGTCATTGCATGAGTATGAATGATATACCACATCAACCACACTAAAATTTTAACATATATAAATTTCAATTTGACCGTATCGGCATGTATAGATAACGTGATACTTTGCTGCTGTAAAAACAATTCTCCTCCTCATAAGTTGGTGACCTGATGGCTGATGATAAGGGAGCCGCGTAACGAAGCCCCGGTGAAGAAGAATTTATGGCTTTGCCCCTGTGGACCTATGATTGGTGGAGATTTGAGGCATATTTTACTCGTATATATACACAATTTATTTTCTTTTTGATATTTTAAAAGTAGATATCGCTCATTCTCAGAGCTAGTTTCCCGAACTCGTGCCGCACGTTAGGTGTTAAATTTCCAAAGAAGAAGAAAAAAAAGTGCATATAATAAATAATACAAGACAATGACAGTGGGCCTCAGTTGAAAAGGTTTTGGAGGTCAAGTTGGAAAGATGTCGAATCCATGTAAATCAAGAAAAGTCATCAACCCATTCATTCGCTTAGCTATCGACATTTGTCACTGAACTTGGCCGTATAAATAATCGATTACTTAGAAAATGTCTGGATTCTGTGATGATCGGTCAATGATTTTCTACTTTCAAGCAAGTCATTCTCCAATTGGTTGCTTTGCTTCGGTCCGTGGAGAGGTTGATTGCCACTCAACATAAGATGAGAAAGGAATTCTAGCAGACTAGCCATGAACTTAAAAGTATAGTCATTTTCCATGCCAATAACCACATATTTCAATTTTATTCCATTTATGAGCTCCGTTCAAAAATTGCGCAACTCTAATTAACACAAAGATTAATTAGTTATAATTAAAAGAGTGCAAAACTTGCAAACTGGGTTGCATCTGGACAGGCAATCTGGTTTGTGCTCTGCCTCATGTATTGTGAGGGGACAATACCGCCAACAAAACTAAAATAATTATTGGGATTACTTATAAGTTATAATATGGGTGTCAAATTATTGTGGCTGTTAGGAATAAAAAATATATATATATAATGTGGCTGCTAACATTTTTTAAAGAAGAATATGGCATCAAATGGGTTAAAAGGATGTCAAAACTTACCGAGATCAAATATTATAGCGATATTTGATTATCTATCTTCATAGAAAAAAAGAAGACAAACTTTTGTGGGTTGATGGAGATTCACAAATCTCCACCCACCATGACAACGAGCCTTTTGGCATGTTGATATTAATAATAAATTTTAAATTTAAGGAGGTTGTGTTGACTCTTTAATATTTACTTTTTTTTCGCACGAGTTAGGATAATCTTTTTTTTTTCTATTTCTAACCTTTTACTACACAAAACATCAAAATTTGTTTTTTTGTTTGTCTTTTTCTTCTCACGTGAGAAAGTCTTTAATTCAAACTCAAATATTACTCTTAATAGGTTAGGAAAAAAAAATACCAGAGGAGGATTCTAGCTTCTTTTACATGTTGAAGTTATGGGTTTAAGTCATATTATTCTCCTTTTGAACTGTTTGTAACAGTTCAAATAATAAATTTTACAATATATAATAAATTATTGATTTGACAATATAAGATTAACTAATATCATATCCCTAATCACCTGCAATTGTAAATTTGAGTCATATCCTCGAACCCTAAATTATATCGGTAAATGTTGGATTTACCCATAACTATTGTTTGAAAACTTTGAACAATAAATTTGAGCCTTTGGTGCATATATATTTCCATAGCTTTACAACCAAAAGTATTGCCCTTATTCTTTTTTTGGGTTTAGCCTATGAGAGAAATATATAGAAAAATAAAGTTACATCTTTTCATGCAAAGATCACATCAATCCCCAACTTTTGTAGGTTTAAACGTTATAGAATATTGTATAAATTATGAGTCTAGCTAATATATTCTGATTCGAGAAATTTCAAAGCTTTTCAAGGATGGAAAATTAACGGAAAAAAGAAGAAGAAAAAGAATCATAATTTGATGATAAACACTAAAGGCATGTAATAATCTAAAGCTAACTAGATGCCAAAAGTAATTTTGTTTAATAATGAAAAATATCACAGAACATTACAAAATTGAACCTTGTACGTGAAATTCTTGCTAGGATGATGTTGTGGAACGGTACGTGAGCATGGAAAAGGAATTTGCATCGGAGCTAATATGGTGTAAAGTAATGCTGTAATCATGGCACGAACGGTGGTTGGTAACTAAAACATTGAAAACAGCAAAATAGAGATGGGAGAAACGTGGGAAATGGTAGAAGTAGGCACGTGTAAGGCAGGAGGAGAGTCAACGTCGCTTGTGATGTAATCCTCCTGCGACGTGTGATGCAATACAACTCCACACTCTCTTCTCTTGCTGGTCCCCACTCTCAGTCTCAGATCTCCCTTCCTCAGTTGATTTTGCTGTACCAAGTACGGACGGACCAACGAACCTACTTCTTTACATGTTTCTTTGTTTATTTTACCGCAACAGAACAAGTGCTTTTGTTTGTTATTACTTGCATAGTTGCTTGTATGTCTTGTTTTTATTTTTAAAGGGATAATTACCCCGATGATTACTCATTTATTTTCATACTATAAAAATGGTCATAAGATGGGGATTTCGTTTCAAAATTGTCATTTTTGATTTTGAAACGAAAAGTATAACACTAATTGTCATTCCTTCTAATTCCGTTAACTTACCGTTAAATGAATGGTCTTTTAGTAAATAAAGGTATGATATCAATTTATTTTAGACTTTTTTTTAGAAATCAATTTTTTCTTTTATTTTTTAAAATGAATAATTATATTTAGAGTGTGTATATATTTATAACATATCTTATATATATATATATATATATATACACACACACACACACGAAGGAAACATAAAAAAAAGGGAGAAAGAGAAAAACAAATGATTAATAAAAGAAAGGAAGAATGTAGGATGAGATTAGGGTTGCACATTTTACCCCAGAGCCTCAATTCCCCACAACCCCATCCCCATTTGGGGGAAAAATTTTGGGGGGAAATGGGGAAACGGGTGGGGATGATTTTCATCCCCAAATTGAAATGGGGATAGGGATGGGGATGGGGAGACCCTCCCCTAACCCCATTTCCCCATTTCCCCTATAAATTTCCCCCAAATGGGGATGGGGATGGGGTTTCCCCATTTCCCCAAAAATATTATAAATATAATTATATATATATTTAATTTTTTTATTATTTCAAAATCTAACTATACAAACCTCATTTACTCTTTCAAAATCTAAATTCTTATTGAAATACTTTATTTTGTAATGGATTTTCTTTGTATTTGCAACGCACTGATGGATTTTTGATATTATATTTGTAATGTAATTTTTTTTTTATTTGTAATTATTAGTAAAATGGGGAAATGGGAAAACGGAAAAAAATGGAGGAAACGGGGGAAATAGGGAACTGGGGTTGGGGATGGGGGTACCTCCCCCCAAAATCCCCCAACCCCATTTTCCCCCAAATGGGGAAATGGGGGGGGGGGGGATGGGGGAGGGTCTAAGAAGTGGGGATGGGGATGGGGGGACCTATATCCACCCTCATTCCCCAAATGTGCATCCCTAGATGAGATGAAAAATGAAGACGGAGTAAGAAATAAATTAATTAAGAAAAATGAGAGAGAAAATAGGGGAGAGAAGATAAAGAGAGAAAAAATTTAAAGCATCTCTAATAATCAAAATTTGATCATTAAAAATTGTCATACCTCACCATTCGAGGATTATTTGATATAATATCAAAAACTTGTAATGCTGGGTTAGAGATTAATTGATATAATTTTTTTTTTAAAGAGAAACCGGAGATTAAATTTGATTGCACGTGGATGGAATGATAAATTAAACAAGGGAAAATTAGGCTGCACCTCCTGAGGTTTGGGCTTTGATACACTTAGATGGAAACATTTGTGTACTATACATTAACACCCACCCCAAGAGTTAACAAAGATGAAATATTCCATTAGTTTGAAACATTTTTTCTTTGAAAATGTCCAAAATGCCCTTAAGGCTTTACAATTGGAAAAGTAGTTCTAAGCCTTCTGATGATAAATTTCACTCATGATATATCAAGTGACATTAAGAGAAGTGACAGAATTATATGTTGAAAATATAAATTTAATTGGACTTTTTTGTTAATGACTGGGACATTAAAAATATCCATTTAACTATTTTGTTTTAAAGCTATATATATATATATATATATATATATATATGAGATAAGAAAACAAATACTTATATAAGAAATTAAAATCCTATAAAAAATAATTATTTATATAAGAAATGAATAAATGATGAATTGTTCAATTATAGAATAGTTTAATTTCTTAACCTTGATATTATAGCCTTATTGTGAAGACCTTAAGATGTTTTGGACATTTTTAACGTCAAACCCTTGCAAACTAACAGAGTGTTTCATCATTTCTGACTTTTGGGGTGTTTATTCTAAACTTATGTGATAAATGACGCTCATTCAATCTAAGAATGTCACAAGATTGAGTTGTTGTTGTCGTAATTAGTTTATCAAATAGTAAAATATATATTTATTTGTCAAATGATACGTTGCACCCATTTGTCAAATGATACACTGTAAATTAGAATATAAATCTAGACTGTGGTTCTCTTTAAAGAGATCTTTTATTTTAACTCAAAATAAAAACCTTAATGAAATCTATCGATTTTAATGAACTTTAATATGTTTTTTTATTATGATAAATTTAATGAAATTTATTTGTAAACAAAATTTGAAATTTTTTCAAGTACCACAACTATATATATTTTTTCATTTTTCCTAATTTTCACTCATTTTATAATGCTTCGTATTCAACAAAATCAGGAAAAAAAATAGTTGTAGTTCTTGAAAAAACTTCAAATTGTTTACAAGCAGATTTCATTAAAATTATCATTAAAAAAGGATCAAAATTCATTAAAAACGTGAAAGGGGTTCAAAAATTAAATGACACTTTTTGGAAGTGGCTTTTCAACACCGTCACTGTTTTAATAACTTATGTTTAAAATGTACCTATTATGGGGGAACGAACAAAAATATATAAAATAGTTGTTCCACATCAGATTTCTTTTATTCAGTTTACAATGACAGAGTTGTGAAGTAGAGAGAGAAATGGCGACGAAGTGGCACTACGGTGACGCACTCGGGGGTGGTCGAGCTCCTCGCCGAAGGCAGCACCCCCAGATTTTTTTTTTTCAATTTAAAACCCAAATACAAAAGGCTCGGATACTTATTTAAAAGTCTCGAACACTTATTTAAAAGGCTCAGGCAGTTATCTAAAAAGTTCGAAAAATTATCTAAAAGTCTCGGACACTTATTTAAAAGGTTCGAGCAGTTATCTAAAAAGCTCGGGCAATTATTTAAAAAGCTCGACCAGTTTTCTAAAAGGTTTTGACACTTCTTTAAAAGGCTCGAACACTTTATAGAAAGTCTCGGAGATACAAAATTAACAAAAAAATAATAATTGTTCAAAAGGCATGGAAATAACTCACAAAGGTTTGGACACTTTATACAAAGTCTCGGACATTTACTCAAAAGGCTCGGATACAACTAACAAAGGCTCGGGTATAAAAAAGTTTAAAGTTCATACAAAAGGCTCGGGCAGTTTATGAAAAAAGCTCGGAGACTCATTAAAAAGTATCGAAGAAAAAAGCTCGGACAACAATTTAAAAGGCTCGGACAGTTTTATAAAAGGCTTAGGGCACAGTTTTAAAACTCTCGAAAACCCAGATATTCATCATCTTATACACAAATTTTTCATAAATTAAAACTCAAACCAAAAAAGCTCAGGCAGCAATTTAAAAGGCTCGGACAGATTTAAAAAACTTAGATATGAACTGATAAGATGAGTGATCTTATCTAGATTATTTGAACGTCGAACTCGTTGGAGAAGAAAATGAACTTAGATTTCAGTTTACAGAGCTTTACACTTTAAGATAGTAAGAGAGAAAAGTAGATCTCAGACAACTTTAAAATGTCTTCCAAAAGTTAAAGTTAAACAAATAATTAAAAAATATATACAGTAAGGACATTTTTTGAAGTCACTTACTTTGGTGCCTTTTAAACTTAAGTTATTAAAGTGGTGTCTCACGTACAACACCAAATCAAAAAAGTGCTAAAACCTCCTATTTCAATAAAGGACATATGCATAATAAAGCAAAAGAAAATGATTTTAGTGTAAGATTTTGATTTCATACAAAACTTGCATAGCCGTATAGTAGTAGACAGATTACTAACTTTTTCATCAAATAAACGTAATTGAATTGTATAAGGACATTTTTTAGACATAAAAAAAAATCTATGAGTTTTGAAAATTTAAAAACAATTCATAATTTTTAATTTAGATTAAAATCCCCAACAAAAGAACCCTTGTGAAGCACCAAACATTCCACCATGTAGATTTTATTTAATCTGCAATTATAAGAGCATCTTCAATGCAAATGTGAATTTTTAGGTTTCTAACAAGTGATACATTACCATATAAATTGAATATGGATCAATTTTATCAAAAAAATTTAAGAAATCTCCAATACAATTATCTAAAATCAAATATGTATTCAATTTTGACTAATCATCTTAAAAAAATTATTTCAATCTCTCTCATATTTTATTTTAAATCAAATATGTATCTATTTTTTACTAATCATTTATCTCATTCTCACCCCTTTTTTATTTGACTAATTATTGGTGGGAAAAAGTTAGAAATCCTAGTCAGCATTTCTATGAGAGTTTCTAGAATTATAGCACCTCCAATACAAATATGCATTTGGAGAAAATTGAGTGCCACATAGGATAGATAGTTAAAAAGTTAGAAAAACTATCTCCAATGCAATTATCTAACTTCAATATGGAGATGATGTGGCAAAAAAAAGTTAGAGAATATGGAGTTTGGTTTCTAATTCTAAAAACTCTCCTAGAAATACTGACAATGATTTCTAACTCTTTCCACCAATAATATTAAAGCTCATTTAATTGGAAAATAAAAGAGGGGAGAGAATATAATAATTGTTTTATTATGATTGGTCATATAATGAATACATATTTGACTTTAGATAATTCCATTGGAGATGGATTGGAGATGGAATGGAGATGGAATATGAATTTCTCTAAAAAAAATTCAAAAGTGAGCCTATAGTGAATAGAAATGCTTATGTGACGATATTTAGAAACTCAAAAATGCATATTTGCATTGAAGATGCTCTTAGAAACTCAACTCCATAGTCTCTAACTTTTTTTTTACCACATGAGCTCCATATTAAGGTTAGATAATTGCATTTGATAAAGTTTTTCTAATTTTTTTTTTCTATCTATCCTATGCGGCACTCAATTTTCTCCAAATACATATTTGAATTGGAGATGCTCTAAATTTGTTTTCTCCAACTTTTGAGAGATGATTTTAATTTTTTTTAGTTGGAGATTTCTTTTTTCACTTATGGTTCAAGTCTAATATCAATACAATATCTCATGTTCAAGTTCGAGTCACACCACTACATATGGTCTAAAAATAAAATAAAAATTAAGAAATGTGAGGCACAATATTATTATTATTATTTGAAATATTACAATAATCGAGGATTTGGGAGAGAGGAGGACATGAATAAAATCGAACTCTTAACCTCATATTGTAGATGTGAGGGGCAAACCACTATACCAACCTTATATTGTTTAAACGTGACACCTATGTAGCACAGATATGGATACAGGTACAGGATACGGCAACGACATAATATGAGGATACAACAAATCTCCAAAAACTAGGATATGGGTACCGGATACGGTATGATACGTTAGTTAAAATAATATATTTGATAATTCATTCAAAATCAAAATATATTGAAAAATCCAAATAAAACGTGTCACATGACTGCATAAGTCATAACAATGTAACATATTACAAGATCCAAATAAGACATACCATATAAGTCGTAATATATTACAAAATCCAAATAAAATATACGTCACATAAATCATAGCATATTACAAAATCCAAATAATACATAAAAAAACTCATAAAAACACATTCTAAATTCCTAATTAATTTCATTATCATCATTCACATTGTTAAAAGATATAAATAATTCGACCTCCAACTCTGGTTTATCAAAAGAAATGTTTGCAATCCAAATATTATTTCACTAAAAAAAAAACTTAAAAGAAAAAAATGTCAACCATCAAGCTGCAAGCATCAGAATATCAGATCTTAGTTATTATATAAACCTGAAAACTATAAAAAAAGTTATAGAAAAATTATGACACATTTGATAAGCGATACCCGATCAAAGCTTTTTCAATCTTTAAGTTGGTTCTTCTTCTTCCTCTTCTCTTCTTTTTCCTTATGTGTTTTCAACTTTTAAGCGGCCGATTGAAATTGAAACGAGTCATAGATGCCTAATTTGATATATTTCTTTACAATTTCATTTTGACTCCTAAATTTTTTAAATTATAATTTAACCCCATTTTATACTAAAATAATTATATCATTGCCTATATCATTGCCTATATCATTGTATCCCGTAAGTATCCTCTAGTCAAATTTGTGAAAAAATCAACGGATATGTCATTTGATATATCGTATATATATCCTGAAATATTAGAAGAGTATCCTAACCAGATATAGTTTTTACACTAAATATAGTATATGTGCTTCCTGACAGACACTTTAAATGCAATAAATATATATTAAAAAAATTAAAATAAATCATATAATAAACAATTCAAATTTCAATCGTACGTTTGTTCGTAACCAGAGGCCACACTTTTGCAACCTCAAGCAGCCGGTGTCGATATCAGTTGAATTTTCAAAAGCCTTAAGGGTCGCCCCACTATTATTTGAATGTAAACCAAACCGGAAAAACAGTAGACTTTGTCGGAAACAAAATTTAAAAGAATTTTTTTGCCCCATCAATCAAAAAACTAACAAACTCCAAACATTTATTATAATGAGAGCAGGAGAAAAGCTTGCTTAGAAGTGGCAATAATTTGATTAATTTCTTTTACATAGAATGAAAATGCATGTGCACTGTCAGTGCCATCTCTCTCCCCGGTCCGAAATTCTCGTGTTGCTTAAGTTACTCATATAATTATAACGTAATCGTTGTTTTAATATTAGTTTAATAATCATCCTAATAATAAAAGTGAAAATGTCCCAATTCATCAAAGTAATGAGTGACCAATTTCGTGGTCACGTAAAGTGATCTTAGCTTTAAAGAATTAATTTCTTTTAAAGAATAAATTTTACCGTCTTAAATTTAAAAAATAAAAAATAAAAAATTATCACTACCCAAAAAGCAACTCACACTACTGGGAAAAAGTTGACATCTATCCACACATGGGCAGAGTTTGGAGTGTCGTATCTTGGGCCAAATTACAAAAAAAAAACTTGAAATTGATGGGATTAAATTGCAAGATATACAATTATATATATATATATATATATATATATATATTAACTATTAATTTTTTTTTTCCTTAGGCCATGGGGGTCTATACCCCCTGGTGTCTACAGGTTCTACCCCTGTATCCATTAAGTTTTCATAACCATTTTTATCTTCTTCTTTTTTGTGATTATCATTATCATATTATTAGATGATATTGGTTTATAATTTGAGATTAATCTTTTAGTTTTATCACATTGAGAGTTATAATACGAAGTGATATCAAATTCCTCCTTCAAACCATCCTTATAATTCCTAACGATCTCAATATTTTAGATATTTCATGTATATAAAAAAATGATTATATATAGATATAAAGAATAACAAGAATAAAAAAAATGGTCTAATACAACCGATATAGCTCAATCATAAAAGTGTTTACTCAGTTTGTCAATATCTTAAATTCGATTCTATGAAAATAATATATGAAGAAAAAAAAACCCTTCACATGAGGCAATGAATTGATTACAATAGGTTAGGTTAGGCTAGGTTAGTTAGGAAATGATGTCCCAAAATTGCCACCAAATTGCCCAAAATGGGACTTTTTAGTAGTGTCTTAATGTTTCTGCCTATTAATGTTTAGTGGGACAATAAATTGGATTAGATGGTAAAAGTAAATAAAAATGAATTTAAATATAAGTAATTGACTTACCTTTAAAGCTACCACAAATAAATCTCGATCTCTATAAAACATGTACTGCAAATAAGAGCAACGAACGGTGATATCCCCCCGCGAAGGATGGACTAGGACACTTTACTCACATGGATTCTTCCATGGGCCACTCAACCATTGTATTGCACGTGTAAAGTGACAAATAAAAGTAAAAACATATTTCATCTTTAGATAATTGATATTGTAAGATTTTTTTTTAAATATTTTTTAATTTGCCACGCGAGAACAATTGCTACAAGCAACATGTATATGAAAATGAAATACGTTTACTATAAAATAATAATAATAAGAAATAAGGGATTATTTTAATTATTAATCAGTATTAGGAGGTTTAAAAAACAAATCCCAATTACATGAAAATTAAGGGGTTGCAACTTTGCATTGTATTCAAAGTCCAGTTGCTTATATTTAAATCACTGTATATTATAATTCTATTGTTTATCTTCTATTTTTAATTATTGTTCAATATCTATATCAAGAAATAAAATAAATATCTTTTGTTCTTCAATGAACAAGTCAAAAGGATTAATAAGAACTCAAATAATTCTATATATTAGAGCATATCCAATACTATTATACATTTTAATGAAATTTCTTTCCACATAAGATGGATAGTTAGGATAGATAATATGTAAGAAAAATCTAGAAATATTGAATATGATCTCTTACCATTTTCCATCGTTCATATTAACCGTAAAATAATTAAGGAAAGAGAGTTTAAAGAATATTTAATGTTGATTTGTCAAATAGTCCATATATATTTTTTAGATAATTATATTGAAAACATGAATCTGTATTTCTTTACCTTTTTTTCTAGATCCATATTCAAAAGAAATGATAACGTGTTACTAATAGAAACTTAAAAATATATAATTGCATTGGAGATGCACTTAATAATAAAGATTGATAAAATGTTATTATATAATTAATATAACATACAGGAGGAAAATATATCAAATAAGATAATTCTATTTGTCAATTACTATTTCAATATTGTACCAACATAATGTTTGATTGAAAGAAAAATTATTAATCAATACAAAATCGAAAGAAAAGAAAAAAGAAAATAAAACCAATAAATAAATGAAAAGCATTGTCAAGAGAAAACAAAAAGAAGTCAAATTAGACAACCGAGAAATTTTAATGGTAAATCGATGGAAGTAACCTAATGAAACACAAATTAAGTGCCAGATCACCAAGAAATTAGAAATTAGAAATTAGAATCATAAACGCACCAAATATCAATTATTTAACTTTTCAAAAAAGGGTATTTTCGTAAATAAGATCCAAACGCAGGCCTTGTTTACCTTCCTAATTCACTTTATATATACAAAAACCCACAACCCCAAACCAAAAACACACCAATCTCCCACTCACAACAAACAAAGCCGGTGAACCGAGTTCCCGGCGTGTCCGACTCACCGTTTTAACTCACCACCACCGTCTTCTCTATCTTTTCTCTCTAACGTAATTCTCTTCTCCTGATCTCGTACGTTTGGTTTTAGTTTTTCTGGTTTTTTTGAAGATGGGGTCGGAGCTTACATACAGAGGACACGAGAGTCAACCTGTCACGGATTCATACTCGCCCAAACCCATCAAACCCTGGTTTCTTGTGACCCGACCCATTCGCTACGTGCTCCGTGAGCAGCGGCTCGTGTTTGTCCTCGTCGGCATTGCCATAGCCTCTCTGTTTTTCGCCGCCATCCCATCGTCGTCTCACGCTCCTTACGATCCCAGCCACGTCTCCGGCACCGATACGTTTTCGTACGTCCCGGCCGTATCGCACGTTGGAGGTTCCGGGTTCGGGTCGGTTCGGTCGGGCGGGAAGGTGCCGCTGGGTCTGAAACGGAAAGGGTTGAGAATTGTGGTTACGGGTGGGGCCGGGTTTGTCGGGTCGCACTTGGTGGACCGACTGATCGCAAGAGGTGACAGCGTCATAGTCGTCGACAACTTCTTCACGGGTCGGAAGGAAAACGTGATGCACCATTTCGGGAACCCGAATTTCGAGCTTATAAGACACGACGTCGTAGAGCCTCTGTTGCTTGAAGTTGACCAGATCTACCACCTCGCCTGTCCTGCGTCTCCAGTTCATTACAAGTTCAATCCTGTGAAGACTATTATATCCTTTTTCTATCGTCAATTTTTACAATTCCCTGTTATTGTTTTTGATTTGGAAAGATGGGTTTTTGTTCTTGTTCTTGTTTCGCTTTAACTGAGAAATTTACAAGACAAATGTAGTGGGGACATTGAACATGCTTGGATTGGCAAAGAGGGTTGGAGCTAGATTTTTGTTGACCAGCACAAGCGAGGTGTACGGAGATCCTCTGCAACATCCTCAAAAAGAGACTTACTGGGGCAACGTCAATCCTATCGGTCTGTTTTTTTTTTTCACGGCATATTTTGAGATCATGCGTTTTTTTTTTGCCCCTGCCGTTTCGTCATTTACCGTGCCCGAAACGGCGAACGTTTGTAGGTCCAACCAAAGTAGTCATATATTCTTCAAAGTTTTTGAGGTTTTTACGGGTTTCTTTAGATCTGATAGCCGTGTTGACGGTGTTTCGTAATCTGACGGTTCACAATGTCTTTGGATTTTTGTCTGGAAAACTCGTCTGCGTTGTTTTATTGTCCGTTTCTATTACTATAGTGGTGGATGGCTATAGTTTGAACGGTAAACATGGGAAAGTGGTAGGCAGGTCAAAACAGTAAAATGTCGAAATGTACTATGGCATGATTGTAATTTATTGAAGAGTATGAATTTTAGTGTTTAGTCTAGATCTGTCAGATACTGTTTTGTTTTCTCGTGTTAAATAAAATTGACAGAAAGTGGTGTTTGGGTTCAATGTTCGACAGGTGTCCGAAGTTGTTACGACGAGGGAAAGCGAACAGCTGAAACGTTGACCATGGACTATCACAGAGGAGCTGGAGTTGAGGTTAGCTCTTTTTTTTTTAATTAAATCTAATAATCAAAATTAGAATTCACAATTAATTTTTTTTTTTTTTTTTTTTTACTTCTTATTCTTCACAGGTTAGGATTGCTAGGATTTTCAACACGTACGGGCCGCGGATGTGTATTGATGATGGTCGTGTTGTTAGCAATTTCGTTGCTCAGGTTATTGTTTGTTTTGTGATATTAGTACTTTTTTTTTTCAATGGTATGGTTGTGGGTTGATAGTTAAATAATTGATAAATTAGCTGCATTGCATTGATGCAGGCTTTAAGGAAGGAGCCTTTGTCTGTGTATGGTGACTGGGAAGCAGACAAGGAGTTTCCAATATGTTTCGGATTTGGTAAGAGAATGTCATTTGCTTAATCATTTTTCATACTTCTTAGATTCATTTTATTTTGTCATTTCTACCATATATATGTTTTTTAATTTAATGTGGCTCTGTGGCGGTTCTATCTTCTATGCATTGCGCATGTAATTAAATATTCCAAGTACGCATTCAAATTACTTTAATCCACATGGAATTGAGAAATTGGTATGTGTGTGCATCGGATGGGTAAAATTTATAAATTTCACTTCCAGCATAGTAAATGTTGTGACAAGTAGTGCCAAAATGAGCCAGTTGCGGGTGTTTGTCTTTAAATTTCCCTGTAACAAGTGTTAACCGATAATGCATATACACCATGTGATGGGTGCCCCATAGAGTGTCCTATGTCACTATGTGGGCCGTAAATCTTAATTGTCTCCTTTATTGGTATCAAGCATTGTATTGTTTGCATCTTCAGTTTTTGCACTTGTAAAAGGAAAAATATTAATAAGCAGACAGCATTTTTGGGCCTCTCCAGCATCTCTGCATTGCTATTTATATTAAAGCATTGTTTATTAGGTTCAAAAGTAAATGCTCATTTGATGGTATTAGCAAACATTTTAAAGTAGGAAAATGAATCCATCATTTATCAGTGGATGTATGTGATAGTGGGGTAGGCTTTTACTAAGGGATATTTCATTGAGTTGTATCATGTAGGATTATTAAAATACAAACAAGAAGTAGAGAAATGAAGCTTGATTGTTAAGCTTCTGGGGTATCTTTCTATTTTTATGGAACTATCAAAAATCCTCCCCCAGATAATTGCAAATTCAGCATAATTACTGCTTTTTCGGGATTGTGAAGATATTTTTTTGCCATGTGTCTCAAAATAGGTGGAGGGTCTGATGCGACTGATGGAAGGAGAACATGTGGGACCTTTTAATCTTGGAAATCCCGGTGAATTCACCATGCTTGAGCTTGCTGAGGTAAGTCTTATAACTTGGACCGTATTCCTAATTAAATGGTTTCATGGTTCTTTCGCTTTCTGGCACTGTTGCCTTTTGTGTTTTTGGTCCTTGTTTTTGTTTTCTTGTCCATATTGTTCTGGTCTAAAGAAACACATCAAGTCATCAACAAATTTTTGACAAACCCTGTTTCTCTTTATCAAGATATATGTGAAGTAAAAATGATCGCCTAAATTGTGAGTTTCAAATCTTGAAATGAATCAACGTTGCCACTAGTCGTTCTTGTTACTGATGAATGCTCAACCTGTTTCCTGTTTTCTTTTCTTCTTGGTCTTTTTATTTTTTGTATATGCAAACCTGTTTTTATACATTCAATTTATTAATGTATGTTAGAATCAAAAAAATTCCTTACCTTTCATGAAGCATCTTATCCAAATCTCATGAGCAATGCTGCAAAAAAGTGTTCATTTATCATTTGGCTTATCCTCATTGTGAATTATCAAAGATGCCAATGGGGTTCTACAAATGATTGTCATTGCACCTTTATTGCTCTTACGAGATAGTTGAGCAGTCCTCTTCTTGGTGTGTGTGGTGCAGGTGGTCCAGGAAACGATAGACCCTAATGCAAAAATAGAGTTCAGACCCAACACAGAAGATGACCCACACAAGAGGAAGCCTGACATCTCAAGAGCCAAAGAGCTTCTTGGTTGGGAACCCAAAGTGTCCCTAAGAAAGGGTCTGCCTCTAATGGTTAAAGATTTCCGGCAACGAATCTTTGGGGACCACAAGGAATCCTCCACCACCACCACCACCACCGCGACTTCAACCTCATCCTAAGCTGGCTTATATACTTGTGTAGAGTAACCAAGGGAATGTGATTTGTTTAGTGCACAAAGCGAATCCGGCATTTTCCTTTCTCTCAAAACAAAATATGGCAGCGAACATCAACAGCATCAGCAGCAGTAGCAAATGAAGTCAGTCAGTCCCTTATTATATTTGAATAGGTTTTGGAAGTGATCTTTGTAATTTCCATATTCTATCCTATCTAAGCTTAAAATATAGACAGCGAGCATTATATTTACTACAATAACAATTTTATCATATTTTTTTGATGCAACTGGATCTGTTACTGTTAGTGGTAATAGTATAGAGATATCGATTACCTTTCCATTCTCATGTGCTCATACATCTCATATTTTGTTCAATTAATTAAGGTTTTTTGAACTTTGGATGTATCAAATATCAATTGATTTTGGATAGTACGAAGTCAACCTAGAATACATCATGACATGTATACAAACTAGAAAGCACTCTTTTTTTTTTTTTTTTTTTTTTTTATATAAATATTATCCTAGATTCCTAGCCAACTCATGACAGCTCTGGTGCCAGTATATAATGCAACTTTGATAAGATAATTAGAATTGTAATTATTAATTAGAGTTGGAAGTCCTGGCGGCTGGATCTGTAACCATGAATTTTAAAATACAAACAAGTGAAGAATCAATCAAATATGGAGGCTGTCGTGTCAACCTCAACAGACCTTTTCTACGTACAACTAGTTTTAGTCATTTTCACCTTTGTGATTGTAGAATTTACATATTTTTCAATCCACTTTTCAGTGCTCACTTAGGCACAGTTTGTGCATCGGATTACAAGTGATTGGGATGATCTATGATCTAATTCCAATCCCTTGTTTGTCACCCAACTGGCCCCACCACGATCCTGAGTCCTGACTAGATCCATCAGGATTGTTGCAATCCCACCAATTTGGTGGGTTTGTTATAATTCTCTTGAAAAATTATATAATTTTTAATAATATTATTATTTTAGGTTTTAGTTTTTTTTAAAAAAAAATTATTTTTAATCAATATTTAGTTTATTTAAAATAATAGAAAATTCTAGTTTTATTTAAAAATAATTTTGAATATTCTTAATTTAATAATATATAAACTAAAAATATTTCAATTATTTGTTATTCAATTACAAAATATTATCAAATTTAAAATATTATTTTATTTAGTCATGTATAGTAATAATTCAGTTCACAGTTCAGTCCAATATTTCACCATACACAACATAATATTAATTAAGTCCAATCTAATCCAATCCCATAAAATAGTCCAATCTAATCCCACGCACCAAACGCTGCCTTGCTGAGCAGCCACTAGTGCATTAAACCAAATATAAACAAATGTCAAAATTGGGCCATTTGGTGTAAATCCAAGGTCAGGTGATCAGATTAATGATTTATAATGAATATCAAAATCAACCAGTTAGTGCAAGAAAAAACAGGTCTCTAATATCATTATAATGGACTTCTGGGCACACAACACAAGTTTGTTCCACAGAAGCAACGGGTTCTATTTTAAAGAAGGGTTATAACATGCAGCAATAGAGAGATATCGAGATAACTTGTTCAAACATTACAGGATAGACACTCAACAGAGAACGGCTACATTACTTGGGATTCCTAAGGACGATGATAACTGAGTCTCCGCGAAGGAACATCTTACTGATGAACCTATCTTTGTTGACAGGAAGAGCTTTCTTCTTCCCTTTTCCAGTTTTTGGTACCTGAAAAAAGAAGCAAATAACTTCAGTTAAATAAAGCTGTTTTTCACTAGACAACAGACATTATAGCATTAAGGAAATAGAACAAAGATCTATGTAAACAAACAAACCTCTGTCCACATCTCCCTGACATTTTCGAGGACCATGTTGCAATGCCGATCAAATGCCCTCACACGGCCAAGAAGCTTCTTGTTGTTCCGGCAGTTAATTAGGACCTGAATGAACATGTGTGATGAATATCACTAAAACAGCAACAAAACTAAAAATTCACTCACAGTCGCAGATTTCACAAGCCAATACCTGGAGAAATGTAACTCCAGGCTCAAAATCAGAAAAACTTATAGGACTGTTTGGGAGTTTTGAAAACTGAACCAGATTGGGCCGACATGCATAATGCCACCTAGTTCGGGTGAAAAAAGATACAGAACATTTGTTTAGAAAGACATGCCGTCAAGCCTATCAACAAACCCATTATGCTATAGAGCTCACCGAAACAAACTCAAAACTCAATTCAATCAGACCATACCAGATTACCAGCTAACTGGTTTCAGCTTTCCCAAACAACCTAGATAAACAGTCACTAAGTTAAACTGCCACTACTTTCATTTAAGCGTTCTTATAAATTTCAGAGCCTTCTTCCACTTCGACATCATGCACACAATAATTTCTTGTTCTTATACAACAAGGCTATTACAATTGCATAGTATTAGTACCTGGGTATTATTTTTAACACTCATCATCAGTACAGAAAGTGGCCCAGTGTTGAATTCCTCTTCCTCGTTCTTTCCAGCCTACAACAAACAGTATGGATATGGGATATAAGCTTTAATTTACCAGAAAATTAAAAAGTCAGTTTACTAGAAACAAAAGGCAGACAAAAAGGTTAATGGAAACAGTATAGCTCCAAGTGTATAGAACCATCCTACTAACCTCAAAAGCAACTTAAAGAAAAGGCTAGGTTTAATAAAAGAATAAAACTGTCACTCAAAAGCCATAATGCAGAACGAAGACTATTATAGCTAATAACTCAATTATTCAAATTACTAAATAGATCAAACTCGTTGATTCTTGAACCGAGGATTCAGAAGGAGAACTGAATCTGATGACATGTCCAAGTGTAGTTAACACTGTGAATGCCTAAGATTAAAGAAGAACACCAAAGATGATCACGTAATACGACAATCTTCTTAGGGTTAATAAACCAAACTAGTAGTACCTTCATGTTAGCTCATAAAATTGGTTCATCAGGATGACATAAGCCTAAACTCATAATAGTTATAACACTTGGAATTGGAAACAGCAATGTAACCATGGATAAGACTAGCATAAGACTTAGTTGTCCAATAAAGCCAGAAGCAATAAGGAATATCAACAAACACAACTAAGTAACTTATTTTCTATAAACTGAAACATCTTAATGACTGAAGCATATAGACATATAGTCTCACAGAACTCGCAAAAATATAACTTGACATAATTATTTTACCAAGTACATGGTTTCATTACATCATCATTCAGACTACAAACATAGAACAAGAAAACCAATTGGTTAACTAAAGAAAGGGTGTGGCATTGGTATGATAGCAAAGTCCAAATTCATATTCTAGGTAAGGAATATGTCCAACTGTGTGGCCAGACTTTGGACCAAAAGAATAAACAAATAAAACATAAACAAGAAGAAAAATCAACACAAAAACATCATAAAGAAGCTTATTATCAAATGTCACAAGCAACATAAAGACAGACAACTTACAGTGGCATCTTCTTCCATTGGTCTACTGCAAAAGAACCAAAAGGGCAAAAGTGTTAGTGCGTTCTACCCATGCTTATCACAACAAAATTTAGAAAGAGACACTATAATAAAAGTGCCATGTATGTGCATCTTCAAAGTGTATATAATAAACTATCATCTACAGAACTAAGAAATAATGTTCATGCATATAAACAAAATATAAGAGAGATGGATCTGTATATGACTATGGGTTTTGAGGGACAGTATATGGTTTGGGAACAAAATAGTTTTTTTCATAAGTTTGATAAATGGGTATTAAAGTAATTTAAAGAAATCAAACTTCTGTTTCCATTATGGACACAAGAGCAGTAAATGACTGCCTTTGTGTATTAACTTCATGTACAATTTTCAACATTTTAAAGATGTTATCTCATGCGTTAGGGCACACGTTAATGTTGCCCTTAATAAAAATAATAAAGTAAACTGTCCATGTAAATGTATAACAGTATAGGTATAAAAAACTGGAAGTTGTTTTCTTTAGAAAGTTAGATACCAGTATCTCCAAATTCCACTCAATTCCAATGCTCAAACTCTAATTCTATTCTTTCAAACACAACCAACAATTCTAGTTTCCATCACAAACTTCAAGTTCAGATAGACCCAGATGTTAATTTGAATCTAATTTTCCCGCAACTAGCTTTATAACTCAAATTTAAGAAATCACTATGAGCAAAATATGATACATAAATGAGCCAATCTATACATAATTATATCCATTTTAACAAAAACCATAAATTCAGGGCATTCTTCATTGAACTAAGAGTTTTTTTTTTTTTAAAAAAAAACACTGTCCTACAAGTCGTTGCAGCTAAAAATAACAAGCCCTATTTTACTACTTGATAAAATAATCAAAATAGGACAAGAAAATAGAGAGAGAAAGCTGGAAAAACCTCATCTTCACTTAAGCAAGTCTGAAAACGCAAACCTGCAAAATAAATAACTAACCTACATTAAAAGTAGAATTACAAAAGAGAACACTAAATAGAAAGATAGAGAACTCACAGCGAGAGGGTTTAATGCGAGGGTTTAGGGGATTTGACTCTCACAGTCAGAGATCACGCGAGCAAGCACTAAGCAGTAGTCAAGGGTTTTTTTTTTTTTTTTTTTGTTTGCATATAAGTGTGAAGGGTCTTGCTTGCAGAGAGTTGTTTGTTTAATTGTTTCAGGCTAAAATAGTCTACTTCAAAGACCACGGCCCATCACACAAGAGTTAGGCCCAACGTATCATGTCCGCTTAAACAATTACATTATTACGGGTTTGCGAGAGATTTACTATTAAGTCAAACTTATCTTGTGAAATACATTTTAATTACACCCGATTCAGATTTTTAATTTACAACGAACACGAATTTGCATATATAAATTCCATCTCAAATTTTATTGTCAAAATTTCCATAATGTAGTTCACATTAAATCCCAAGAGGTGTATACCTCCCTTTAAGGATCTGAATCTCATTATGTGTATTTTATAAATCTATGTGAGGAGTTTACCCCGATACGGTGCAGTTGATATCATCCTGATGTGAGAATAAATGTTCGGGTTGTACATGTAGACGTAGTGCTTGAGTTCCGATAGTACCCTGACCAGTTCATTGTCGAACTTAAATAGTAATAAATAAATAAAAACTTAGTTATTTTAAAACCGTTAGATTATTTAACAAAAAAAAAAATTGAGTTAAATTCAGTTTCGTTATCTAAATTGTTTATTTTCTGATATACAGGTGATTATTTTTTGATTAGATTGTTAACTGTTTCTAAGTTGATTAGCTTTGGATGATTTGCACAACAAAGGAGATAACAGTGCACTATACAATGAGCACACAGAGAGGAACGGTTATTTCATTTTCACTTTGAAATTGTACATTTTGCATTTATAAGATCCTGAAAACCACTGCAGATTCAAACATTAATATCCAAACATCTGCCTGCTACATTGCGGAGTGATGAAACATTCGACGTCCTTTCAATCCACATAAATAGCTTCTATGTTGCTGCTGCTGATGCTGCTTTCTTCCCGGTGGGTCCATGTCGGCAGTCATCAGTTTCTGAATCCCGCAATTGTTTAAAGAAAAGTGAATTGGCGTTACAACGATGGCAGTGGAATCGCTGGTGTGCTTGTCGAGCCAAGCTATGATATCGGCAAAGACAATATCAATGTTGTCATCTGGTTCTCCTGAGGTAAGACCATGCCACATTCCTGGATACAGCTTTATGGTCTTGTCTCTGCTGCCAGCTTGCTTATACAAGGCCTTACTCACTTCCGGGTCCGTCACTGTGTCTGCTTCTCCGTGCAATACGAAGAATGGTAGCGTCACCTGCCAAATTTTTACTTTCATTATTGTACAATCAAACATAACAATAACATAAAGATTGAGCTCTTTTCCTATCGGTTTAAGCTTTTTGGTCTAGTTGGTTACTAATATAATATCATATCCTAGTTATACTAGGGAGTCTTGGGCTCGAATCCCCCCACGTGATCGAATTTGTATTTGTTTTGGGTTTAAATATGTGTTTGGGCTCGAACCACGTGGCAAGCCTTTTTTGTCTTTAACAAATTATGTATCAAAGAGAGGGAGATTTAAATGTTTACCTTGTTTAAACTCTCTTCAAGGCTGATGCTGGTTCTGAGCATTTCAAGAGCTGTTTTCAGTCTAGGCTTGTCCTGGTATATCAGCTTATTGCTTCTAATCTGCAATGTCACATTTAAATCTTTGATTAATTAAACAACTCATAGTTCTTCTACACTAATTAATCACACTTTATCATTGATAAATATGTTAAAGAACCTCACCTCTTCTCTCTTAACAGGATCCTTGAAGGCAGAATCGATCACATCCTTTGTAGGTACAATCTTCCATTTAGGTATGATCTCTTCAATTTTCGTTAATATATTCACAACCACTGGATGCGGCTTCACCTTCTCTGATATCTAACATTTCACAACAAAATCAAATTAACGAACATAACATTTTCTTTATTACATACATGTTTATATCATACGTATGTAGTCACAATCATTAATAAACTTTAATACCTTACACATTGGAGCGACGAGAACAGCACCGTTCCAGAAAGGAGAGTCCTTTTTGTGAAGCAGAAGGGACACTGCTCCTCCCATCGATTCGCCATATAAGAACCTGGCCTTGTCCCTGTACTCTTCTTGTGCTGGAAAATCACAGTAGTCATATTTTAGGAGGTTCACATTTTGTTTTTGAGGATCTAAAGGAGGGGGTATAAATATGAGTACTGCTAGGCTTCCCAAATTCTTTCCCTAATGTTTGTAAGACGTGAGGTGTCAACATCTTGTAAATTATGAGATTATACGTTAAGTGTTGTGACGTTGACACCTAATGTGCTACACATATTTGGGAAAATAACTGAGAAGCCTGGTATTACTCTATAAATAGTGTCATGACTTTCACATACCACAAACAGATTTGAAAAAATCATCACAGTCATTAATGATGTTTTCGAACTTCTTGATGTAGCAGCGAGCACCTCTGGATCGTCCATGCCCTTCATAGTCGATGCCAAACACCGCGTATCCAGCACTTGCAAGCCTGGTTCCACATTCTATTAAAATCATGATATCACATTAATTTCAGTCTCCATTTTTGTTGAGGAGCTATTAATTCACAGTTTTGTTTCACACATCAAAACTATCAACATTGTGTTACTACTGTCAGATGCTATTGAGTAACAGAAGATTAACAAAGTGTTTGATTATCAACCCCGATATACTTTTACAAAATGAAAACAAAGTTTTACTGTTTTTGAAACAGTTTATTAGAATGGTAATGAAAAATGTTCAGTAAAATGTCACAATTGATCACATTAAAACTTATGATCCAATAATTCAACTTTCTTCATTTCTCATAAAAGCAAAGTAAGAGAGTAGGTAGCGAGATTATAACGATACGTAACACACGGAGGTTACTTGATAATAATGTAAATTATATAGCTAACATCATCATTCAAATGCATCCTAAAATGAGGACCATTTATCTTTCCTATGGTGATTAATTAGTTGGCAATGAATAGATGACCCAATTTTAACTTTATGAAAATATGTTTAGGTGGACCTGGAGAGGAAGACTAGTTGAACAAGATTAATTTTGTTTGTCTACCAAACCAACCTATCTGAACAAACATATTCAATTTGAGGTCAAAACTTAAAACCTGACCTACCTACATATTTACTTGTACAAACTTCTACTTGTTTAAGGAAAGTTGATGTCGTGTATCAAAATTGGGGACTGATAATATTTATTTGTGTCCACTGTAGCAACCATCACTTTCAATTCAAAATTTCTTAAATATCTATTCAAACATGTACCATCTTGTATTTTATTTAAATGACGGTAATATCTTTTTTTTTTTCCGATTTAGTTTTCAAGTCCGAGATCTTGTATATATTTTTTTTCCCGACTAGGAGAGGAGAATTCATTTCTGTAACGTTATTATCAAACTAAATCCAACTAAAAGAGCCCAACTCAAGAATGATCTCTTAAAAGTAATAGAGGGAATCAGGACAGAATTATTGAAAGGAAGAAGAAAAAAGATAAAAGAAACAGTTATGACTCACGAGTGGGTCGAAAGGTATTATAGGATATGCAGTCACTCAAGGTGCTAAGGTAGGATGTGGACAGGTTTTTTTTTTTGTTTTGTTTTGTTTGAAAAATATGCACATAAATTGTATTGTAGTGTACTGTAGTATAAAAATGATTTCTTCTTCTGTTTTGTTTGATTATTATTTGCAATAATTGTACACTTTTGGAAAATTTGAACCTAACTACTATTAAAAAAAAACGATGGGTAGCTAGCTTAGTTCCAAGAAAATTAGTGAGAGCATTAAGGATGGATTGGAATCTGCAACTTGTAAAGTTTCTGGTTATTAAAATATTTTTGTAGGAATAATATTGCAAGCATGATTAAATTTTGATCCAAGAACAATGAATTTAGACATGGGAAATTGGGAAAGGATGGAGTGGGCAACAATTTTTTTAAAGAGAAAAAATAAAATAAAGTCAAAAAAATCAAAAAGAATAATAATGATAATGATAAGAGAAAGTCATTAAAGAGAATTAAATACCTCTCATGAAACCACTGCACTCCATGCCATAACCTGCAACACCCATTAATGAATTAAATTTAATAATCACAACCAACAATCACAACACACAAAACAGACAGAGAAGAGAGAGAGAGAGAGAGAGAGAGAGAGAGAGAGAGAGCCACCATGGCAAAGAAAAACAAGAGCTTTTGGAGAAGAGAAAGGCAACCATCTACAAGTAAAAAGCTGAACTCCTCTCGCATTCCTTATATATTCCTATACCATCCATTCAACAAAAATACAAAACTCAACATTACAAAGCATACACAAAAACCCAAAAAGCTTTAAAAAAAAAAAAAAAAAAAATCCCAGAAACTAGAGCTTGAAAAAGAAATATATAATAACAAAAAAATATATATTTAAATTCACCTCCTGGTACTCGACCACAATTCTCTTTCTGGGATGAATTTCAACCTCCATGGATGCTAACCAAGGAGAAGAGACTTGAGCATGCCCTCTCTCCAAAGAGAAAAAGAAGAAATACAGATCCTCACAAATATATATTTAGATAGGAGGAGGAGGAGGGTCAAAAGAGAGAAAACGTAGTGCTTGAACAAGGAGATAGACTTGTTTACGAGGAAAAGGTGGAAACTTATTATAAAGAGAGAGAGAGAGAGAGAGATATGGATAGGTGAATTGATTTGGATAGTTTCTTAATTCTATAATATGCTTTTCAAATTATTTATTTAAGCATGCACGTTGAGACTTTAGATTGAGAAGTCCCAAAAAAACAATGATGACCTGGCGTTTTATGCCTATTTGATTTTATTTTCACATACTGTATGGCAGTGGATTTCTTCACAGCCAAGAAAAGCTTCGATACGTATGGATGTATAATTTTAATTCACTTATATTATGTTATATGAGATTCCGTAAATTTGGAGGACTTTGAGTATAATGAGAAACCTTTTAAAATAAATTTAAATAATAAAAATTTAACTATAATTTAAAAAAAATATCTGGGCCATGGCCGTCTAAACCTCCAAAAGATTTTATCACATATATATATATATATACATTTTATGTGATTAATTATTCATAACACTATGATTTAAATTTATTTGAAGTGTGATTCATGTGCATAAGCATTTTCTGCGTGGTGTGAATTGTTGATTGCTGCGTCAGTCCTCACTCGGTTTTTTTAGTTGCAAACCATATCCTTATCGGTTATTGCATGCATATCCCTATGTAATTGCTGACTTTTTTCTGACACCTTTTACTTATTTTGTATTACAATTGAATTCTGTACTCTGTACTGTTGAAATGAATTATATATTACAAGTTGGGAGGGTTTTATTGGGGAGTTGGGAAATTGGTATTCCAATCTGTTAAAGATGATAAAAATCTGTTCCCTTGCAGTCCGTTGGGAAATTAATGAAAGGAAGTTCCTTGATTAAGGAATACTTAGCGGAAGTTGTGTTAATCAATCATACCATATCTATTAAATCTGAAAAATATTTTTAATAGAGTAATGCTCCCATTCATTGAAATCATATAATTTAAATGATCATTTAAATATCAAATTTAGACACCAAATTTAGACATTAAAATTTAAATAAAATAACGTCATTGTTTTTAATAAATTACGATGTTGATTACCGATTTCATTGTGTTCACCTAAGACTTAAGTCGAATTAGAATTGTAGATACAAACCGACAATCATATGGTTGTTAGGTCTATTGCGATCACCCTAACATAGTCATTGAAAATTGTCACATCACAAGAAATCAAGTACTAAACACAGTTTTATTCATAACAAGTCTCCAACCAACATTTCAATTGAATAAGCATCAAATTTTATACCGATTACAACCATTCTTTCTTCAAAACTAATCATGTTGAGTATTTGATAAGAATTTTATTATTATTATAAATAAATAAATCTCTGCCTTAATCACTTCACTTGATGCCTTATCAAAGCACCAATTTAAACGATTTAATGAAAGAAGGAAAATTAGTTTAGTGGTTCTGAAGTTCATCTCTCTCTTTTTGCCGTAACAATGAAATAATCGTTTTTCTAGTTTTGATACATGAAGTAATTTGTAATATTTCTCATTAAATTAGGAAAGCGAAAACATTTGTATCACTTTCCATTAATTCATGTGGATGTGGATGATAGCTAAATCATTATTGATAAAAATGAGTTATTCATGTGGATGTGGATGATAGCTAAATCATTATTGATAAAAATGAGTTATACGTAGCTACCCAAATTATTTATCTAATATCATATCTAAAATGATGTGATATATGAGTTGTATTACTATATAAATCATGAGATGATATGGTTGGTTACAACTTGTTTACCACATCCCTTGAACATGATTTTGAACCGTCTAACATTACTCAAAACATACAATAGGATATCATATCCGGATAATCGTGCACTATGTTAGGTTATGTTTTGAATTGAAGGTTGTACCAAGTAATCAACAACCTCCGATGGAGGAAAGCTTCAATACGTTCAAACCACTCAAATCATGTCATGTGACATGTATCTTTCATATGATCGGTTATCTATACCACATAACATAATTTACGTGGTTTAGACATATACACGACGACTAGAGGGACCTAAGAATTTCTACTATCAATTTCTAGAAGCATTTTTCAAAATTCCTATTGAGATGGTTCCCGTGACAATATGCAATAAATTATTACAACTAAAGTAGTTTTGAGCTCATTAACTCCCTCTTACCATTCTAACCTCTAACTGCCCCTCATTCATTGCAAATTTGCTTTGCCTTGGGTTTATAAAATCTTACAAAATCAAGCTGGACCCTAGAAAAAAAAAATCGTCTCAACTGGTTTACTAGCCTTCCTGATTTAAGTAATGGGTCATTTTCTTATAGTTTTGAGTATGATTGAAGAAGAACAATGCCTAATATATAACCTCCGTTTTGATTTGGTATCCAATCACATGTCAAAAATTAATGTCACAATTTGTGTCTAACCAATCAAATTCGGTCATGTGTACATGTTTTTTTTTAAATAATTAAATGTAAATAATTATATACACATGATCCAATTTGGATTGGTTAAACACAGACCCAATTTAGTTGGCTAGACACAAATTATGACACAATTTTTTGACAAATGATTTGAATCCTCAGCAATATTAGTTATAAATGTTTTGTTCAACTACCCAATTGCTTAAACTTTTTTTCAAAAAATGTCATTGTGATGAAATCAAAATATAAACATTTGCAAATAAATCACAAAAATTGTTTTCTGCTTAAGTATCCATTTGCAAATTTAACCATTAAATGTTTATTGGACACCTAGATTATATGGAAACATTAATATTAAAAACATCAATATTTTTACCACATTTTATATACTAACTAATAAAATAATTAATTAAACCAAAATCAAACATGGTGAATTCAAACCTTTCATTTTCAGTATCTTTCAAATATTATTTTTTCTGGCAGGATTCGGTAGAAAATTGACCAAAGACTAATAGTATCCCCAATGAATATTTGAAATGCTATACAGGTCAATAAATATTAAATAGTAAATACTATTCCTGTACTTACCAGAGAAGCAGTTGATGATTCAATGAAGTTGCATTAAAGAAGCGTCAAGTTTTTCAATGGTAGTCCGCTTGAAGGAGACATGATCCAACTACGGAAACTTGCCTTCAACAGTTTGGGCATGAAAAATCTTCATTTCAAATCATCCACCGGCAGCTCAAATCCTGCTAAACATTATAAGGTATTTGTCTGTCACGTACCCAATTGAAATGGCACAACAGATTAATAGATCTTAATCTAAAGAAATGATCCTCATTCAATAAAATATTTCTACTTGACCAAATATTCATATTTGATGCTGTTAAATCTGTTTACACTAAATTTCCATGAGGGGATGGGTGAACTGTATGATACCTGGAACCTGCTGATTGATGAATTATGAGAAAAAGCTGATCATCTGAAAAGGTTTCCATAACTAGAAGTTCACAAGGTGAAAGAAACAAGGAAATATGAAACTTGAGTCTAGGTTAAGGCAAAAATCAAAATTATGGCTAAGATTCATTTCAATTTGATATGTCAAGAACCAAAAGGAAAATCTCGTGTCTATCCTTAGTGGTTTAGTGCTAGAACGGAAAATTGCTGCAAGAGTATAATGAGATCAAAATGCAAACAAGCTGAATGCAAAGATTCAAAATGTTCAGGAAATCAGGAAATGACCACAAGTATGGCCTTAAATGGTCAAATTGGGAAAAAGGAAAGGTAACGTAAACAGAATACAATACCTGGACTGTAATCTAGGTGTGATAATTCATCAGCTCAATATTGAATATCAATTATTAGATATTTAGGTGTGAAGAGGAACAGCAACATTACAAGGACCACTGACCATGAGTTCAATTATATTCTCGAACTTTAAATACAGAATAAGAAATGAATGTTTATACACGTCACCACTTCTAGCAAGCCAAAAGCCTAGTTTTACCACCACAAGAGGATGGCAACATCAGATATAAGATGACAACTTCGTATAGTCACCAGGGCAAAAGACAAAATCAAACTTGTAGCATGCAGATTAATGAGTGATATACGAAGTACAGAGGAGAGAATCACCTTAATCCTCCAGAAGTTCATCAGCAAATTCAATTTGGTTTGAAGAAGTCAGCAGCAACGCTGAACGCAGAAACTAGGCCAGCCGTCCAAATTACTTGTGTCCGGTTCCGTGTCCCAGCAGCAACAGCGGCTCCTGCTACAGCACCCGCAATCAGAGCGTTTATCTATAAGAAGAAAAAATGTTGAAGATGTCCATAAGTAGGTCATCAACCCACATCAATATCACGGTTCTGGTTATAGAAAAGTATCAGACAATGTCAGGTTTTTCTATTTCTCAATGTCCAAATATATGAGCAGTGAATTTCGTTTATAACAAGAGATTAGCCAAGAAACACTCCATTCCTGTGCAATAATGCCAGCACACAGAAAACAGAAACTTCTTACACTTACATTATAAGAGCTTATATTGTCATTTTATGAATTTTATAGCATCTCTTGGTTTCAGAACTGGCTACAGAGTACAAACACTTACTTGATGAAGCAAAATCATAGTGCAAACCAGAAGGAGACTCCAATTTCAACCACCATAAAATGGTACTTGGAAAAGGAACATCCTGATTCCTGGCACAATCCTTAGAATTTATGCCATACAATCCTCCTCATACAGGACTTCTGGTAAATTCGCTAACAGTAAAGGATATTTCCTTATGAAACCATCCACAGTTTTTCAGGTATGACAAAGTTTACACTTGCCGTGTTTCTAACTACATAACGGCCCATTAGCATTATGATTCATCATCCAAACTCAAACTGCAGTAAAGAATAAGGCCCAGTGGCCCACACATCTTTGAGCATGTCACCTTATGGACAAATTCTCTACAAGCATATATGTTCCACAATTTGAGAGAGAGAGAGAAAAGTTAGAGCGGTATCTGCTTTTACTTCTGCAAAACTCGGAACTAGAAGGGGTAAGAAAATTTGCTACTTGTAAAAACACATGAAGCTCCACTGGCAGTCCTAGCTTGATGATCTAGATGCTTGATCATATAAAATATGGCCATATAGCCTTCTTGAAGATTTGAGTGTTAAAACAAATAGATTTGGGACACTTAAACATGGATGTTCATAGTGTCATATTGGCAAGCTATTATTCGTATTGACACAAATAACCTATCACTAAAAGAAATCAAATGAAAAGGGACAATATATAACTAACCCCATCATTCCGCCTCCGATATCTCTGCAGCCCACAGTGAGTACTAGTAAAAATACCAGCAACAAGTCCTATAGAATAATAGAAATTACAGGTACATAAAAGATTAAATTCAGTTGATTTTTGAGTTATTGCACGAGTTAAATTACAATAAGTTGATAATCCATAACCACAAGAAATTTTTTTTAAAGCACACTGAGGTAAAACATCAACTCACAAACACGAGAAAACAAGCTCTATAAATGTGAATCCAAAAATGCATAACCAAACAAAAGAGAAGGTAGTGAAAGATGATGAGGGGATAAAAAAGGCATTGCAAGGCTGCTACATGGTTTACAACCGTGTCAATTTTGAAGCAAAATACAAAGACAATATAATGTAATTACCATATTGAAAATGTTAAAACAAAATGACCCAGTGTAAAAATCGTGGCATACGGTGACTAGAATTACTGAGTTTAGAGGAAACTGGCAATCATATAGAGTCCCAATAACGACAAAAGCTCTGAGAAAAAATGAACAAATAACAGCACTACAAATAGGCATCTACAAAATAATTATAGTGAAAAGACCTTGATATCACAATTGCAATCAAGCCACAAACTTCATTCTCATATCACATATTCTACTCCTTCCACTACCTTGCAAATTTGATGGCAATTACATAGACTGATAAACGTATCCATGCAATAAACAAACAAGCAGATACAAACGTAAAACCAATAGGCATCGACTTACCACATTGAAAGCTGAATTTAGTAACTGCTTTTGCCTGCACATCAGATCAAATACATGCGGAATTGAGCGAAGCAGCAATCGAGCATTAAAATTTGAAAGGAACTGGAATCAAAATTTTCAAAACAAAAATAGAATAGAGTACCACATGGGAAGCTTGTGCTATGCCAGTAAGACCTGTATACATGGAACAAAACCAAAAAAAAAAAATAGCTTACATTATCGGACAGCAAATGAAATTAGGGTTTCACTAACTCTTTATCCCTAATTTTTCTAAGAAAATAACAATGGCGGGAACTTAATGTTGGAATTAAAGAAAGAAAAAAAAAAGAGAAGTTGAATTAATTTAATTTTTAAAATATGGTAGGCGTTGTTACCTCTGTTACGAGCTTGATGTGGACCTGCACACAAACCCCAAATTGCACCAGCCTGCAATAGAAATCGATAGTATTTGAATTTCCGAGTCTGAAGAATTTTGAACTCAAATTACACAAAATAAGTAAAGTGATTATCGTTACCGTTCCGACACGAAGTATAGAATCAACGGCAAGGGAAGTGCAGGGAACGATGTCCTTGACCTCTTCTTCCATTGTTCATTTCCAATTTTCAATCCAATTTTCAACCCTAACTTCCAGTGCAGAGTCATTTTAGTGAGTCGGGAGAAACATACACTGAATCGACCTCATTAAAATGACGTCGTTTAAACCATCCACACCCCCATTTGACATGAAACGTAAGGGTGAACCAATTTTTTTTTAATTACCGAATAAGTCCCGCATTTTTTTTTTCTATTGTAAAGTAGTTTGAACTTTTCTATTTTTTATCAGATTGGTCTCTGATGTATTTTTTCCACCACCAATTTAGTTCATATATTTTTAAAACTAACTAAAAAGGTTAATGAATATATAAAAACTTATAACCAAATGACGTATTTGTGATAATATGTTTTTTTTTACGATTGGCATCAAATTCTTTCTTTCTTTAGAAGACCAAACTCATACGTTGAATCTCTCAAAGCAAATTTTGAAAAAATCATCACAATATGGTATTTTACACATTTTTTTGGATATGATAAATTCTGGCTTAAAATTCCAAGGAGCTGGAATGATGTTTGCAAGAATGTCATTGACATAAAGTACAATAAGCTTCTTTTTACAAAAAAAAATTTCTCTATTAAACTGTTGCAAAAAGTTAGGCTTCTTCATCGGACATAAGACCTCAAGCTAAGTCATGGCTGCACAAGAACGTGGCTTCTTATGGTAAACTATCGATTAGTTGTTCTTTATTTATTGAACCCTATCATCAGCTTAGTCGACAACTGCATCACTTTTCACATTTTTTATGGTTGAATGAGAATGTAGCTTCTTACGGTAATCATCATTAACAGCACCAGCATCACCTTCAGTAATTGAGGGCACCAATATAGAACTTCATATTTCTTATCGCATATGTTTGTCAAAGGTCCAGACTTTAACCACGTTTCCAAATAGAACTTTACATTCAAGAACCACATCGCATCTGGTGATGCACCTTTTATTTTAATTTCTCTCATCAATAGATTATACACCAATTGCTCTAAAAAACATGTGGTGGTTTGGAACTTGCAATAAATGCATCGAGCAGCTGCCCTGAAACAACTCATATTCACATTCCTTCCGTAAAACATTTTCTATCTTAGTGCATTCGTTGAACTTACAATGGATGATAATGGTCCTTTAAGATGGCCATGAGTTCATTTTTATCTTAAAAAACTGATCATAATTAATGTCTTCCGTCTGAAACTGAAAGTGCTGACGATAGGAGATGAACTTGCAATAATATGTTGAAGGTTGTTTTTGATCAATATCACAAGAACTTACAACCAAATTAAAATGAACTCATCTAGATGCTAACAATAAGACTGAAGATGACACTAGTATGAAATTATTGGTCTCTAAATTATTTCAATATAAAACGAGCAACGACAGGTAGTCACTTTATTGAGCAATTTCATGTTATTTTGCATATTTTTAATCGATATCAACAACATAAGCTTTGTTTTTATTTTATTTTTCCTCAAATTTGAATGGGTCATGTGAATTAATTTAGATGTTTTTTTTATCCATTTGATATCATATAAACTACCCAAAAAAAAAAATCTGAATTAAAAAAAAAACTACATTTCAATATGAGTCAAATATATTTTAGCACCTTACTTCCAAAATTACCCTTTAAGAATGACATAAATAACATCATTATTGAATTAAAATAAAACACTAATAATAAAATAAAAATCCTTAAGTATGAAAAAAGGCTCATCTAACCAAATTAGATAATAATCCTTATATTTAAATCAAATAATTCAGGATTTGAGAGAGCGAGATACGATTCGAACTTATAATTTCAATAATATAAGTGTGAGACGCATACTATTGAACCAATATTATCTCATACATTTTATATTTTAATAGGATTAGATCAATTTACACTCTAACGGTTAAAGGGTAATAAAAGCTCACTTCGGATACAATTTACTACATCAATGAAAGTTCGACTAATTTGATAAAATATGAAAACATAACAAACTACTTTAAATTAAGAAAAATACACGGGATTATTCGTTAATTGTCATTTTATTTGATAACATGAAAACGCTGTCGCTTAATAAAACACGAAACCCTAATGTGAGCCTGTGAGGTCACGCTTTTCTAACCCTCCTTTTTATATCTTCATTCTGCACTCAGCCTCCTAGCTGCTGTATAGACATCTCTCTCTCGTGGATTGATTCAGTGAGTCGCAGAACAGAGCAGCGAAAATGAGTCGCGTAGCAGCAGCAGGTGCTAAGGGGAAGAAGAAGGGAGCGGTTTTCGTCATAGACTGCGCGAAGCCAGTGGAAGATAAAATCATGGACATCGCCTCACTTGAAAAGTTCCTCCAGGAGCGCATCAAGGTCGGCGGCAAGGCCGGTGCACTCGGTGACTCCGTTTCCGTCTCTCGCGAGAAGACTAAGATCACCGTCACATCGGACAGTAACTTCTCTAAAAGGTACCCTTATTTTGCTTGCTTCTTTAAATCTATTATTGTTTTTTTTTTGTCGATTTTATATGTTGAAGATGCGTATCTGTATTTGAAGTGCCTGTTTTCTAATTATTGGTGCTCTGTTTACTGTTTGTGGAAACTAGATCTGTCAAATGCTATTTTATTACTTCCATAAGATTCTTGCCTGCAGCACATACCAGTTTGTTAATCGTGAGTTTTTTTTTAAGAACTTCTGATTTTAAAATAATCAATTTTTCTGTGAGATGATTTATTGGAGTGAAGTTATGTCTACATTAGTTTCTTATTGGACTATATATAAACCTTGCAATGTTTAAAAGTATCTCTCAATAATAGTATGTAGATATTTAGTTGTCCATTCGAGTAGATTGGAATTCAACGTGGTTGCCAAGCATCTCCCTTTGGTTTTACTTCCAGTTATTGTAATTGCTGTAATAAATGGAAGTTGTATTGTAGGTATGCTTGAAACTAAACATTTCATGGCACCTTTGGGTAAGCATTTTATTTTTTGTAGTGCTGTTGTTCTCGATGTTCTTTTGGTGTTGGTTCATTGTATATGTATTTTGCTTTGTAGCTGGAACCAGGTCGTGTTCTTAGCAACTAATCATGGGTATTGTTATACTTTTTCTTGATTGAAAGAGTATAATTAAACTCTTGGAGATTAGTCTTTTATACTTAACTCATCCACAAATATTTGGAATAGTAGCAGGTGACATGTCTAATACTTGGAGGTTAATGTTAATGTTTTGGGCAGCACCTCCCATCTTGTGCACCCCTACTTGACATTTCATTCAACTGCCTTCTGATCGACACCCTTGTGTTATTGTTATCTAGGTATCTTAAGTACTTGACCAAGAAGTACTTGAAGAAACACAACGTGCGAGATTGGCTTCGGGTGATTTCTTCAAACAAGGACCGGAGTGTGTATGAGCTGCGATACTTCAATATCGCTGAGAATGAGGGAGAGGAGGAAGACTGAAGATCCTTTTCAGTATTTTCTCATATTATCTATCTGGATTACTCATTCTAGGGTTTGCTTTATCTTCTTTAGCTTTCAAATCTTTGGACTTGTTGGGATTGTTTTCTGATTCTTAGTTTATGTTCTGTCAAAATTTTGGTAACTGATTAAATATTCAGTTTTATGTATTACATGTTTTAATACAATGCAGATTTCTTTTTAGATTCTTGTTATATACTGTGATATTAATTACTAACATTTAACCTTGTACAATCCAGCCCATATGTGTAATGCTTGTTGTCAAGCAATGCGTTTTGGTGATGGATACAATCCGGCCCTATCTGTAATGCTTGTTGTCAAGCAATGCGTTGTGGTGATCACTGCTGCCATAGGTTTTGATGGAATTCTTGTTTCTTAGATGAAAAATGTCATATTAAACTTGTCATGTTGATGTTTAATCTCCACTTGCACTCGATTAAATGAAAGCTTAGATGTACTGTGATGCAAGTTTTACATTTTATAGAGATGGCGGCTGGAGATCTGAGATGTGTTTTGTTTTCTATTTTATGGTTAATTAGATTTTGGAGTGGTAAGAAATAATCTTTGCATGATAGATCTTTGCTATTGGTGAAGTCTATACTTATAACATGCTCTGCCTAAAACATCTGCTAGGCCTAATTTATCATCATAGTATTGTCCGGACAGTGCACAATAGTTTAGATATGGCATTTTATAAAATGGTTGGAATGGTATTTTCTATTGGAGAAAAATCAAGATTTGTATAGGATTTATTTCATCGACTTATAAGGATCTGTTTAATAGATTTTGTTCAAGCTGGACGACACTGTCAAACATGGATGGTCTATCCTCACTATTCTCCATATCCAGCCTTTGTGTTCACCTCCTCCGTGAAAGCCACCCATACTACTGCAACTATCAATCTTGATTGCCATAGCTATAGCACTATCTCTACACAGCCCTTTCACATCCTAATCTCCAGCAAAGCACCATTGTCATTGTCTGTGTCTATGTTGATCCAACATTCTTCGATCTTTGGGTCAAGATGACCGAGGGAGAGAGATGGATGAGGGAGAGGAGTAATCTATATGTATTTGTGTTTCCTTGAAACTATAACTTTTTTTTTATCACCGTTCAGTGGCTTGGCAGTGAAAAACGCATATTCAATTGTGGCCATTAAACAAAGAGAGACTTAGGGTCGTTTGTTTTTTGTCTGAACACTGAACAGTCATGAATTTTTCTAAAAATTGAATAGGGACTGAAATCTAAATCTAAATGACATGTTAGTTTATTTTTTTCTCACATCTGAATATACCGTCAATATGTTTGTTTGTTTTTTAAAAATAAAATTGTCTGAAGACAAGTAATTTTACATTTATACCAATGCTAATTAAAAGAAGTAATTTAACAATAATGTTTTTATGTAAACAAAATTTAATTTAACAAAACAAAAAATTCATCAAAAAATATAATTTTACATGTTCTACAAACAAAGTTCAAACTAAATTTATTGTAAAAAAAAAGTTCAAATTATTTTACATGTCGTTCATATTTCCAACATATATAATTAAGGACCATATTTTTTTATTTCCCGGTTACTATGCACCGGAAAAAAAAGGTTATTGATTATTTTGTTTGAAATAGATTCTTGAATTATATGCATCGGTCTCTATGAGAAGTGATTAGAGTTTTTTTTTTCTTTCTAAAAGCCATTTAAAATAAAAATATATATTAAAAGAAAGATCTCTACATCATATCAAATTAGGATAAATTTGGAAATATATCTTCTTTGGGAGGATATACTTGGAAGAGAGTATTTTAATTGTAATCCAGTGATTTGGAATTAAGTTAAAAGTCAGGATTTCTTACTTTATGTTTTAAGTTGTTTTTAAAATTTTTAAATTGTTTTACCACTTAAAAAAAACAAAAAAAGATAACCTAATGAATTCAATTCAGACATATTAAGTTTTAAATAAAAAAACAAACGATCCCTTAGTAGACTTGTCGCCGGTTCCGGTTCCGGTTCCGGTTCCCCCAGTTCTGGTTCCGGTTAGGCAGTTCCGGCTCCCTTTTTTTATTTTTTATTTAATTTTATTTCATAAAAAAAAAATTAGTCATGTAAAATTGTAATTTGTAAATACATTTTATTTGGTCACCCGCAAAATAAAATAAATAAATAAATAACAAATTAAAAAATTAAATTAAAATAAAACTAAAAATGTAAATATATATATATATATATATATTAATGTTGGAATCGCTCGGTTCGAACCGGAACCGAACCACTGGTTCCGGTTCTTGTTCGAACCGGACGGTTCCTCTAAAAAGAGAACCAAAACCGAACAACTGGTTCCGGTTTTGGTTTTCCTCCGACAGTTCTGGTTCGGTTCGCCGGTTTAAACCGAATCGGCACCATGTTTGGTTCGAACCGGCACCATGTCTGCCCCTTAGTCATCTTTGGTTTCAACTATTGATACTTTCAAATCACTTTATTTCTCATTGCTTAACCAACTTGTTTTTCGCTCCCAATTCCCAACCCTCCAAGTATGTGTGGGTGCTCCTTTTCTTTGGGCTACTATTTTTGCACCAAAAAATGGCTAAATGCTGTATGTACTATGTTGTTTGTGGGTGGTATATTGTATTGGGTATACATTGTTGGGCTCTAAAAAAGCTTATCACGTTTATCAAATTTACATAATCGTTTCCCAAATTTAGCATTGTTGTGTTGTGGTTTTATAAATTGAGTAGAAAGTTAAGAGATTTCAAATGAGATTTAGAGCTTGTTTAGTTGAGTTTTTGAAAAACCTCTACTTGTAAAAAGTCTTGTAATAGATCTATTGGAAATAGAGCTTTTGAAAAAAAAAATACAAATGTTTGGTTGGTAGACTATTTTTTTAAAATGTCTATTTGGAGAAACCCCTCCCTCCCTCGGAGCTTTTGTCTAGTAGATGTTTAAAATCTACTAATCTCTACTAAATTTATAATAGACAATCTAAAAAACTCAACCAAACAATTTTAAAAAAACTCAAATAGAAGTTTGTAGACATTTTGAGACAGTAGAAAGCTCAACCAAGTGAGCACTTAATACCCCTATCACTAATTTAATGTAAGAGCTAGTTGCACCAAACTCCTTCTGAGGTTTACCCCTTTACACCCAGAAACAATTTTATCATTAATTGACACTCACCTCCTCTATTGTTAGAATTTGACCATAGTTGACCATTAAGTTTAATACATTCGGTAATATTGTCATATTATCCTTAATTTAATAAAATTAAAATTTTAAAATGAACATAAGATCTCCGCCATCCATCTTGGTCAGATCAAATTAAAAATTTATAAATAAAAGAAAGTTTTATTTAAAAAATAATATATCTCCACTATCCATCTTTTAAAAATAAAAATTGAAAAGAAATAAGAAGCAAAAAGGTGGAGATCAATCAAGATTGAAACATCCATGGAGATCATGGAGAACTCCATGGAAGGAGATCCTCTCTCGCCGCGAAGGGGGGAGGCACGACAGGAAGGCTTCGGCCTCCCTCAGTAGTGAATGAGAGAGGTCCCACCTCCCCTGTTTGTGAATTCACGATTTTACAAACAGGGGATGTGGGACCTCCACCGTCCGCGGCTGAGAGAGTCCGGAGCCTCCCCGTCGCACCTCCCCCTTTCGCGGCTGGGGATGGTCTTCTTCCATGGAGATCTTCATCCATGTTGATGGAGATTCAATCTCTCCACATCTATTTTTCCTATTTTTTAAAATTCTATTTAATATCCACCATCCATCTCAAAGATGAATGGTGGATATCCATTTTTTTAAGTTTTTTTTTTCAAATTGCTTTATTTTTTAATTTTTGAATATCTTAAATATTAAATATTTGAATTTCTTTTTTTCTTTTTTTGAAAATTTGAATTTTTTAAAATTCATTTCTTAATCTCCACTATCCAGCTTTGTGGTGGACAGTTGGAGATCCAATTACAAAATTATAGTTTAATTTTAAAAGTTTTTTTTTTCCAAAGATAACTTTTTATTTTGTGGTATGAGGTGTATTTCCATGTTTTACTTTTTTTTTTTGTTTTTTTTTTAATTTTTTATATTCTTATTGATCAGGTTTTGTCAACGGTTAAGTTTGACTAACGGCAGGGGAGGTAAGTGTCAATTAATAATAAAATTGTTTTTGGATACAAAATGGCAAACCTTAAGGGAGTTTGGTGCAATTTGCTCTAAATGTAATTGTCCCAATTATTTTAATTAAGGGACATATGTGAAACAGTTGGATGATAAAAAAGAATGTCCTATTATGAACTCATAATTCTGATTTGTGTCATTGCGTGACAAGAGGTAATCAGTGTGGATCAAGTGTATGATCTAATACTCTACGGGCTCGTTCGACACACTATATTGTATTGGATTAAGTTATATTAGATTGTATTGCATTGGATTATATTATTTTTATACAATTATATGTTTGGTGATATTTCGTATTAAACTATAGAGTAATATTAGGCTTCTCAAATTTTTTCCCAAATTGTGTTGGTACGTGACGTGTCAACATCACATCACTCATCATATAATCTCATGATTTATAAGTTGTTGACACCTTACGTGCCAACACCATTTGGGAAGAAATTTGGAAATATATTTGGGAAGCCTAGTATTACTCTAAACTGTATTAAGTTATATAATGTTTGAATGTGATTTTTATTCACCGATATTTTATTAACTAATAAGATTGAGATATTTTTAGAATAAAAAAACATACTATAAAATATATATTTATTTTATTATATTTTTAAAAATAATAATTAATAAATAATTGATATTTTTATTACATAAATTATCTTTCATGTATGAATTATGATGTAAAATATCAATAATATTTGACAATTTTTTTAATATTATATTTATCTTATATAATTTTTAGATTTATATTATTTGAATAAAATTTTATTTTTATTTTTGTTTAATTAAATTTATACAATATTTGTTTAATTTAATTTTAAAATAAAATTATATTATTTTTAAAATTATTATTATTATTAATTTTTTTATGAATATTATTATTATTAAATGTATTATTATTGTATACTATATATTATTATTATTATCATTATCATTATTAATATATACCATTATTTTTAAAATTTATTAATATTATTATTATTATTCTTTCAAAAAAATATATTTTTATTATTTTATTATTGTTATTGTTATTTTGATATTATTATTATTATTTTTATTATGTTGATATTATTTTTATTTTTATTATTACTATTACTATTACTATTACTATTACTATTATTATTATTATTATTATTATTATTATTATTGACGGTGATTTTTGGATCGTTGAAAAGTCAACCGTCAAATATTAATATATAGGCAAATCGAAGCTTTAATCAATCTAGGGTTTGAATAATCAAAGCCTCTTTCTCCACGTGGATGGATATGATTTATTCGTATTTGTGATTGATAATGTATAAAAGTAGAAAATAAAGAATAAGTAAAGCATAACGCATATTTTACGTGGTAAAACCCCAAGACGGGGAAACATCCACAGTTGTCGGTGACAGCGAGAAGAAATCACTATGAATAAAATGATTACAAATACAATCTCTCCTTCTCTCGAGTAGTTGTTATGGTTTTTTACACATAGATCAATAGATTCTCTTATACTCTGATTGTTCAATTCTCTTACACAATGAGATTATGGGTCTATTTATATGTGTATAGAACCATAATCTTTGTTGTACAAGTAAGGAAATGTGGTAATATTTAACTAGAACTTGTCACTTATTGAAGTCGTATTTAACTTCTTTACTGTTTCATAGATATTGCGCATTGAATTAGAATCTTCATAGGACTTCTAGTTGAGTAGTACGTTTAGGACTTATTTCCTGATTGGTGTGCAATCTTCTAGAAGAGCAGAGTTATTACTTAATCTGAACTCTTTGATATGTAGGGGAAATAATATTATTTCATTATCGGAATGTGGTTCTAGATTCCTTGCTTGAGTAAGATTCTTCTTCTTCGTAATTGAATCGTACTTGATCTAATGTTACTGTCTTGACTGAGCATCTCTTAGCCGTCTGTTTCCCTATCTGACCAGGCCCTCTTTCCTCGATCGGTTTTACTATCCAATCGAGTTTAGACCTATCTTGGCCGATCGGTTTAGTTTGACCACCCCGTATAGTAACATCAACTGTGACTTGGTCGAATGTTGACCGGTTGACTTTACCCCACCGTGTTTATTTTACCCGATCGGTTTACTATACCCGATCAGGTCTATTTTGCCCGTTCGGTTCATCCGACCACTTGCTAATCACTATAGATCGTGATTCTTCTCTAATGACGTGGTCTGTCATATATTCCGAATTATCCGATATCTTTGCTAACATGTAATGCTATCGAAAAATCCCTATAACAATTATTATTATTATTATTATTGTTGTTGTAATTATCATTTTGATATATTTATTATGTTGATATAATTTATTACTACTACTACTGTGTTGTTGTTGTTATTAATTTTATTATGTTTATATGTTTATTTTTATTATTGTTGTTGTTGTTGTTGCTATTATTTTGATATATTTATTATTATTATTATTATTATTATTATTATTATGTTGTTATATATTTTTCTAGGGCTGTCTCCAGACATTTTAGGGCTCGAGCGATTTTATGATATCAACAAAAATCTGGGTATGTATAAAATTATTATCATTAACCATATCTCTTCTTTCTTTTGCCTTTCTTTTCTAGTTTCCGGAGTCATGTTTTCACTGACCCATCCTAACTATTCAAGAATCAAGATTTTACCTAAAAATATATATTATAAAATATGTTAGATAAAACTTAAATCTAAACACACAATAGCACATTAACACACTGTCACACCAGGGGCGGCTCTACAGATTTTGAGGCCTTAAGGGAGGAAAAAAAAAGGCCCCAATTATATAAATAAAATTAAAAAATTAAAAAAATTAAAAAAATTAACTTTTCGTGCTTTTTATTAACAACAAACCTATCAATTGCTTCCTTTTAAGATTCAATCAATTCATCTATTTTTCTTTTGTTGTTTTTAAAAACTAGACTCAAATTTTCTTACAGACATTTTAATACAAAATATAATTAAAGCTAATATATATTTAAAGATAAAGCAATTTATAACTAAAATAATAAAAAATAAACGATAAAACGTGATAACTCAAACTAAATTGCAATTGAAAATTTTCTTCTTGCAATATAATTTGTAATAGATAAACAACACAATTAGTAAGTAGTAACCAAATGAAAATTAACCACTTGATTTATCAGGTAACTAGAAAAATAAAATAAAAACTAAATTTTTAAATTTGAATTTTACATGTTGTAATCTCTTTAGCTCTTCTTAAAAATAAATAGATAATATAAATAATATATTTAAAAAATGATTGTAGAGATTTAACTTGTAAGCTGTAAGAATAGAAGCTTTTAGTAAAAAAGTGTTATAGTTGTAATGATGTATTTGATTGTTGTAGATAAATGGAATTTTTATAAATATATATATATATATATATATATAATTTTTAAACGGTAAAAAAATAAATGGGGAGAAGTTTAAGGGTTTCTTTAATAATAAAAATGCCTTTTTAAGGGATAATTGTTAACCGCCAAAATGGCAGAGGGATCAAGGAAGAATTTTCCATCCCGATTTTGGGCAAGGAGGCAGGATCCAGCTACTATTAATAGAGGATCTGGACCATAGTATCCCGAAGCAATGCCGGCCCATCCGGATCAGGGTCGAGAGTGCCAAGATTCCTGGTTGACAAAACAAAGGCCAAGTCCCAGGAACCCCACTACCTGGCAGATCCAGTACCCCATATACTACATCATCTCGATACCCTGCTACAACATCAACCAGTATTCTAGTACCTAAACATATTATTACCACGATCCCGTAAGTCTAACCTCCTTAGTTCTTTTCAGAATCCGTCAACCAAGCAGCTAAAGCTCCAGGAAAAGTGAATCACTAAGGCACCTAGAAGACAGGTGTAAAACTACATTGAAACGTCATTGTTTACTCATTACAGAAGCAGACTCATTCCCGCCATTTAAGAGTTCTATTTGAATGAGAAGTCAACTCTAGAAAAGTCTCACCAAATAAAGAATCACTTGATTCAAGGGATCAATCCCACGATATACTCGCCTATCACCAAGGAAGGTCTCGTAATTGCTGAAACCATAGACCGAAATTATAGGAGTGCAGGGCAAGAAACTGGGACCTATATATACATCATATTATCATACACAGAAGAAAAAAGAGAAAAAAAAAAGAGAAGAGGAGGGGCAGAGATTTCTACTTATCGACATGCACAAGAGTGTCACCACCAACAGTCATTTACTTTTTTCCATAACCATTAAGAGACTCCGGATGTATTTTGGGTTCTGTGATTATCAATAAAAATTTACTTTAAAGAGAACCCCGCTAGATATCAAACAACTCGATACCTCTCCGGCCGGGATCCATCCAGATCTTGGTCCCTTAAAGTTGTTAATTGGAGTTTTCACCTCGGTGACGATTTTCGGTTAACAATAATAAAAATGCTTAAAAAGTGGATTATGGATACTTAGTGATAATAATGATTTCCAACGGTTACCTATTTAATAAATAATTTATAATATTATTAATATTATCCTATTTTCTAGATAGAAATAATAACAAAAGAAAAAGAGGCCCCTCAATATATTTTGTTTGGTAATTAATTTTTAAAAAAATAATATTATCAAAATTTATCATAAATGTGGCCCCTAAATTTTTGCCTTTTTTTAAGACCCTAAACTCACGCTTTGGTTACTTTGCCCAATAACCGGTATTGTGTCACACTACACATATATAACAAATTACACACATATATAATATATTGTCTAATCGGTTTAGTTTTTGAGTGGTGCTATTGGCACATCCCCTACTGATCTATTCATACCCATTTTTTAAAATTTTGATTTAATTAAATAAAATTAATTGTTATTATTAAATTTTTTGGTTTATTTCAAAAACTAGCCATTTTACTTATTTTTCAAACTTAATACATACCATATATGATCTCTCTATCTCTGATATCTATACCTGTATACATCTCCCTCTCACCTCCATTGATTGATTTATTTTTTTTCTTCTTATTTCTTTTTTTTTTTTAGTTTTTTTTTCTTCTTAATTCATGATGGAAAAGAAAAAATAAAAAATAACAGGGTACTTCAATACAACGATAGCTTGATATCATTCTAAAGAAAAAAAAAAACTTTAAACTTATTTCCAGAGAATGAATTGTTTCTAGATGATTACTATCATTGTCAGACAATTCTTACTTTATGTTATTCTCAGACAATTCTTTAAGATGTTTGATATTGTTCTTAGACAATTCTTCAATATTCTTGATATTGTTCTCAAACTCTTCCATAATATTTTATATGTATGTAAGAAGCAGATTTTAGGGTTTAAGAGTTAAAATTTTTTTTTTTGAAGAAACAGATTACATGGTTTTTTTTTTTTCGGAAAAAGAATATGAGATTTTAATAGATTTACTTTGTAGAATATTTCTTTCCTAAATTGTATGTCTTTTAAAGTAATTTTGATAAAGGAAAAAAATATATTATATCATTAAAAAAAGTGGGTATGAATAGATCACTAGGGGGTGTGTCCATAACACCACTCTTAGTTTTTATTCAAAAAAAAAAAAAAAAAAAAAACCAAGAACACATGTAATTTGACTAAAAAGTGTATAGGAGTGATTTACTTGAAAGGGGACAACATTTTAGATGAGACAAAAAAAGGAACAAAAGATTTCGGTCTTAAAAGTTACAAATAACGTGTGATTTGTGAATTGTGAATTGTGAATTGTGAATTGTGAACCCAGGAAAATTGACTAAAGATTGACCCAAAAAAAGAAGACAGATGCAAATTGCAATATGCAAGCTCCAAAACAACAAACATCTCTTGCGTTTTTGGAATTATTAACAAGTTCCACTAAAAGTTAAAACAACTCAAAAGTAGAAAGAATACTAAGTTAATTAAATCAAATTTTACCTAGGATAATTAATAAATCAAATAGGATACCAAGGGGTCGTTTGTTTTTTTGTCTGAAGACTGAACAGTCCTGAATTTTTCTAAAGAATGAATAGGGACTGAAATCTGAATCTGAATGACATGTTTTTTTTTCTCACATCTGAATATACTGTTAACATGTTTGTTTTTTAAAAATAAAATTGTCTGAAAATACGTAATTTTACATTTATACATATACTAATTAAAAGAAGTAATTTAACATGTATCATTCTTTATAACATTTTGTATGTTTTTTTTTACTAACAAAGTTCAATTTAACAAAATAAAAAATAAATCAAAGAATATAATTTTGCTTGTTCTACAAATAAAGTTTAAGTTAAATTTATTGTCAAAAAAAGTTCAAGTTTAAGTTCAATTTTTATGTTGTCCACGTTTCCGGTGAATATAATTCATGAAACCATTTTTATTTTTTTGGTTCCTTGGATCATATGCACCGGAAACCAAATAAAAAAAAAGGTTCTTGAATTTTTCATATACAATAATTCTATAACATCTTTAAGCCACGAAATCTACTCAATATGATATACAAATTTATTGAGCACTATAAGAATAGTTAGATAAAATAAATAAATAAATAAATAAAAGTTCTTACCGGGATTTGGCAGGAGGGAAATTCAATTGTTCAATCTCTGAAAAATTTCATTATGAGAAGTAATTATGTTTTTTTTTTTCTTTTCTAAAACCATTTTAAATAAGAAATATGTTAAAAGTAAATTGTTTACACCATATCAAATTAAGATAAATTTGTAAATATATCTTTTTTTTAGGGTAGACTTGGAAGAGGATATTTTAATTGTAATCCAGTGATTTAGAATTAAGTTAAAAGTCAGGATTTCTTACTTTTTATTTTAAATTGTTTTTTGATATTTTTAAGATGTTTGACTACTTAAAAAAACAAACAAAATAACTTAATGAGTTCAATTTATATCCATTAAGTTTTCAGTGAAAAAAACAAATGACCCCTAAGTTAATTAAAGAAGAAGACTGAAGACAGATAATAAAAATGAAAAATAACTAGCAAGTAAAGAAATGGAACATGTGAAGCAAATCGAAGACGAAGAAGGCCTATCGACGGAGAGAGTCAAAGACTCATATAATGTCAATTGTCAAACTAGGTTAGCAACTTAGCAACGATGTCTGGTAAAGTGGTAATCTGCTATGTTAGAATTCTTGTTTTTGACAGATGCTTATGTTAGATTTGAGCTTTTATGTTTGTTTTTGTTAAATTGATTGGTTAAATGGGTCTCAATGTGAAGAAGAAAATAAATAAATAAAAGATTTGAGATTGAGCCCTCTTTAGATTTAGATAGATTGAGTCACGAGACCCCAAAAGAAGAAGAAGTATATTGGGTTAATTGAGACCTTGAGGGACCTAGCAAATGGCTGGGTTTGCTACCCTTATGGGCCGGTCCTGTGTTTCTCTTCCCTTTATATTAGATAATACAACCTTCAACCTTTGTATTAACTAATACACCATCCATTATATTAGACCAATCAAAACGTATTACCTAATACAATACAATGCATAGTAAAAGACAAGCCAAACATTTTATTGTATTATCCTAATAAATTTTAAACTCTTGATACTATTGAATGCAAGTTACCAAATAAGCCCTACTAGTAATATAGCATACTATTAGTCTATTATAATGTTGAGTGGCTTTCATGTAAAATACCTACTACTTTAGGCAAAGCCGGGGATGGTTGAGTGAATACCACGAGAGTCACAAGTATTGAAATGTCAAAAGAGAACAACCAGTCCCTCTCTCTCGCTCATTATTATATTAACATAAACACAGTCTTCGAGTATTATTGCCTACATTGGGACAAAAAGCTTCAAATATTTTTTTCTCCAAAATCATCTTACGTGAGCACAAGTGATCATTAAAAAATTTAACCAGTTTAGTTAAAGTTAAATGTATTCTCGATCTCCTTCATATTTGGAAAAATCGGAGATACCTGCTGTTTCAGTCACTTTCTCATTTTTATCTGACCGAGATAACGCCGTTACCTGTCGCCGGAGTTCTGCTGAGCCTCCGGCGACTTTTTCCAGTTCCACGGTGGCGACTTTTTCCAGTTCCACGGTAAACTATCTCTTATAACTTAATTCCGTAAGTTTTGTTTTCTGTTATATTTTTCTGTCAGTCGTCTGCGCATTGAAGCATTTTGAGATCCGAACTTGCATTTGAGTTTCAATTTCGATCCTTGGAATGATATGTTTCGGTTTTGAGATCGGTGCATTGATGTTTCAATTACGTCTATAAATATTAGCGTTAAGTTGGATTTTTTATTCTTGTTTGTTTCAACAACCGATTGTGGATTTGCATAGAGATATGTAATTTTCTATGGAGCTGTTAAGTGACAATTACTTGTAGAATTAGATTGCATTTTAGTCACTGAAGGGAACTGTGTGAATTGATTACCCATCTTAAAGAACTCAAGGTTTCCTTTCTTAATAACGTTTTTTATTGCATATGATTTCGAATCAGAAAAGCATTTTTGTCAATCCAATAGTAAAGGCTAGAAATCTTTTTGGATTCTGTTGGATATAATATGAGAAATGGCTCTTTCAATTGAATTTTGGATGGTTACTTGCATAGACTTAAATCGTCTTTTGTTACTTTGAAAATAGTACTGATCTTTTGTTAAGAGAAACATTGACAGTGGGATTTGGTAAGTTAACTGACCTCCTTTATAGGATTGTTACTAAGCTTTTGCTTTTCACTTTTTCAGCAGCTGGTCTTTAATGGGAAATTAATATAACTCGGGCATTTTCTTACTTGCTTATCTATTTAAAATTTTTCCAATCAAAATCATATGTTGGGTTGAAATACTTTTGCTTTTAGCTTTGCTAATCTGTGTGCATTCAACTTCTTGTCTGTATCAGGAAATTTTATGCATATGCAAGAATTACTGATGCTACAAACTTGAAGTGTAAACTGGGGCTGAAAAAAGATGGCCTCTGTACAGAAGCAAACTGTTGATAGCATATTTGCAGGTTCCAATATTTTGAGGCATGAAAAATGTGATTGCTACCTCCTCTTTAGCGGTGAAACCTCCCTTGGGGACGGGTTCAGGGCCTTCTTATATTTTCTCGGTCTTGCCTACTGTTTCATTGGATTGTCAGCTATTACTTCTCGCTTTTTTTGTTCTATGGAGAATGTTGTGAAACACTCACGTAGGGTGGTAGAAATAGATCCCTGTACCAACACTGAAATTGTTAGATACGAAAAGGTATGGAATTACACTATTGCAGACATTACCCTGCTAGCCTTTGGAACTAGCTTCCCTCAAATATCTTTAGCTACTATTGATGCACTACGAAATCTTGGGAGTCTGTATGCTGGAGGTTTGTTTTCTATATGCTCGTTTACTTTCTCTGTTGGATAAGTTAAATTTGGATATTACTGCCAATCTTACTGACTAAAATGAAATGTTTCCTGGATTTGAAATGCATCTACTGTTTATTTTATTTTATTTATTTTTGCTTACTATATCTGCCTCATCCTGTACTTTTTTCCTTGTTCTCTGCATAACTTTGATCTGAGATATATTTTCTCTTTCAAATATTTTATGACATCCTATTAATTCTATTCAATATTTAGGTTTGGGTCCTGGAACGCTTGTTGGTTCTGCTGCGTTCGACCTGTTTCCCATCCATGCTGTTTGTGTTGTAGTTCCAAAAGCAGGAGAACTAAAAAAGATATCTGATATAGGAGTTTGGCTAGTAGAGCTCTTTTGGTCTTTCTGGGCTTATATCTGGCTATACATAATCTTAGAGGTAACTTTGAGAGTTTGAGTAATGCGCTCATGTCTAAATCTTCATCATTTATTATTCAAAGACATTTGGCTGTACAATGAATGTCTCTTTTTAATTTTAATGAAGAAACTTCTTGTTTAGTTTTTTATATCCTGGATTTTTTATTTTCAGTGGATGGGTTTAAAAATGTTCTATCATGTTGTAGGGTCAATGATCTCAATATTGACAATACATACAGTGCCATAAATTGTTTTTCACACATGCCTTACTAGCATACGTGGGCATCTGATTATATTGGCTATCTGATTAATCATACACGAACTTCTGATTATGTTCGCCATCATTAGACTGACTCATTATTGGTAGTCCTTCAAATTATAGTCTGAACCATCAAAGGGATGCAATGTTAATAGGTAGGGTTATGATTAGGTTGTATGTTTTCACCCCTGTGCGAAACTGATGTTATAGTGCATTTAGAGGATATGTTATCATGACGATGGCATACGTGTAACTTTTTAACACAAAGTCCTTACATTACCATCAGGTATGGACTCCAAATGTGATCACAATTTGGGAGGCCTTATTGACGGTACTGCAATATGGATTACTTCTAACACATGCTTATGCGCAAGACAAGCGTTGGCCTTACTTATCTCTTCCTATGTACGTTTTATTCTCTTTATTATTATATATATATATATATATTTTTATTTACTAATTGAGATATTGTTCTTGCTATTCTACTTCTTATGTCATTTGTCTATTTCAGAGCAAGAACTAAAAGACCAGAGGACTGGGTGCCAGAAGAGGCCAATTCACGTGAAGATGAGAAAAATGTTCATGATGAGTACTCTGAGATACTTCAAGTTGGTGAAAATGAAAATAGGAACATTGTTGATATATTTTCCATTCATTCGGTAGATAGCTCAGGTACCAGTATGAGATACTTTTTATTTTTTTGACAATACCAGTCTGACATTCTTATGTGCTAATGCATTAGATTAATAGTGATTGGTGGTAATGTAATCACTTCAACGTCCCAGTGGTCTTTTATTAAAGATTTTTCATATGACGTGGAGGTATATCCATTCCTTAAAGTTTTGGTAATAGTCATAAAGAAGCCATGACTTGTGACTTGTGTGAGTTGAACCAGTTATTAGGTTGGATTTTTTATACTGACCTTTGTATCTGTGTAAGGTTTTGATGACATGAATGGATGTGAAATATTAGGACTCGTTAGTCAGGAGAGAAGTGGGATATAAAATAATGAAGTCTTAGGACAATATTTGAAATGATTGATTTAAGGAAATGGTGCAAAAATAAAGAGGACATAGTGACAAGTTACAATTCCTTGCTATAATTTCGCTGTATCATGGGAACACTGATATGTTTAGCCTTGTCTACTATAAATCAAAATTAATTGATCTGAAAATTCGTCTCACAGATCCGGTGTATCAAAAAGTACCAGAAACTGAAGATGTTGCTGAATCCTCCCATGAACCTTTGATCAAGTTAGAAGATTCTAATGTGCTTGCACTATGGAAAGAACAATTTGTGGATGCACTCATGGTACCATATTTACTTCTGTATTTTAGAATTCCTTGAAACTTTTCCATGACAACTAACAACAGAAAATCATATTTTTGGATCAACGATCTCTCAATGAGGCTTATTCTTTCTTACCTCTCCCTCTTTAGGAGAAGAGTATCCATTGAGGGTTCAGACTTCAAAATTTCCATTCCAACTCCTTAATAGAAGCATAATCAGATACAGCTTGTTGATTTCGTGTTTTATGTCATAAACATGCAATTTTTCAGATGCTCATTTGAGGTGGACATTTAGGGGGTCTAATGCTTCACCTCTTGTTTTATTGTTTAAGTTGTTAATTTGAATTTGTTACAGAAATTTAATTAGAATAAAGTTGTTGGAACTCTTTTACTTGAGTTATTAACATTTACATCATATAGTTGTGAACAATTACATCTATAATGTAACTTCTGATATTTCACTACAAAATAATTCCATTTATTTATTTTCACCTCCAAATGACATTAGAAATCCTGGTAAATAATTCCTAATTCTTTAAACAGTTGGAATGCCCAGAATCAAGGAAATTGAACAATGTCTATCTACGGCTAGCAAGAATATTTTGGCAATCTCTTCTTGCACCATGGAGACTTCTATTTGCTTTTGTGCCTCCTTATCGTATTGCTCATGGATGGGTAGCCTTCATTTCCTCTCTAATTTTCATCAGTGGGATAGCTTATGTTGTAACAAAGCTGACAGATATTATAAGCTGTGTCACAGGTATCTGTTCTCACTGCCCTTCCTTCTGTGGTGAATAATGGTTAAAATTCTTCTTATAACAATGTTTCTCCTTTTTGCATGCTTCATTATCTTGCAGGAATAAATGCTTATGTCATAGCATTTACAGCGTTAGCAGCTGGAACTTCATGGCCAGATCTAGTGGCTAGTAAAATTGCTGTTGAACGCCAAACAACAGCGGACTCTGCTATTGCAAATATCACTTGCAGGTTTCACTCTACAATCTTATTTTTGGAGACTGCTGCATATTAATGTTAGATAATGGTCTGGAGACTTTTTTTTCCAAAGAAAGTTTCTCTAAGAAATTCTGATAGTAATATAACCAAGGTGCTGTGTACTTGTCCAAATTTTCTGTGAAGCTGTTAAATGGGATTCATATCTGTAGGATTTCATATTTTCAAGTCAAACAAGAAGGTTTTTTTTAAGACCTAACTCAGAGACTGATTGTTTGTATTTTGTTAGCTTAACATTATCGTCATGTAGATGCAGAATAAATTGTGTGAAATTATAATTTAAAAATTTCTCGTTCTCTTTTGCAGCAATTCCGTGAATATATATGTGGGCATTGGTGTTCCATGGCTGATAAACACTGCATACAATTTTATCGCGTACAGAGAACCATTACGGATCCAGAATGCTGGGGGACTCAGCTTCTCCTTGCTTGTATTCTTCTCCACTTCTGTTGGTTGTATTGTCGTCTTGGTGTTTAGGCGTCTAACATTGGGTGCAGAACTTGGAGGGCCAAGATTTTGGGCCTGGGTGACCTGTGTGTACTTCATGTTGCTTTGGGTTATTTTCGTTGTGCTCTCTTCCCTCAGAGTTTCTGGAATCATATGAGAAACTATTCTGTTTTTGTAATTATTTTCCTTAGTTGTCAAATTTTGATTCTACTCTTTTACCTCAAATGATAATTGTATATATATATTTTTTCTACTTGTAATCCCTTTCAAATCAAAGGGTTTTATTAGAACTGTCCTTGTATCATCCATTCATTAATAATGTAGATTGTAAATTACAGGTTTATGATAGTTTCGGGTCTTTTATAGATAGCTTTTTGTGCTGCTTCCTTCACTGCAAGTGTGGAACTGCAGCAGGGCAGAATATAGCGAAATATTCCTGTGTACCAGATCTACCGACTGAAACCGGCAAATATTTTTATTTTTGAACCAATGTACAAACTACAAAGTGAAGATACAAAATGTCTTCAAGTTCAAAAAGGTATTCTTTGAAATTTAACGACTATTACCGAATTAATTTCACTTAATAAATAGGATAATTTTAAAATAAAATAGAGTTTTGTTAAAAATCTTTTAAATATAGCCTTTTTGATTAAGGTGTCTTTAGAAAAAGAGTGGCGAGAGATAATATTGAAATGTAAGGAAAAAATCTATTTTAGTTAAATTGTCACAACTATCCTCTATGAATTTAAAATATTTCACCATATACCTCTTTCATTCCAAATGTATTGTTAATATATTTTTTGTTAATAATTTATTACAATTAAGCTCTTTTGAAATTTATCGTCAAACAATTTACTAGTTTAAAAACACTTTCTAATTGAATACTAAACATATATATATATATATATATATATATATATATATTTATTAAAAGCTATATACTCAATAAAAACTCTACTAGCAAAAGATCGTACTCAAAAGCTATGCTTGAAAAGTTATCTCAAACACACCCTCGGTGGCAATAAAAACGGATAATCTGTTGAGCTCTACAAGTTTAATGATAACGGAAACATATAATCATGACTGTATACTGCTTAAATAGGTAGCCTGTTAGGCAAATTAAATCTATGCTCATAGTAAAAAAAAAAGCACTTTTAGTTTGTAACCTAGATATGCTTCATATGATTTGGACAATAAAACATTGTTTCATTTATGCATTCCCATTTCCAAATGAATAGGAATGTACATCACAGGGATCTATTACAAAATGGCACTTGAATTGAAGGCACTAGCCACCTCTACATGGCAGAATTTTAATATAGAATCATATATTATCTGTCTGCGAAACAAAAGTTTGACATGGAAAAACACATTTTAAACAACCCTACTCCAACAATGAACAGCTAACATCTTGGATTCTCATTAACAAACATGAAAGTGACCAACAACAATATCTTTATGCTTCATAGTACAAGTTTTTGCTTAAGCAAGGGCACCCGTGCAAGCTGTGGCTGGCGCAGCTTCAACCAGTTTCTTTGCAGAACTGTATTTCTTGGTAATGAATCTACAAACAACAGTTTAATGAGATATCAGCGCATGGGATTAGGTGAAATTGATATTAAAATAATTCATTTTAATGACATTTACTAAAGCATCTGGTATGGAATTATGAGAAGAGCCGAAGCAGCTGATGATCAATCAATCAAAGATGAAGCAAAAATGAAATGCCAATAAGCTCACTGAATATGGTCTGTCAAGTTACCTGAAGAAATCCCTCCACAACAATTCAAACATCAACCAGTTCATTCCGGTATCAGAAGAGCCACTACCACCACCATTACGGTTTGAGGAAGCGAAAACAGTTCTAACAATCACGAAATTCCATTAAAAATTAGCAACTTGTATGGAAAATTTGAAAAAATAAAACCTTATTTAAGATAAAATCTTCTATAAAACAATTTGTAGTTCGAAGCATACTTGGTAGCAGTTTTCTTTATCTCATCAAACATGGACCGGGGAGAAATGCAACCCATGGCTAGCCATGGAGAAATTTTGCAAGAGAAGTTTGCACCATAGATGCTATCTTGGCTTCCTTCTTTGCCCCCCTTGGGTGGTTGTGCTTGGCATTCCGCTGCGAATTTCTTCACCCTCTGTAGTGCTTCAGTCTCCCCTCCCACCATAGAACTGGCGCCAGACTTTCCATCCTACATGGCAATTAAGATTACATTGTTACTGCATTGAAAGCATAGGAAAGAGGTCCATGGATTTTTTTTAAACTAAAAAATAATTCAAACGGGGATGCATACATGAATACAATTATACATATGACATTCTTCAAATCAACTAGGATAACATCAAAGTAATGTCTGGTACAATAGGTTAATTGCAACGCAGAAGTCAGAGCAACTTGACACATCAACATAGAAGGTAAAAAATGTGGGTGGAAGAATTATGCAAAAGCATCGTCATCCTATAAACCAGACCTAGAAATATAATACAGCCCATGTTTGGCCAGCCAGTGCTCCAGATTCAACATTTTGGTTCATCCAGACTTAATTTACCATTGTACTTTTTCTCATATTCTTTGTCGGGAAAGGCTTGCATGTTAACAATTTGAGACCAAATAAATAGACCTATTTCTTAGATTATGAAAAAAAAACAAGGGATATAGTACGCAACTACTACTGTTACTACGAATACTTGGTGGTAACCAACTACACTGACTAACAATTTTCACAGCAATATGATTTCATGAATCCTTTGAAATGAAAAAGTATTATTCTAAAGGTTTTCCACTATCTCTTAAAGAGGAAAACCGCTCTCGAACTAAACAAACATGAACTTTGGTTTTCACAGTCTGCTCATAAGTCCTATGTTAGCATCAAGTTAATCTATCTTTTTATGTAATTCTTCTTATTTTCCATTCAATTCACAAAACAAAAGCATGAATTCAACATAATTGACAACATCATCACTACAAACCACCACTAAATCAAAAAATTAGAACTGACAGGCCATACCTGAGACATTGATGAACTGGGGTTGAGCCCCAAATCCAACAAAGAAGGAATATCACCAGGCTCCACGTCTCCGCGAGATGGCATTCCCTTCAACTGATCCAAGACCGCACTGGTCTTCCTAACCTCCAAGCCCTGAACTTTCTCTTTGAACCCACCATAATTAGTCGGCATTTCCTCCAACTTAAACGGCAAATCATCGACATGGTACAAAGTGCTTCCCCAGAAGTACTTCACTTCAATTCCCTCCTCCTTCATCGCCGCCTCAATCTTCTCCTCCGTTTTCACCTCATCATGTGAAACCTCTCTGTGCGCGAATACTCCATCAGCTCCAATCGCTTTCGCTAACTCAACCAGTACGTTCTCTGGCTTCCCAACTCTCACCACAAGATCAGACCCACGTGCCTGTAGATTCTTGCGGAGGTCAGACACTGACTCGATCAAAAACGAGGCCCGATAAGGTCCGGTTTTGTCGAACCCAGAAGACGATTTCCCGTAATCTCTAGGGTCGAAACAATAGACAGGCAACACAGACATGCTTTCATTGTTGGCAGAATTGAGACATTCATTGTCGTGAACACGTAAATCGTTGCGAAACCATACAATGGAAGCTCGACGAATTCCGGCCCCATTGTTGGGGTCTAGAGGGCGGTGTGGTCCTAAAGAGAGAGGATTCTGGAGAGGGTTAGCTGAGATGGTGGATTTGAAGGAGATTTTGGAAGGAGCAGCGGTAGAGGAGGACAGAGAGAGGTGGGTAAGTGAAGAGGCTTGTGTGGGGACTTTGACCTTGCTTGGATGCTGAGAAAATAAGGTAGAAATTTTGGGTTGGAGGAAAAAAGTGTTGTTTGGGAGGATTTTTGGGAGAGAAAAAGAGAGCGAAAGAGTGGCAAATGGAGATTGACAAGGAATAATAGCAAGTGCATCTTGTTCTTCATTGGATTTGGAATCTGGGTTCTCGACATTTTGCAGATTGGGATCCATTTTCACGATGGATTGGAGATAAGCTGTTGTTGGATGGATATCCTTCTCTCTTTTCTCAGTTTTGTACGAGTTGTGTTTGTGTGTTTGGTGTGAGCTCGTTTTAAAGAGGCTGTTGGATTGTTGTATATTTGCAATTCTGTCCTTCTTCTCAACGACCACACCTAACATTTCCACGAAGTACACGAACTTTCAAAATTTTTGCATACCCTTTCGGTCTGATTTTCGGCTCAATTAAAAGGGTATTTTCGAGATTATCTTCCTTTTGTTTGGTAGAACATGGACTTATAATGTGAAAACGAGGTTGATCCGATAGTAAACCCTTCACATCTGCAGTATGAGATTGCGAGTTCGAGTTCTTCCACCTTCTCAAAAAACCATGAATTTATGTATAATATACTTCAAAAAAAAAAATGGACTTGTAATATGAAATATGTATAATTGAGAAAAATATGCAATATTTTTTTATTATTTTCCAAACTAAGGCAAAAAGACTAAGCTTAAAATTATAATAAAGAGTCATACACTCCTACCCAATACCCAATAAGAACGACAACTTTGATGGATGCACATTATTCTAATTAGTTTTTACAGATGATAGTACACCTCACCTTTCACGTTATTGGAGATGAGTTCAAATTCCACAATACCTATTTCACAGTCATGAATGAATAGTTTTTTTTTTTTTTCTAATTTGAGAGAATATATATTGTAGATGTAGAGAGTTTTCTCCCGATATTGTAGGAGTAGATTTTGGTGTCAGAATTTACCGTAATACTTTAAAAGGAAATAAATAAATAAAAAGTTTTTTTTATTAACTTTTGAATCCATATTACATTATTACAATGACCCTTTACTATGTTGCTGTACCCTTTACTAAATTTGACTGAATTCTATTCTCTAATTAAGATCCAAATACAATAGTACCAAAACCGATCTTTCCTTTTGGATTTTATTGATAACTAACCCTTTTGGGAGCCAAAATTTAACAACTAACCTCATTTTGAAAAACTTGTAAAAATAACTCTTTTTTCATACGAAAATACTATTATACCCTTACTTACTCTTTTTTTTCTTTATACTTTATATACTCTTTTGGTGGCTCATATTCTCCTCTCCATATATTCACTTCTTTTCCTCTCATTTTCACCTCCCTCCACCACAACACTTTCGGTGGCTCTCTTTCTCATCTCCATATATTTTTCTTTTGTTCTCTTTCGGTGGCTCTCTTTCTCCTCTCCCATTGGGCAACTAAAAATTATCTATCCACCACAAGGCCATCCACTACAAGGGTTTATTGAAGCTTTGAGGTGAGTTTTTTAAAACTTTTCTTATCTTCAATCTTCAAAACTTGCATTAGGGTTGTTTATTTTTGTCAAAATAGTTGACATTAATGTAATAGAGTATGGGTCTTGTGTGAATTTGGTGTTATTATGATCAATTTAAATTTTACACTTAAATTTAAATTTTATTTGTGAATTAAATCTCTTATTTAGTTTATTTTGTGTAATAGGGTTGGTAATTTTTGTGCAAATAATTTTCATGAATATAATAGAGTATGGGTCTTGTTTGAATTTGATGTTGGTGTGGTTAATTTTCCATTATTGTATTGAATCTAGACAATTGTTAGTTTTTTTTGTAAAAATGTGCCCAGATGCGAATTTCAAACAGCGTTAGGATTTTCCTAACGGGGGTTGGAATTCCAAACACCGTTAAGATTTCTTAACTATGTTGTGATTTCCTAACTGTATTGTGATTTCCTAACTATGTTGGGATTTCCTAACTGTGTTGGGAATTCCTAACTCTGTTTGGAATTTCTAACTCTGTTGGGAATTCGTAACTGTGTTGGGAATGCCTAACTGAGTTGAGAATTCATAACTGTGTTGGGAATTCATAACTGTAATGAGAATTTCTAACTATGTTGACAGTTCCTAACTGCGTTGGGAATCCCTAACAGCGTTGTTAATTCCCATCGGCATCTATATTAAACATTGTTTGGATTTAGAATATCTTGTAAATTCACTGTACATGAGTTTAGAATATTTGTTTAGGAATTTAATCATTAATTTCTTATTCATTTGAAAGGCAGGTTGCATGGATAAAGTTCGGTTTGCTGTTTTATACGACGAGGAATGGAGTAATAGTGGTGGGAAGTACAAGTATCACTCTGGAAAGTCAAAAGTAATTTCAGTTTCAAGGGAAATCTCGTATGAATCATTACATGACATTATATCTTGTCTTGTTAATGTCAATCCGAATGAGTCCTCCATCAAGATGAAGTTCTTGTTTAATTCACCGGAGGTTTTAGCATCGTTTGAAGTTGTGAATGATGATGATGTCCAAATATTCTTGTGTGAAAATTCCGTTGTGAATACGAGAACCTCACGTATTCACAACGGAACGGAAAACAGGAATAAATCCAAACACACAAGGTCCTGACAATGAACATGTCAACGAAGACATTGCCAATGTTTTTGAATCGGATAATGCCAATGGAGTTGGTCTTGATAATATACATGAAAGTGTTCTCAGTCCAAATGACTTTGAAAATGCTGATGTATTTACTATTGGGGTGGACAACAAAGATGAAACTGAAGGTAGTCGGCCATCAAACTTAGAGGTACCCTCAACAAGATCAAGGGTGTCGAGTTCCAAGGGACTTGGGATAAAATTATCAACAATACATGGAAGTTATACATCGTTGGAGAGTGTAGTCAACATTGTTAAGGAAGTGGGGGTTGGTGATTTATTTCCTAGTAAGGAAGAGTTACATATGAAGATTAGTTTGTTGGCAATTGCTAATCATTTTCAGTTCAAAGTGAACAAGTCCACCAAAGCTTTGTTGGTTTTGACATGTAGTGTCGAAGATTGCAAATGGCCTGTTCGTGCAACAAAGCTTAAGGATTGTGAATCATTTTGTGTTCGAAAATACCAGTCTGAGCACACATGCTCTCTTGACACCCTCCACTTTGATCATCGACAAGCAAGTAGCAAATTGATTGGACATTGTATAAAATCAAAGTTTGAGGGAGCTTCACAGTCTTACAGACCGAAAGACATCATTGAAGATATGAAAAAAGTAGTGTGGGTTGACTTTTAGTTATAACAAAGCATGGAAGGCTAGAGAGGTCGCATTGGGTTTAGCCCGGGGTTCACCAAAGGACTCATTTAGCATTCTTCCTTTATATTGTCACATGCTTGAAAGGTAAAATCCAGGGACAGTCACATTCCTTGACACCGACTCTGTAAATCGGTTCAAGTATTTTTTTCATGGCATTAGGACCTTCCATTGAAGGTTTTAAAACTTGTATTCGTCCGGTGGTAGCTGTTGATGGAACTTTTTTGAAATGCAAGCATCAGGGTACCTTGTTTATTGCAACAAGTTTGGATGGAAATAACCAAGTATACCCATTAGCCTTTGGAATTGGTGATTCAGAAAACGACCAATCATGGCACTGGTTTTTCACAAAGTTACATAGGTTGATTGGTGAAATGATTGATCTTGTATTTATCTCGGACCGAAACCCAAGCATTGCCAAGGCAGCAGGCACATGTGTTTCCTAATTCATTGCATGTCATATGTATGTATCACCTTGGTCAAAACATGAAGGCAAAATTTAGAGGTGTTGAAGTTCATGATATATTTTACAAGTGTTCAAAGGCTTATCGGGTGGTTGATTTTAATCAGATTATGACTCAAATCAGGGGTACAGATGCGAGAGTTGCACAATATTTGATTGAGGCCGATCCTAAAAAGTGGGCTAGAAGTCACTTTGACGGAATAAGATATTGAATAATGACAACGAACATTGCAGAGTATTTGAATGGCATTTTGAAGGACGCACGAGAGCTGCTGGTCACAAAATTAGTTGACCATATACGTGGTTTACTACAAAAGTGGTTATGGGAAAGGCGTGAAGCTGCTGCAAAAATGAGTACTCCATTGACGAAGTGGGCTAAAAAAAAGCTACGTGTTAGGAGTAATAAATCACGTTGTTACCGTGTGCATCATGTCAATCTATACGAACACCATGTGGTCGACGGATACTTAAATGGGTTTGTTAACTTAATGGAGCACACTTGTACTTGCAGGAAATTTCAGTTGGACCGACTCCCTTGTAGACATGCACTTGCTGCATGTAACCTACGCCGTTCCTCATGTTATGACTATTGCTCTCGTTATTACCACAAGGAAACATTGGCTACAGCTTATGCTGGTTCCATTTATCCCGTTGGTCCTATGCAAGAGTGGGATGTGCCCGATGATGTACAAAGTCGTGTTGTTCTACCACCAAAAGGCCGCAAACCTAGCGGACGTCCGCCAAAAAAACGTAGACCATCTCAAGGTGAAGAAATTGTACACCGGAAGTGTGGTAGATGCGGAGGATTATGACACAATAGGCAGAAATGTATGGCACCAATTCCGTTGGCCGATCAGAATGGAAACCCATGAGGTATAATATACATGTTTAATTTTGTTAAGTGATTAAGAATGTTGTTGAGTGTTGCTATTTAATTTTGTTAAATGAGTATCTATGTTGACTACTTATTTTAATGTTCTATTGTTTTTATTTGTAGGTAACTGGATGGCACGAGATGTTGTTTATGTACTTATTTTCATGCAAATGTTGTTGTGTGACAGCTTTGAGAACTGTTAACAGTGTTGTGTAGGGATGTGTTGTAGGGATGTGTTGTATTTCCCTGTTCAAAATGCTTTCAGTATGGAAAATACATTTTCATTTTAATAGAAGTGCTTTCATTTTATCATGAATCATGATTGTGTAGATTTGGAATCTTTGATCTGCTATATGTGATATGCTTTCACTTTGGAACACTTGAACACAGCAAGCACAAGTAGGATTTTATCATAATTACATGTTGATAAATTACATGTTTAAAAATGACATGGACGATAAGAAATTATACTGTATTGCACCACGAATTGCTAATTACATTGGTAACACTTCAGCATATGCATACAAAAATAGTTCCTGGTACAGTTTGTTATATATTGGTAACATAAATTAAACACTTTGGCATATGCATACAAAAATTGCCAATTTTCTGTGCCTAAATTGGTAACACTGTAATCCAATTTCCCAAGCATTCACCACATGACATTTACCACAAGGCAATTTTAGATCGCCAAAGATTTAAACACAAGTATATTCTGAAATACTTGACTTTATCGGCTTGGACCGAGTCGATAGATTCACCATGTATCAAATGCTCCACAAACTTGATGACAAAAACTCCGCAATCACGTTTTTCCTGTTGAGGCACAAGCTCACGACCCTCCACACTCCAAGGTGTCATATCTTCACCGTGCTCAATCTCCGGCCTTTTAGAGAAAAAACCAATCTTCTGAAGTAACATAAGGAGCAAAGTAGATAATGGTTCCATGAACCTTTCGAATTTCCTCGGTCCTATGCAGTATGTTTCATGGTCGTACACAGTAATCTTCCGAGTAATGAAGTCTATTTCAGCCAGGACCCAATGTTTGCTCTCATAATTCAAAGGGAGATACACCTATAACAACAAAACATTTGTGAAAATCATTAAAACTTAGTGTTTATTAAAAGCATTTAAACAACAATAAACATACTTTATCAACTCCTATCCATGGATTTGCTAAGCGTGGTGATGCACCAACACAGTACTCTAACAATTTGTCATTTTCGAAAAAAAGTCCTTCTGCTTTAATAAACCACTGAAACCTTGCGTCCAAGTGTTGCTGTTAATTTGCAAATAGTAAACAATGACATCAGTAATTTATTATTTAAGTAATAAAATGAACAACTCATTTTTACCTGGAATAGTACATCCGTCGTGGTGCAATTCTCCATTTGAGTAGTGGGAGATTCAAATTTCACCTTACGAATCCAGTACAATGCAGAATCTATATGCTGATACAGAAAGTGAAGGTTCTAACTTAGGGTACAACAGCAATATATATATATATATATATAATAAATATAATATATATCAGTATGTTAACTGTAATGTAATACAAACCTCGTCAGTCAACCATTTGTCAGGAGTATAAATGGTTTTGAACCAAGCCCGATTAGCCGGACACAGTGGTAGGTGTACAACATTTTTGCTGAAATATTTTTGAAATCATTGTTAGGTGCACACAGTGGCAATTGGTAGCTATGTATTGGGTTGTTAGAACATAATTAAAATAATATACCTTTCATCTTCAGAATCGTCTTCTTCTAGCCATGACTTGAATTTTTTCAACACGGACTGCGACAGGTTAGGAAATGGTTTGAATTTGGTTACTTTTTTGGGCTTAATGACCTGCGTGTCTGTATAAGGAGACTGCAACGCAGCAGGTTTTTTGGGGTGTCTCTTGGGCACATTTGGTGGAGGTTTTCGTAAACAATGATACTCCTATCTGTGTTATTTGATGGAGAAACCCCTTTGTTATGCATATCAACCATGGGGCTGGTGTCCTCAAGGTTTGTGTTGCATTTGTCCTCAACCTGTCACAAATACAATGTCGCAACATGTAGCATTGCAGGTAAAATACCATCATCCAACAGAAAAGATGAAAACCACACTGACAGAATAACTAAAAACAACAGGTATCAAGCTAATAAATAAAAACAATACTAATAATAATAATACACAAGAACTGAAACAACTCACTACAAGCTTTCATGCAAAGTACTCTATCAACATATATACATATATCTACTGCGCCAAGCCAAGCCAAGCCAATTATATTAAATTGTAATAGGATTTAAATTAATTTATAACAGGTAGCATTAATTATTTTGAAATGCAATGTTTATTTTGATGAAAGACAATATTCCCAGAAAAAAGAAAGAAAAAGAAGAAGAAGAAGAAACAGGGTATTCACCTTCTCAGCATGTATGTTTGCTTCATCATCACTTCTATCATCCACATGCACTTGTGCTTCATAGTGTTCCCGGACACCTTTCTCTTCACCCTTCCAAACATCCACATTCACTTGTGCTTTAACGTGTTTGTGGACAATTTGGTCTTCACCCTTAATAACAACCGCATCAGGTAAATCTTCCTCTAGATCCACGCCAACTTTCGCATCCATTTTTTCACCATCCACTTCCATAGCATTATACAATTCTTGGAAGCAACGTACCAGATTTATTAGCAAATAGTTCCTGGTACAGTTGTGAAATTCAATTCATTTTTGAACTTACATTCTTTCGATCCAACAACTTAATAACATTTGTTGCATCTGGCGTTCCAGGGGTAATCCAATTAACAATCCTTGGAAGCAACGTACCAGATTTATTAGCAATCTCAACTCCAATAGCGGGAATTGCCTCACATGCCCAAATCTAATTATTAAAAAAGAAATCTGTGAATAAATCAATAAAAGTACATTACAAATCAAATAATTGCATAGTTTAAAGTTTAGAAGCAATAACCTGAAATGCATAAGGAAACCCATGCAACGCATATTGTCTGATACCATCCTTTTCCTTGTTGTCATGACACTTCCTTTTCTTGTTTGATACCATCTTCTTCGAGGTTGTATGGTATTCTTGAGACATTCTCCTCAAATCCCTCTGAAGACTATTCAATGTTGTCTCATAACACTTTCGGCCCCACGGGTACTTGTTGAATGTTTCTAAATTTTCCAACAGTTCAACCTGAAGGGCACTGATATGAACTTTTTGATCCTTGCGAAACAAAATCGTCTCCAAAAAATAAAGTAAAGCTAGCTTCACCATGTCTTCATCACTATCTGAAGATGCAGCTTTGAATATTGCCTCCAAAGTTTTGTTATTGTAACGCACTTCACCATTCAACATGGACGACCGAAAACTGCCACTACCATCCCTTTTTTCCAGCACCGGTGGGTCAGGGCCACAAGCTAAACCCGTGATGAGATAAAATTCTTGAATAGAAAAACGGAATGTCTTCCCACCTACGGCAAACCACATCTCAGATTTATTATTTGACCGTATTTGTCTAAGGAGTAGATGGTGTACCAGCTACCCTGGAAAACTTCAACTCATGCATCTCTAATAGTTTCCCGAAGCATGTGGTGCGGAATATAGCCAATTGCGCCTCCGTCAACTTTTCCTTAATCTGCTTTATAGCAACGATTGACGAGGTGCTATTTATCTTCGCAGGGAAATGTTCCGCAACCTTTACTAAAAAATCAACATCTTCTCCCATTCTATTATCCTGAAATATAACATACAACCATTAAATAAATTTCAAATCAACATGTATAACTGAAGTCTTCCTGAATAAACCCCACTAGAGTTGGAATTCCAAACTCTGTTTAGGAAATGCCAAACAGAGTTAGGAAATGCCAAACATAGTTAGGAAATTCCAAACATAGTTAGGTAATTCCAAACAGAATTAGGTAATTCCAAACTCTGTTACGAGTTCCAAACAGAGTTAGGAAATGCCAAACAGAGTTAGGAAATTCCAAACTCTGTTAGGAATTCCAAACAGAGAGCTAGGAAATTCCAAACTCTGTTCAGAATTAGGCATTCACACTAAAACTACACACAACCTACTCAAGACCCAAACATTGTCATCACCAAACACCACACATTTAAAATCAGATTGCATTCCATTACAATAACAATCATATAACTTTGTTCAGTGGATCCATTACAATATCTTTATCCATTACAATAACAGCATCCATTACAACAATAACAATAACAACACAAGCATTGCATAATTGTAGTAAACCTGATCCTAAAACTGGTTATAAATGTTTCGAATGTGGGATGCTATAATTGTAGTTCCTTACCAGACAACGTTTACTTTCTAAATGAGATGGTTGCAGTCCTGATTCTAACAAGTATTGCATAAACTCGAAATACTTGTCAAATTACATATCAACACATAACAACACCACAAGCAAACCACACTACACCCAGAACCAAAGCCACGAGCACATAACCAGAGCAAAACAACAAGAAACCCCACCCAATAGGCCACGAAAACAACAATCAAAACATAACAACCCCAGAAAACACCAACATACAACACTGGTCCACACAGTAGAACAATCACACAAAAAAGAGAAAAACAGGGCCCTCAGGTGCCTTCACAGAACTGATTGTCAAAGCAATCTTCAATTTCAAACAACTGTCAAAGCAAAACAGACAGACAATTTCTGCAATCGTCAATTTAGGGTTGGGTTTCTTCAATTTTCAATTTCTTACTTTCTGACCACAAAACAGACAAAAACCTCAAAACAAACAAAGCAAAAAACAACAACAACAAAAAACTCAAACTCTTCAATTTCTTAGCAATCTCAAAGCAAAAAACAACAAAATAAATAAAAAACTTAACGCAGCAGGAACAATCACCTTCATGAGTGCAAAGTCGTCGTTGTCGTGCGGTCTGGGTTCAGCCGACCCATCCCGTTGCTTCTCAACAGTCGACGCCGTGCTTCGTCGCGTCTCCGACGCTGCCGTGGTTCCTTCTTGGTTCCTTTCCGACGCTTCGTCGCCTCTCCGACGCCGTGCTTTGTCGCGTCTCCTACACTGTCGTGGTTCCTTCTCAACAGTCGACGCTGTCGTGGCTCGTCGCCTTGCTTCCTCTCCGTACTTCGTCTCGTCGCCGTGGTTCCGTCTCATCGCCGTGGTCCGTCGTTCTCCTTCCCTTCCGTCGTTCTCCTTCTTTAGATTTCAGAGAGGTTTGGTTTTCAGATTTGAGGTTAGGGATTTTGTTTGTTTGACAAAAATGATTTTAGGGATTTGAGAGTTTGACAGCATAAATGGTAGGGATTTCAGAGTTGATATAGTTTTGTAATTTTACACATTTTTAAGGGTAAAACCGTCTTAAATAAGTTAGTTTTGCAAATTTTTTAAAATGAGGTTAGTTGTTAACTTTTGGCTCCCAAAAGGGTTAGTTATCAATAAAACCTTTTAGTCAAACACCATGAGATAATGTTGAGATAGCCGGTCTAACTCATGCACTCTTGAGATATCTAACAGGTTTTCACTCCTATTGGTTAAGTCTTTATGGAGTTGTATAAATTTTAATGTAAAATATCATCATTTTATTCATGTTTTTGGGTTACATTACATAGAGATACATATTGACAAAAGTGACAATTCAATTTTTTTGGATTTACAACTTCTTTTCTAAATAGACTCTATTTTATAAATTTTAATTTAAAAAAAATTCTAAAGGCACTTCTTTTTATTTTAAAATTATCCATTTTATCTTTTGACATATATATTCTAAAGACACTTCGTTTTTAAAATAAAATTTCTAAAGACATTGCATTGATTTAATTTTCATATCACCCATTATTATTTTTGAATTTTAGTTTTAACATATAAGAAACCATAAAAATGGTAAAATTTAAAAGTAACCATAAAATTACGGGCTTTACAATTTTTACCCAGAATTAGCAATTTTATTGTTTCAACCAAAAAATTCACAATTGGGACAAAAGTACCCTTCAGTGAAAATAGATTAATAACTTATTTATTTATTTTTATTTTTAAAGACTAATTTTCTTTATATAAAAAAACATTTTTTTCTATTTTTTATCTTTTTCTTCTTCTTCCTAGACCCCCATCTTCTTCTTCTTCTTTCTGGACCTCCATCTTCTTCTTTTACAATTTTTTTTTGCCTTTGTGTGTTTAATTGTGTTACACATGGTGTGTTTAATTTTGTCTTGCCTTGGTGTGTTTAGTTGATTTTCCATGGTGTGTTTAATTGATTTACACCTGGTTTTGCCTTGGTGTGTTTAATTGATTTTCCATTGTGTGTTTAATTGATTTACACCTGGTCTTACCCTGGTGTGTTTAATTGGTCTGCCATGCTGTGTTTAATTGATTTTTCATGGTGGGTTTAATTGGGTTGGTGCGTTTAATTGATTTACACCTGGTGTGTTTAATTGGTGTGTTTTGGTGTGTTTAATTGGTTTACACCGGTGTGTTAAATTGGTTGACCTGTTGAGTTTAAAGAAATCTAAAAAATTTTAATCTGGAAAAATTTCCAGATTTGAATAGATTTGGAAAATTTTCAGATTTCCTCATACAAAAAAAATTTAAAAAAAAAACATTTGAAGAGATCTGGATGGATTTGAAGAGATCTGAATGGATTTTCAGATCTCTTTAAAAAAAAGTAAATAAAAAGAAAACTAAAAAACTTTTGAAGAGATTTGGAGAAAAAAATTAACTTTTTTTTAATCATCATCATCATCAAAAATTCTCTAGTTCACCATCAATCTCAAACAACATCTCCATCATCAATCTCAAGTAACAATAGTACAACACCGATCTTCATCAATTTTTTTAAAAAATGATTGGAGGTGACCTCCAATGGAGGTTGCCGACCAAACAAAAAAAAATTAAAATTAAAATTAGAAGAAGAAAAAATTTAAGAAGAATACAAGATCTGGAAAAGAAGAAGAAGAAGAACAGATTGGAGAAGGAAAATTGAAATGGGTTTGGTGTGGATTACATATAAAATGAAATGGTTTAAAATGAGAGAAAAATATGGTGATAAAAAATGAGAGACAACGAAGATAGATGACATGAGTGAGAAAAATGAGAGAGAAATATAGTGTTCAAGATAAAAATGAGATGAGATGACAACAGGTGTAGACATGACTCCGGTTCCGGTTCCGGTTCCCACGGTTCAGAACCAGTTTTTTTTTATTTTTTAAAAACAACCCAAAATCACACACAATCCACCACAAACCCAAACACACACAAATCCATCGGTTAAAACAACCCAAAATCATTATGTCCCATTGGGTTTTCCTGATAAAGTTTTAGTGAGGCAATTCTTTAAGCACACCCAAAAAATTATTTGATCCATAAAGATCATCATAAATATTACATTTATCCAGTTGATCATCGTATATATGTTGACTTGGTCAAAATGATCATTGTAAATATTACTTTGATCTTGCTAATCATCGTATATATATTACTTTGATCCAGAAAATCATTATAAATATTACTTTGATCTAACAGATCAATGAATATCTTTTCTCAGGTTTTTATCCCACTGGGTTTTTCCTAGCAAAGTATAAATGTGAGAAATGTTTTGAAGAAAACACTAAATCTGGACATATGTACACTATACTCTTTTTCACTTCGATCAGGTTTTTTCCCACTGGGTTTTTCTGACAAGGTTTTTAACGAGATAGTTTTGAGAACGTCTAACACCACAAGATCCATAAGATAATTTTATATATGATTTGCTGAGGTTTTCATCCCATTGGGTTTTACCTAGCAAATTGAAATACAAGTGGTGGAAATCCAAGGGGGAGAGTTGTGAATAGTATATGGATTCACACCAATTGTATACACCATATAAACACCCACCCACTTAATGGCACACGTGGAAGTAGGGGTGGGCACGGTTCATTGAACCGAACCGAATCGACCCAAACCGAACCGAAATATGGTGTTTGGTTCGGTTTTAAGGTTGAGTTCGGTTCAATACGGTTCGAACCAAATGAACCGCATAGATTATGGTTCGATTTTGGTTTTGGACCTTCCAAAACCGAACCGAACCGACGGACCGAACTATAAATACAAAAAAAAAACAAATTTTATTATGGATTGTATGTTGTATTATTTATGTATGATCTTATTTTATTTTGGACTTCTATCATTCTATGTAATGTATGTAATGAATTTAGTAGAATGGTAACTATTGAGCATGTACTTATGATTGAGTTGGACTAAATTTGATTAGTTATATAGTAATGTGGTCTATTTAGATGTGTTTTGAATGTAAGGGATTGTTAAAAAAAATAGCCCAAAATCAATTGTCCAAAGGCAAAAGGTCTAAATACAAAAATAGGACTGTTAAAAGATACAAAATAGGACTGTTAAAGGATACAAAAATTGAAAAAATATATAAAAAAACCTCAAAGCCCAATATGCCCAAAACCGAATTGAACCGAACCGAACCGAACCAAGATAAAAGTGTTCTGTTCAATTCGGTTATGTGGTCCAATACGGTTCAAACCGATTCAAGTTTTTCAAAAACCGAAAATATAACGGTTCAATATGGTTTTGACCAAAATCGAACCGAACCGAACCGCGCCCACCCCTACGTGGAAGAGTGCTTGGATATCTTAGTGACTAAGTTTTGTAAACTTGATAATTGTATATATATATATATATATGTACTGTTCTCTTCATTTTGTAGAAGAGAATACTGCCCAGACATCAATAAAATTTTTTCCTCTCTTCTCTCGTTTCTTCAATCTCGTCTCTCTCACTCACTTCATCTATTTCATTTGTTCTTTGATTATTTACAACATTACCTTGTTTTTCGAAAAAAAAAATCAAAATGTGAAAATACTTTTTGTTACTTTTGTAGGTATGTTATTGCTTAGAGAAATTCTTAGTTTAATCGAATCTAGTTGTAACAAATCAAGTTAATATATGTATATATATATATATATATACATTTTTAAAAAAATGTATTTGTATTGACTTTTTAATATATATATATATATATATATATATTTATTGCTGTTAGTAAAAAACCAAAATATTCATAAGTTTTTTTTTCTTGAACTATTAATAAGAGAGAGAGAGAGAGAGAGAGAGAGAGAGAGAGAAATTAGGAGAGATTGTAAAAAAAAGTAATTAGGAGAGAGAGGGTAATTAGGAGGGAGTGTTTTAATATGGTAATAACATATTTAGGAGGAGATAGTTTAATACGTAATATTTAATCTAATGATTTAAGAGAGATAATTTATTTTTTTAATAATTTAATTAGTTTGTAGTGTCTTTAGATTTTTTTTGTCTTGTTTAGTAATTTTAATTCAAGTTGAAATTGTCATTAATAAAAAAATAAATTAGTGTAAATATATAATTTATGAATTGTAAGAAGAAACTCTCATTTACTAATTCTAGGGTAAATTTAATAAACCCACTAAATTTTTGACTAAAAAGGGATATTTCCTTAAAAAAAAAAAAAAACTACTAATTTTAATCACTTAAAAAACTTTGCTGCCTTATTAGAAAAACTTCTGAATTATGACTTACAAACGGTTCACATTTGAAAATTATTTTATCGTCACTTGCAGAGTTTTCAGAGTTTACACGGACAACAGTTTTGATAAATAGTTTTCAGAGTTTGACTCCATGAAATTAAAATTGTATTACAAAATTGCCACTAAGTCGGAGGTTTACTTGATGAAATTGAGATTTTATTACTCTGATTCAACTTGATTTTATTTTTAAGATGGTGGTGGCTGCAAACCTTTTGATCAACTTCACAACCGACAACCATGCAAATGTTGTTTCTCTTTCTGTCGATCTCAACAACGAAGGTAGTTTGGAAAGATCTTTTGCTTGGATGTTTCATGATTTGGAACTTACACAAGTCTTTCTATTATTTACAAATTTTAACCCCTATCGGTAGATGGATATTAGTTTTAATTAACATAAACAAATGTTCGGTTTCATTATTTTTTTTTAAGATAGAATGTTCGGTTTCTTTTAATCCCTGTTAACTAGTTAAAAATGGAGCTTTATACTTTAATGTTGAGGATATCTAACTATGTGTATTAAGAGCACTGTGGTATCAAACAGACAAGCTGGATGCACATTGATCATACTGTGTTGTTGAGAATATATATATATATATATATATATATATATATATATATATATATAATGTGTGTGAATACTTCTAAGGTTTTATTGAAACTAATCCTTTTGTGAGGTAAAAGTTAACAACTAACATCTTTTTGAAAAACTTGCAAAACTAACTTATTTTTAATGCGAAAGTACCATTTTACCCTCACTTACTCACTTTCTCATTTCTACTTTACCTACCTATTATATATATATTATTTCCATTCATTTCCTCTTATTTCCACCTCTCTCCACCATAACACTCCCATTCGTTTCTCTCTCGTTCTCCTCTCCAAAATTTTATCTTTTGTTCTCTCTTCCTTCATTTGTCGAATTATTCTTTGAGCAATTTGAAATTATTCATCCACCACAAGGGTTCCTTCTATTCAATCTTTGAGGTGAGTTTTTTTTTAAAAGAAATTTTATACTTTAATCTCGGATTTAATCTCGGATTTAATTGAATTTGTGTATTATTTTTGTGGAAACTAGTTTACATTTACATAATAAAGCATGATTCTTGTGTGTATTTGATGTTGTTGTGATCAAATTAAAGTTTAAGCATAAATTTTAAGTTAATTTCTATTTTTAATATCTTATTTACTTTGATTTGTGCATTATGGTTGTTTATTTTTGTCAAAATAGTTGACATTAATGTAATAGAGTATGGGTCTTGTGTGAATTTGATGTTATTATGATCAATTTAAATTTTACACTTACATTTAAATTTTATTTGTTAATTAAATCTCTTATTTAGTTTATTTTGTGTAATAGGGTTGGTTATTTTTGTGCAAATAGTTTTCATGAATATAATAGAGTATGGGTCTTGTTTGAATTTGATGTTGGTGTGGTTAATTTTCGGGTTTTATTGAAAACTAACCATTTTGGGGGTCTCAAGTTAATAACTAACCTCTTTTTGAAAAACTTGCAAAACTAACTCTTTTATGACAATATTGCCCTTTTAAAATTTCAAAATTACATTCCTATCATAATACTCTAAATCTCTTCTCTCTCTCTCAAATCGACCAATCTCTAAATTGGCAAAATCCCTAATCTCTCTCAAACAGACAAAACCTCTCTGAAATTGCCAAATCCCTAATCTCTCTAAAATCAACCAAACCTCTAAAATCATCTAGATCCCTAGTCCCAGTGAAAGCCTTCTCTCCAACCACGGCGGCACGACGGAAGCTTGAAGATGACGATGGCACGATGGAAGCTTGAAGACGACGACGCGACGGAACCTTGAAGACACCGGCAACTCTTTTTGGCTTCTGGAAAAGTTCAATAAACATAAGGTGAATGGTTATTCAATTATTGATTTTTTTATGGTGTTGTTTTTTAATCTGTAAAATTAGTGGTGTAAAATCAGTGGTGTTCCTTTCTCCTTCAATATTTCTCCTTCTAAAATCCCTAAATTGAATTAAGCTGAACATGCATGTTCAATGTGTTGTGATATTTGTGTTGAATTTTCTCTCTTCAGTTATTTTTTTTGAATCCCTAATTTTTTTTTTTTGCAGTTGAAAAATCCAGATTTTTTTTTTCAGTTTATGAAGTTGAATTTGGTTTAGTTTGGATTTTTGTATGATGGCTCCTTTTGATTATTTGTATCAATATTGTATTGAGTAGGATTCGTTGAAGTAAATACCTAGAATTTGATTGTGATGTGGTTGAAATTTTGTATACTATATTTATCAAGTTAATAATATTGTGGAGTTCAATATTATAGGTGAGATTTTAAACACTAAAATTGTAAATTTGTTCTAGTACAATAGTTGACCATTGATGATGGTTACATTTAAAACAAGATTGTTAAAAAAAAGGTAATGTGCATATTGAAGATAAAAATTTCCAAGTGCTATTGTGCTCTGCTAACTAATTTAATTATGGCTAAGTCAACAAAGTTTCTAAGCTTGTGCCAAAAGTGGGTCTTGTGGAGATTAATGTGAATTCTGCTTCAAATTATACACACACATATGCATACAAATTATAGGTTAATTTTTCAAAAATTTCTTCATGTACTTAAATGGGCATGTTTATGTGCTATTGGTGCTTTAAATTGCGTATTTGTATGGAACACTTTGTCTTTTTGGTGACCCAATTGTGTTGTTATTGCTGCTCTCACAGAAGTTTAGCTTACAACAACTTTCAGGATAATCTATGCTGGTTTTTGTTGTTCTTGTGATTGGATTTATGATGCTGATTCGATTACTGTTGTGAAGATGAACATCGGGTGCTTATATATGAGTACATGGCTCGGGTAGTGTGGAGAACAATCTATTTTCAAGTAATTAAGTATATCCTTAATTTAGGTTTCTGTTTTAGTGTAAGTCAGGCATGTTGCTTTGAGATGTGTGCATGTGTGATGTGTGTGGTGTGGTCGTAAAATTGGGATAGATTAATAAAGTGAGGTCGGATAATATGCATGGATTGTGTAATTGTCTTTTCAGGTGTCTAGTTGTTTCGATCTAAGTTGTTGTCGTAGTTCTTGCAAGCCGATTATGTTTGGAAAGGGAGAGACTCAATGAGATGAAATGGTTTTGATTATCAATGAGCTGAATCTAAACAGGCTTTGATGATGATGACATTAGAATAAGATGTTTGAGAGAGACGGTGCCTCTGATTTTCTATGAATAGTTGAACATAATATTTTTGTTTCAATGTCATTGTGTTTGTAATGTGTTCTGCTGTCCATGTGGTTATCAAGCTATGAACTGGATTCCTTTTATTTCAAATTGTTTGCATATATGTATCAAACCAAATTGAATGACAACTATAATTTTTTTTTTAAATAAATCTTCAGTTACCAGAAGTTGAACCAAGGGTTTCTTGGTTTTCACTTATTCCTTTTTGTTCTTTTCCACAAATACATACCTAATAGACCCACAACTTAGGACACCCTAGGTTTGATTGAGCATGTAGCTAGTTTTGATATTTGATTGAGGTTAGGTCTTAACAGAGTTAGGAATTCCTAACAGCGTTTAGAATTCCCAGCGATGTTAGGAAATTCATAACAGGGTTTGGAAATCCTAACTATATTAGGAAATTCATAACAGGATTTAGAATTCCCAACGCTGTTAGAAAATTCATAATAGGGTTTGGAAATCCTAACTCTGTTAGGAATTTCCTAACTAATTCCTAACAGAGTTAGGAATTCCTAACCCTGTTACGAATTTCTTAACAGAGTTAGGATTTCCAAACCCTGTTAGGAATTTCCTAACATCGTTTGGAATTCCACACCCTGTTAAGAATTCCAAACTAGTGCAATCAAAAGGTTATTTTTTCTTCATTTTTACTCTTTTAGTAGTCTTCACTCTTTTTAAGGTTAATTTGAAAAGCTTGTGAACTGCTGGAAAATATTGATTTTCAAAGTTGTGAGTTTCAAAAATTGCTGGAAAATATTAATTAGTTTGCTTGTTTTTATAAATAATGGGTTGTCATTCTTAGCTGGATATTAGGACTTTGTACTGTTGCGAATTCAGTTAGATGATTTGAATTTTGTTGTAATGGTTTTATGTTATATTTCAGAAGAACATTGGGTCTTAGCTAAATCAACTTCATTGCTCGGAAGATTAATGTGTACGACTCTGAAACATATTACGTAGGAGGTGGGAGGAAATTCGAAAGATTCATGGAACCGTTGTCTACATTGCTCCCTATATCTACTTTGGGTTGTCTTGTCTATGCTCTCTTTGTCTGTTATTGAAAATACTTATTTTTCATGTATTAGTTACTAATTAGAAGTACAAGAATCACAGCTTGCATAAACTACCTTTTTAAGTGTAAATCTCTTTTTTTATTCTTTTTTCTTCTTATGATACAACAAACAAAGTAGTCACAGTTTAGCAACAATAACAATCCCAACTTTGCAAATACAGTAGACCGTAAACTAAATAAACACATCAAACTCTATAAGTTATACAATGAGAACACTTATCTTGCCACAAGGCGAAATACATTGATTCCTTCATTTTGATTGCAAAAAAGAGTATGTATACCTTATAGCAACCAAACATCACAACAATGTAATTAAGACATGAAATATAGCAAATGTACCAAGCAACAATCTACTTAACATTACACAACACTGTCACACAACATTTGCATTACACAACAATTAACAACACTGTCAAACTTTTATCAAATCCGTTGATCTGTTCTTCGCACGCACTCCATAACTCATAAACGCCCGGTCTGTAACCTTTGAATACTACATAAACAACATCTTGTGCCATCCAGCTGTTGGGGTTTTTACCCTAAAGCTTATAATATGTAAATATAATTTGAACATAAATAAAAGAAGTAGTATATTCATTCATTTTGTGTCATACTTTATATAACATGTGCACTTAACATCCAAAATTGCCAATGTAATTTCGAACTGAGTATATGAGTGTCATATATAGATGGATTCAGTTTGAAACGAGCAATCTAAAGAGTCCGTAGATAGCAAATAAAGTTGGGTACTTTATTTGTGGTTAATCTACAACTGCGGTCCATTTCGTAGTGTACGGTGATCCTATCCTGGATCATTCATATGAAGATATGAGAATGGAGGCACCTTGTATGATGTGATCATATAGGACTGTGCCATGATCTATATGATTCTCTCACTAAGATCCGTTTAACGATAAGATTTATATATATCAACTAATGATGGCTATATGTGGGTGATCTTAATCCTGAGTGTCTTATCGACTCCTTCAGGTTAGATCGTGGTCTTTGATATACCATGGGTGAGGTCGGAGTTGCATTCCCGATCAATATACTCCGTATGTTGGGATCGCGGTTTGGCTTGTGGCTAGGAAGGTTTGTACACAATAGTGGAATCCACTCCTTCTTGTGAGAATTAGATGGTAGTTCCCTTAAGGGTTGATTCGGGGCTTGAACAATATGAGCGCTCTCCTAATTCCGTAAGGAATGTAGGATTTATTGTTCATTAGAGAATCAATGGTACTTAATGGAAGGATATGATTAGAGGGGTATAACGGACATTATGACCCAGCTCTAATTATGAACTACGTGTGGAGGATTATACCATATGTAATAGCTATATTGATGGACACCGAGAGTTATTAGTTTGTGTAAAAACGTCTACAGTTGAGAGAGTACAGCTTCGGGTTTTTAGTGGAATAACACCGAAGTTAATAATCATGAAATATTAATTAAAGAGTTTAATTAATAATTTCTAAGGATTATTGGAGCTCAAAATACTGTGGGTCCATTAGGTCCCCTTGCTAGCCCGATCGATTTAGGTAACAAGGGTCACGGTTAATTAATTGGATTGTCCAATTAATTGTGTTACAAAAGTGACACGTATTTATTCGGGAATTAATTGAATAATGAGATTATTTAATTAATGAATAATGGTGATTAAATAAATTAAATAATAAGATTATTTAATTATGTTGTTAATCACTAAATGAAAGGTGTTAGTTGATATTTGATTTTGAATAAAATAAGATAATATGATTATTTTATTTTAAATTAAATATTTGAAATTGAATTTAAAATGTTTGAATTCAAAAATAAATATTTAATTATTTTTTAAAAGATATGAGATATTTTTGAAAAGTTTTTAAAAATCAAATCAAATAGATTTCGGTTGGTTTTTTAGAATATATATGAGATATATATTTTTAATTTAAAAAAAAGGAGACATAACCGAATGACATATAAAAAGTAATAAGATTACTTTGAAAAGAAGAGAGATCAAATAGTGATCGTGATCACAACATACACAGCAAACAGAAAAAAGAACAAAAAAAAATATATATAGGGTGCGGCGGCTACAAGGGCTGCACCTCTAGGTTTTGTTTTTGTGTGTGTGTTCTTCTCTTCTTCCTCCGTACAGGTCCTGAATATCGTGACGCGCCCACACGCTGTTACCAGTTCCGGGAGATAGCGAGGAAGATCACGTGGTTCAAATCAGGAGCAATTCGTATCAAAGTGAAGGAGCCTCCTACGTAGGTATGAAAATGTTTCTTCACTTTATTATTGCATTTGATTATTACTGTACAAATGAGTTAGTTTAATGATTGCATAAAAAAAATTTAAAACCCTTCCGCTGCGCAATCTGTAACCCTAGGTTCCAACACCAGCTACCTACAAATAAAAACACAACATGAATAGATAAAAAAACGATACAACATTAAAATAAGTAGTTAACATAGATGCTCACGTAACTGATATTGCTATATGATGTCATGTAATGATTCACTAGTTTGCATATATGATGTCATGTAATGATTCATACGAAGTTTCCCTTGAAACTGAAATTCCTCTTGACTTTCCAGATTGATACTTGAACTTCCCACCACTTTTACTCAATTTCCTGTTGTATAAAACAACAAACCAAACTTTATCCATGCAACCCTCCTTTCAAATGAATAAGAAATTATTGATTAAATTCTTAAACAAATATTCTAAACGCATGGTACCGTGAATTTACAAATTATTCTAAATCCAAACAATGTTTAATCTCGATGCCGTTTGGAATTCCCTAATCCCCAACGCAGTTAGGAATTCCCAACTCAGTTAGGAATCCCCAACGGAGTTAGGAATTCTCAACGCAGTTAGGAATTCTTAACAGTATTTGGAATTCTCATCTCCGTTAGGAAATCCTAACTGTTTTTGGAATTCCCATACCCGTTAGGAAATCCTAACGCTGTTTAGAATTCTGAACCTGGACACATTTTCAAAATAAACATACAATTGTCTAGATTTAATACAACAATAGAAAATTAACCACACCAACATCAAATTCAAATAAGACCCATGCTCTTTTATATTCATGAAAACTATTTTCACCAAAATAACCAACCCTATTGCACAAATTAAACTAAATTAGAGATTTAATCAACAAATAAACTTTAAATTTATGTATAAATTTTAAATTGATCATAATAACATTAAATTCACACAAGACCCATACTCTATTACATTCATGTCAACTATTTTGACAAAAATTAAAAACCCTAATGCACAAATCAAAGTAAATAAGATATTAAAAATAGAAATTAATTTAAAATTTATGCTTAAACTTTAATTTGATCACAACAACATCAAATACACACAAGACCCATGCTTTATTATGTAAATGTAAACTATTTCCACAAAAATAATACACAAATTCAATTAAATCCGAGATTAAAGTATAAAATTTCTTTTAAAAAAAAACTCACCTCAAAGATTGAATAGAAGGAACCCTTGTGGTGGATGAATAATTTCAAGTTGCTCAAAGAATAATTCGACAAATGAAGGAAGAGAGAACAAAAGATAAAATTTTGGAGAGGAGAATGAGAGAGAAACGAATGGGAGTGTTATGGTGGAGAGAGGTGGAAATAAGAGGAAATGAATGGGAATAACAGATATATAATAGGTAGGTAAAGTAGAAAGGAGAAAGTGAGTAAGTGAGGGTAAAATGGTACTTTCGCATTAAAAATGAGTTAGTTTTGCAAGTTTTTCAAAAAGAGGTTAGTTGTTAACTTTTGGCTCCCAAAAGGGTTAGTTTTCAATAAAACCCTTAATTTTCCATTATTGTATTGAATCTAGATAATTGTTAGTTTTTTTTTTAATGTGTCCAGATGCGAATTCCAAACAGCGTTAGGATTTTCCTAATGGAGATGGGAATTCCAAACATCGTTTGTAGTTCCTAACGGAGATGGGAATTCCAAACACCGTTAAGATTTTCTAACTATATTGGGATTTCCTAACTGTATTGTGAATTCCTAACTATGTTGGGATTTCCTAACTAGGTTGGGAATTCCTAACTGTGTTGGGAATTCCTAACTGTATTGAGAATTCCTAACTATGTTGAGAATTCGTAACTGAGTTGGGACTGCCTAACTGAGTTGGGAATGCCTAACTGAGTTGGAAATTCATAATTGCGGTGGGAATTCATAACTGTAATGGAAATTCCTAACTGTAATGGAAATTCCTAACTGCGTTGGGAATCCCTAACAACGTTGTTAATTCCCAGCGGCATCTAGATTAAACATTGTTTGGATTTAGAATATTTTGTAAATTCATTATACATGAGTTTAGAATATTTGTTTAGGAATTTAATCATTAATTTCTTATTCATTTGAAAGGCGAGTTGCATGGATAAAGTTCGGTTTGTTGTTTTATATGACGGGTAATGGAGTAAAAGTTGTGGGAAGTTCAAGTATTAATGTGGAAAGTCAAGAGCAATTTCAGTTTCAAAGGAAACTTCGTATGAATCATTACATGACATCATATCTTGTCTTGTTAATGTCAATCCGAACGAGTCCTCTATCAAAATAAAGTTCTTGTTTAATTCACCCGAAGTTTTAGCACCTTTTGAAGATGTACATTTGCTGGAAGTTTTGTGTAATGTTGACAGTATTGCTTGGTACATTATTATATTTCCTTGGTACATTTTGTGTGTAATGTTAACGGATTTGATGGAAGTGTTGCTTGTGTAATGTAAATTGGTGTGTAATCATGTATATAAATTGGGTTGCTGGATTGATAAGGCTGTTCTTGAAAGTCACAACTACTATGTATCCAGCTATTTAAGAAAAATGGAAACAAAATTCTGCAGTTTTTTACATTCAATATGCATACAAAATTCATGCCAGTGACATTGAAATATTCCTGCCACAACTACATTTTTACATGCAATATACATAATTCTGCAGTTTGCAATATTAGTAACACTTTAATACAATATGCCAGATACATTGAAATATTTCCTGCAATAGTTACATTCACCACATGGCATATGCATACAAAAATAGTAGATAACAAGAGAGATAATGTTGTTCTAACATCTACAATACAATATTTTTTCACAAGGCTATTCTAGATCGCCAAAGATTTAAACACAAGTAGTTTCCTGAAGCATGTTGTGCGGAATAGAGCCAATTGCACCTTCGTCAACTTTTCCTTAACATGCTTTGTAGCAACCGTTGACGAAGTGTTGTTTATCTTCGCCGAGAAATGTTCTGAAACCTTCACTAACAAATCAACATGTTCTCTCATTTTATTTTCCTGAAATATAACATAAAACCATCAAAAAAAATTCAAATCATCTAACTGAATTCGTAACAGCAGTCTAGAGGCACAGCTTTATGCCCTAACTTGCACTACAAGCTACCTTAATTAATTTCAAATATCCACACCACATGCCTTACGAAATCATGATCTTCACCAATTCATACACTCACTCACACAAGTTGTATAACCAAAATGTCCATTCTTCATTCACTCACTACTACTAAGTACTGACTACACTAGTTTGGAATTCCTAACAGAGTTTGGAATTCCTAATAGAGTTTGGAATTCCAAACGTTGTTAGGAAATCCAAACAATGTTAGGAATTCCTAACAGCGTTTAGAATCCCTAACATCGTTTGAAAATCCAAAAGCTGTTAGGAATTCCTAATAGCGTTAGGATTTCCTAACAGCGTTTGGAGTTTCAAACGCTATTAGGAATTCCAAAACAGCTGTTTAGAATCCCTAACATCGTTTGAAAATCCAAAAGCTGTTAGAAATTCCTAATAGCGTTAGGATTTCCTAACAGCGTTTGAAGTTTCAAACGCTATTAGGAATTCCAAAACTCTGTTTTGGAACTCCTAACAGAGTTTGGAATTCCAAACGATGTTAGGCATTCCAAAACACCTTAAGCTAACAGACCAAAATTGCCCAAAGAACAACCGAGAAACACAACACTCAAAACAAAACAAACCAAGAATCACATTTAATGTGACTAATTTATAGTTACTACACCAGTTATAACACAAGTTTTTGAAATTAAATTTTTTTGAAACCCAAGTTGTATTTTCTTCTAACCAGTCCAAAATCATATACAGAACACAAATAATCTTCTTATTTGAATCCACAACAAGTTCAACGAAGTCAAAGTTTCAGAGACAATTAACCAGGTAATACTGACCTCTTCACAAGAAACATAAACAACTGGAGCAGAATCACCAAGATCGCGCCCTTCAGCTATTATTGCAGCCATCTTCCAATTCAGACTTATAAGTGACATGAGAAGAAAGCTAGTAATAGGCAAAAACATGGCACCAGATCAACGAATGAAAACCATAAGTTTTTGGATAACTGGTAGGACATGGTTTATATGTATGCCCACAGATAGAGCTTTTCAAGACAATTACCCTTATAAAATCTTTGTCCTGGGTACAGATAGAGGCCAGCAGCTTTTAGCCCCCCATCATGAAATATGTTGCTAAAATATATTATATAAACAAACATATGAACAACCTAACAAAATTATAACTTGCATCCATTTCTCATTAAATTAACAAAATTATTAAATTAGAATTACATGATATACAATCAAATTCTTGTGATTCCAATAGCTCAGTTAAAAAAGCAGTTACTCGTAACAACAAAAGTTCAAATATCAGATCTGATGATACAGAGTTTCAAAAGAAAAAAATAATCTAACGATACAGCCATAATTCCTAAACAACCTGAAATAAGAACAGTTTTGGTATCAATAATTGATTTCAATAAACAGGAGCAAATCTTTGGTATCAATAGTTTGGTAACCTCGATTTTTGGCATGATATCACTGCTGGGTAATAATTCCCATATGCAAACCACACTACAATAGCACAAGAAAACCACACTACACCCAGAACCGAAGCCACGAGCACATAAGCAGACAAAAAAAAAAACAAGAAACCCCACCCAATAAGCCACGAAAACAACAAACAAAACAACCCAATAATACACCAACATACAACACTGCTCCAATTTCTCAAAACAAACAACCCTCAGCTCAAGTAGCAGCCTCCATTTCTGTAATCCGAAGGACAAAAATAAGACTAAAAGTGAAAAGCAAAACTAATTGCATGTTGAATTGAAAAATCAAGGGACACTGAATTACAAAGTTACATAGATCACAACAGGAAGAAACTTGCAGGAATAACGAATTCTAAATGTAGGGTAAAAATTGTATCCTCTGTGCTTGTATGCGTCTATATGGAGTGAAACTAGGAACTGATTCCAAGGTAGCACAACAACCTAATTAGCAAATTTATTTTCCCTCATCTAGGAGAAACTCTCGACTTTCTTTTTCTATATATATAAATGTCCTTGTAAGTTTTGCTTAAGAGGTTTCCATAGGGCAATTTCACAAGTGTATGAATTCTGTGCCAAAAAAAGAAAATGATTCCAATGTCCAAGTGAAGAAAACATGCCTCTTCAAGATTTTCCAGTTCCTTGATTTGCTCCATCTGTTCTGCAACGCTTTCTTGCAGTAAGAAATATCACTTTGTTAAACAATTTCATTTGCGCACATTAAGGGATAAAAAAATTCTGACTGAAGCTAATGTTGAATAACATACTCTAGCATAGCTGTCAATCAGTTCAATAAGTCCCCTGAGAGGAATTTTCCAAGCCTTCCTTCACCCTTTTGAGTCTACTTCTCCGAGCACCAAAAAAAAGAAATTATTGTTTCAGACTAATAAAGTTCTACCCACGAACCTTGAATGCCCTTTTATCAAATTAATATTCAATTCCATGGAAATTCATATTTAATTTCATCAATCATTATGAATTACAAATAGAGTATTGGTGTTCAGAGGGTTTCACCGATAAGAAATCTCAACTGGGTGTTTCCCTTTATTGTACCAAAACAAAATAAAAAAACTCAAATCGAAGGAACAATCACCTTGATTATCTCGAAGTCGTCGTTGTCATGCGGTCTGGCTTCAGTCGAGCCGTCCTGCTGCTTCTCAACAGTCGTCGCCTTGCTTCGTCGCGTCTCCGACGCTGCCGTGGTTCTGTCTCCGTCTCTGTGCTTCGTCGCGTCGCCATGCTTGGTCTCCCCGCTTCGTCGCTGCCGTGGTTTTGTCGCTGTGCTTCGTCACGTCACCGTGGTTTCGTCGTTATTCTTCCCTTCTTTTGTTCTTCTTCTTCAGATTTGAGAGAGGGTGGGTTTCAATGTGTTTTGAGAGAGGTTAGGGATTTTGTTTGTTTGACAAAATAGATTTTAGGGCTTTGAGAGTTTGACGGAATCAATTTGAGGGATTTCAATGTTGTGTAATTTTTTGTAATTTAAAAAATTTATAAGGGTAAAACCGTCTTAAAAGCGTTAGTTTTACAAGTTTTTCAAAAAGAGGTTAGTTGTTAACTTGAGGTTCCCAAAATGGTTAGTTTTCAATAAAACCCATACTTCTAATACTTCTTTTTGTTTGCTCTACGGATGTTTAAGAATGTGCAATTTGAAGACGCTCAATTGGTCATAAGGTATCGGGAATATAGTGCATAACCCTTCTATGTGGACAATCACAATGCCAAAGTTCAAAAGAAAGGGAAGGGATAAATTATATTAACAACTTTTAACAATCACTTCAGAATTTTCTTTCGGTTGTATATCATTCTCTATCACTTCCCAATCAAGAAAATCTTTAAAATATTAGAAAAAAATAAAAAGATATTTTAGGATTGTAAAATAGTGTAAATGGAAGAAAAAAAACGTTGTTTTCTAAAAAAAAGAAAGTTAGAGTGTCTTTAGAATTTTTTGTCTTGTTTAGTAATTGTAATTTATTTTAAAATTGTCATTAATAAAAAAAATTAAATAAAAAAATTAAAATGGAGTGTAAACAAATCATTTGTGAATTGTAAGGAGAAACTCTTATTACCATATTGGTCATTACTCATTAGTAAGAAATCGAAACATTTTGATTATTGTTCTAATAATCGGTCTAGACGGTTGGCTAGACCTTAGGCAAACCTGGCCACTGCGAGGAAGGCCTATTCGGCCCTTCTAGGCGGGCTACGCAGAGTCAACGTCGTTGATTTCGCCCGTCAATTTTTTATTTATTTCAAAAACAGCGTCATTTTGGCTTATTGCTGTACAACTGACACCTAGCACCTGCTAGAGCACTGATTTTGATACATTACAATTTACACAAAAATATAGTCAACACGATCTTCTTGAGGCTCACCAATGGCCTCAAGTTCCAACGACTTTGTTCTTTAATGAATCATGCTTTTCAATACCCTATGGCAGTCCCTTGATTTATTCCTTGATTTATTATGTTCTAATTGAAATGTTTTTATATGATTCAATAATTGAGTACCACTAACAAGATTTGGAGAAGAAAAAAAAAACATGTTCACTCTGTTGAGTGGTGTACACTTTCCCTTGTATATTTACGAAGAGAGTTTAAATTTTATTAGCATATTTATCGACAAATGTGGATAGATTTTTAAAATCGGTAAATATCTCCTGACTATGGAATTAAATATCATTATTGTTGCACATAGAAGTGAAACTAGAAATCTGGGAGGGTCAATTTGAAAAATTATTAAACTTTTAATATAAAATTGTAAATAACAAAAAGACTAGGGTATAATTTAAATAGACTTTTAAGAAAATTTGTGGTGGCTTCGACGTTTCATTATTGGTCGCACATGTAGTGTTTAGATGCTGAGGTGACGAGGGAATCTAAAGACATGTCTCGGCAGATCTCCGGCCTAATTGGTCTCAATTTTTTTATATTTAAAATAGAATTGAAACCAATTATTTACAAAATATTTATTAATTGATTTTTGTAAAAAAAATATTAACAATTAAAAGCATATCTTAAAAAAAAAAACAATTTATACACACCTTTAATGGTTACTAATAGGGATGACAATTTCACCCGAATTCGCGGGCATCCACCCGAATTGCATGGGTCGGGTATGACTTTTGTTATTCAGAATTCATATCACAGATCGGGTTCAAGAGTAAAAAAGTAAGCTTGTAGTGAGTTTGGGTTCGAGTTAAAAAAAAACTGACCACACAAACCCAAATACTTTTTTTAGAAAAAATTCAAATTCAAAACACCATTGCTTTGATCAAATTAGAATTTTAAATTCAAAACGTCGTTTTGAGTTGACAGGTCGAAACCCAAACCCAAATAATTTTACAGAGTCATATTTCATCAAACCCCGAACCTACGCAATTATTTGGGTTTGTGGTCGGGTTTGAGTTGAAAAATATATATCGGGTTTGGGTTCGGCAATACATGACCCGTTGTCAATGTCATTACAAAGTTACTAATTACTGGACCAAGTTTTGGAAGTAGGTGTTCAGTTGAGAACTCGCACATTATTTACTGGTTCCAGTCAGCGCATTGTTCGTTAAGCTTGGATTACGTATTTACCGCCTGGTGCCACGTGTGTGTTCGGGAGCGAATACACGTCATCAGAAATGGAGAGAAAGAAAAAAAAAACCAGTCATGCTAACATCACTGTAAGAACCAGTCTAATACAAGCGAGAAATGGACGGAAGATGAAAAACTTTGATGATCGTGAAGATCGATGGAATGCTTATCAAGAATTGGAAGTGCACCGGCCATCGCTACCGTCTCTAACGTACGCTTCAAATTCAAGACTACAAAGACAAAAAGAAGCGGTTTGTGGTTGAAAGCCAAAGTAAACGATGAGTGCGACCCATTACTCCAATCCGCCATTAACGCAGCTTCGCTTCGTTTTCAGGAGACCCATCGACCAGGCAAGCGTATCCATTGTACATATGTTTCTATTCCATTTGATTTTTCTTTCAGGCATTTTGTCGAACAATAACCGGAGAATCGTTTGAAGAATTGGGGTATGATTTAGAAAACCTCATTGGATTTCTATAATAGAGCGTTGGTTGGTATGGTATGGTATACGGTTCCTAGGATTAATGTTTTATACATTAAAGAAATGTTTATGTCTATATATTTTGTTTTGAGACCATGAACAGCCCCTATTAGCTTTCTCGCATCGGTGCTAATATAAAAACCAAAAATAAAAATAAAAATTAAGGCTTGCAGGAAAGTGTTTGCATTCATCAATGAAAGAATTCTATTGAAACGTGAAAGGAACTAGTGTTTAACGCGCACCAAGTGATTTTATAAGGAACTACTTATTATGAATTAGCCAATGAAGCATCAATTATTTTAGCGTAGATACTAGTATTGTTATATGCGATTCTTTCTATTTCATGTAGACTATTATCTTTTATTAAATAAATAGTTATTATATCTATCTTCAGGATCTAAGCGCTTTTGGAGGTGATCAAAGTTATTTTAGTCATCATTCTCTCTTTCTAATATTTAATGGGTGTTGAATTCGACTTAAGTTCTCTTTCGTTTTTGTTGCTTCGGTCCTCCCTTTAGTTAGAACATTGTACTTTCATCAAAGTTATATCCATGAAAACAATTCTCCTCATTACCAACTATCTTCATCACTTTTCGAGGCTAATTGTTTTTTTTAAATTTTTTTAAGTATTGTTTAACTATATTTGAGTCTTGTCTTCCTTGTATTATAGCGAGGCAAGTATGTGATTAATGCATGCATATGCAGAGCCTCTATTTGTTGATCCTTATGCTGGTTGCTTTGTTCCTCCTGACATTCAAATGGATTTGAAGAAGCACTCACACCATTACTGTCTGGCAACGAAGTTTATTGATGATAAGTTGCTTCGTACGGCGAACCATATTGATGGACTTAAGCAGGTGTTTTGCTAATCCTAGTATAGGTTGAATAATTAGTTCTCTATACTTATGTCCAGCAGGTTGTTTTGTTGACAGATGGCATGGACACTAGGCCTTATAGGCTTAACTGGCCTACTTCTACCATAATATTTGATATCTCTCCTGAAAGGGTATTCAAAAATTCTGCTGAAAAGCTTGAAGGTTTGTATTGTTTGATTAAGTTTTATTGGCTTTTGATATTGTCATTGTTAGAGATGATAAATTTGGCAATCTTCATCATGCCAACAATTTTGGGTGTTGTCTGTTTTGAATGCTTTTGAAAACTGTAACAGCATATAAATTTTGTTATGAATTTAAATGGTGCTTACTAAATCTCGAATTTGACATATTATTTTATACATTGCAAATTTGTTATTCAGATATCTTCCATCAATATATTTCTTTCTTTAGTGGATCTTCATGTGCTTTGACCACTCAAATCTCTTTCTTGTGTTCTCTCTCTGTCTCTCTTATAGATCAAAATATTCTTAAAGTATAGTTCTTGAAATATTAGGTGTTGGGGCTAAGATTCCAAGAAGCTGTGTATTCCTTCATGTTCCATTAGAATCCTCCAAAATACTTCAAAATCTGTGTGCAAAAGGTTTTAATGGTAATCAGCCAAGTATATGGGCCATCCAGGTGATTGAGGCTTTTAATGTCTGCTATTATAATCACTTAAAATTTCCGTCACTCCGGGGATGACTTTGGTGAGGTGGTTATTTTTTGTGGTGTTCCTGCAGGGATTGCCTGTGATGACTTTAGCAAGTTTCGAAGAGATTTTGTTCATTATTAGTAGTTTGGCTATGAATGGATGTCTCTTTGTGGGAGAATTGCCTGCATGGCTTACAGAAACTGAAATTGGGAACAAGGTTAGTTTGCTTTGTTTTCTCAATTCTGACTTGATCTGCTTTCTTGCCTGTGAAAGACATCGTCTGTTGTCTGGTCTTTCATGCAGTCCACTACAAAGAAATGGATGGACAAATTGTTTATGAGCAACGGTTTCCGAGTGGACATGGTTAGTTACAATGAAGTTTCTAGCAAATTAGGCAAGGAATTAGCACCAGGATCCTACAAGAATATACTATTTGTTGCAGAGCAGTTGCGGTATTCTGATGATCAGGTGCAACTTATTTCTAACTCTATCATAATTTGCTTTATGATAAGCATTCTCTTGAAGCATCCTCCCACATTTTTACTACTATTGAAGAGTAATGCAAATTTGTGGGAATTTCGGAATCAGTGCATATATATTTCTTTCAGCATATGCACTTTATTTTATTTTCCATTTTTAACAGTATTGATGCCATGGGGCATGCATATAGGGTTTTATATGTTTCTTTCGATACACATAATACATCTTGAGAAGATACGTAATTTTATTTGTTGTTTTAAGTTGTTTCCGTGTGGCATTGTTGACAGATGGACACTTGGAGGAGAGAATTTCAGAGGGTAGAGGAAGCAGGGGATGAAGAAGGGTTTGAAGAGCTCTAAATGTAAATAGAGATTTGCATCTCTCTTGCTGGAGTCTGCAGTTGCATTTTTTGTTTATTTTTTTCTGTGGTTTAGTTGACCACATGGTCCACATTGTATATGAACGTGATAAAACTCAAACACAATCTTTTTATGATTGCATTTGTTATTCTTTACAGACGGATAGCTTCAGCATTAGACCCAGTTTCAATCTATTTTACCATATATATAATGAATTCTTTAACAATAATTTGTCAAGTGGAAAGTTGAATTTGAGGCACTTGAGAAATTCTGCTTCGGCTACCAAGAAGTTTGATAAAACACCTGAGTAAAAATATAAGATTTCATTTTCCTTAATAAATTTGATGTAGGACATCTTGAGAATTTCCCTTTTTAAAAAAAAAAAAAAAAATTCTATTTCCTTTTCCATCAAGTTTGTCTAGGAATAGTTTTTAGGCTTTGAAAATTACTCTTTCCTTTTTAGTCGCTCCTAACTCCCAAGTTCTGGTGGAAACATGTTTGTTTTTCTATTTAATCAAGAGTCAATAGCATTGCTATTCACGTTACTTCATATTAAATAAAAAACCATTCTTTTTGAACAAAATTATTGTCGTGGATTCGACTAACTTATCACTTTCGCTTCGTCAAGCAGGTATCAGAGGTCAAGTTATGCTTGAATGAACAACAGTTGTATGTGAAGTTGGCGAATTGTAAACAAGGGAATAGGAATTTAGTCATGAGCCCTGGTAGTAATTGGCGGTTTCCATCAAAAACCCGTTTATTCTTCAAGTATTTCCAGTATACTGCAGCAGATCCCATTAGTTTGTTCTTCACCACCTTTAACTTCCTATCTTCCGAGCAAATTCAAGACTAAATTCCTATTCCCTTGTTTATAATTCCACAACTGCACATATACCCGTTGTTCATTCAAGCATGCAAATATGCAATGGTATATCTCAAGTATTACCCCCCAAAGCAAAACATGCCAAAATCAAGGTTTTTTTTTTTTTAGATGAGCTGACTGATGTAGGACATCTTGGGAATTTCCTTTAAAAAATAATTTATTCTATTTCCTTTTCCATCAAGTTTGTTTTTTTGAGCTTGTTTTGGAATAGCTTTTAGGTTTTGGAAATTACTAGTTTGGGTTTTTTCTTTTTAGTAAGGATCCTGAATCTTATTGTTATCATGTTTATTTTTCTACTTAAGCAAAAAACAATATCATTGTTATTTAGTTTTTTTGGTATTAAATAAAAACAATTTTTTTTAACAAAATTCTTGTCATGGATTCAACTAATATGTTGCTTTCAGGTTCGTCAAAATTAATTAATAAATGGTTAGTATTCACTAACAACTACTTTATTTCCACAAAAGGAAATGAAAGCACTGTATTTATTGTAACAATACAATAAATGCACTAGCTTGACCTGTGTTTTTATTATTGTAACAAGACAATAATGACTTGTGTTTTTATTATTGTAACAAGACAATAAATGCACTAATATATATATATATATATATATATATATATATAGTCATTTTCTCCTTAGTGACACTATATAAATATTGTTGATGGTGATTTTTCGTCGTCATTATCAACGAACTTGTATCAAGCGAAAATAAGAACAGATAAGTGTAATACCGCAAGAAAACAATAAATCAAGAGATACAAATACGTGGTAAAATCTCCTTTTAACTGGAGAAAAATCCACGGGTTGTTGCTTGAGCAACAAAGCCAAATCCACTATGAAAAATTCAATTACAAAGTGTTTCTCTCTGACTTCTCCTGCTAATTCACACCTCTTCGCATTATGTTTCTTACCGGGGTATTTATACATGTTATTGCTAGGGTTTATGGTTGTGCTAGGGTTTGGTGTTGTGATATCCGTATTTTGTGTGATTTCCTAGTTCTAATTGAAGTCTGTCTCTTTATGGAGTTTATCCTGTTTCCTGTTTTGACTGAGTCCGAATCTACGTCGGATTCCTCGCCCTTTATCTGCGGGAAATCTGTTTGCCTTTCAATTGAACTCTGATAGTCGTATCGTTGCTTATTGTGGAGTTGATTGCTTCTGATTCTATCCATATGTTTGTGAAGCACTCGTCTTCATTATCTGATCCCGAGTATGCCCGAGTATGCCCGAGTATGCCCGAGCCGGTTTCTTCGTCTGTGGTCGGGTTGCTTTACTCTTTGCCGAGTAAATTCCCTTGGGGAATTTCTGCCCTTTAACACTTGACTTTTCTCGACTTTGCTTACGTGGCCCTTACTGTAATGACGTGTCCTTAATGATAATTTTTACATATAACAAATATCATCAATGCATTGCATGTCGATCATAGATTATGGATAAGCACTAACAATTGCATACAGATTGGATCAAAACAATTAAATCTAATGGTCCACATACAACGCACTAATAAATCAGTGAGCACTAAGATGAAAATTTTCCTATATATATATTGAAAATATCTTATTTTAATTTCGATAAAGACATTAATGAAATCACATCGATTTTTATGAATTTTGATCTGACTTTATTTATAAATAATAAATTCGTTGAAATCTAATTTTTATAAGCACACTATTTATCCGATTTTGTTATATATATATATATATATATATATATATTGGTTCTCTAATAAGAACGTCCAACCACAACCACATATTCATAATAAGTGTGAATATTTATTAATATAGGACTGTATACCCAATGTGAATATGTGGCTGTAGTTGGACGTCCTGATTAGAGAACCAAAGTATATATATATATAATTTTTCTACTGTCAATTCGTCCTGTAATAAAATATATCAAGACAAAGAATGTTGACCATTAGATTTACATACTTTGACTCAAAGTGTATGCATTTATCAAAACTTTTCCATAATCTGTGGTTCATATTCTTCGTTCTGATATATTTTATATCAGGACGAACTAACAGTAGAAATATATAACTACATAGGTAACAACTCATTTTCGTTTCCATACTAGTTACAACTGCCAGCCAGCCAACCTGGGTGAAAATAAGGTGCAGCAGTCCACCGTAACTTTCTATAGGATTCTCAAATTGTCAGTTGGGAATTAGTTTGGAAAGGTTCTTGAATCCTGACTTTTCTTCTTATTAGTGTTCAAGAGATGTGAAAATTGAATAACAAAGCACAGACTAAAACTGAATAAAAACTAAATTTTTTAATAACAAACCACATGTTTTCGTTCAAATGAAGGCTAATCTTTTGTATTCTCCAATCACCAAAATTCACTATTCACTATACAAACACATACAAATTACATTTTACAAACAGAAGGTTTTCTAGCCAAGACATGATGAACGGACCAGCTACCAAACCGCCACCTTAATGCCAAGGCATAATCCATGGAACGTCCAAAGCAGACTCACAAGCGCAAGTTGCCAATGCAAAGCAATTGGCAACCACCAGATCAGACCAGAGGACGTTTCACCTTTGAGTCAAAAAAAAGCTTTAACGAACAGCTAGCCAATTTCACTATTCACTATCCGACTTTCAAGGGAACCATAAACTCAAGCCAGCTAAACTAAGAACCAACATTCAGGACAGTCACTGGGTATTCTCAAGCTGAAATCTAAACAGGTTGCTCACGCACAGCAGTTGACACCTAACTGTCATAAGAGATGGCTGCTTGAGAATAATATCTTCAAACTTAGCATCTATTAACATTTCTACTTCCTACTCCGACAAACAAACATTAATGAATTCAACAATACTCACATGGAAAAACACTATAAAAACTTGTATACACGCGCTTCCACCAATAGTATAAATGATTTAGTGCTATTATTGATTTAAAACGGGAATTGTAGGACGTGGTCTAACAACATTCAGCACACCTCTTGCAGTTGCCTGTTTATAGAAGAAAATAACCATCTGTCAGAAAATTGAGAGATTAATTCATAGGAAGTATCTAAACACTAATGTGTGGTTTTACCTCGAAGAAGGAATTATAGTTTAGACGCAAAAGAAATCGCCTCAAAAATGGGGCTCTTTGACTTCCAGCAAGCCTGCTGCTTCGCAATATAGTGTATAAGGAGTTTGATTTCTTGTTAAATTCCTAGAAGAGTTCAATCAGGAACCATTAAATTATAATTGAAGCATGATTGCTAAATAAATTTAAAAATAAAGAAATTATGAAGCATATAAGTAAATTTAAATTTGGTGTATAAAAAAAAAGCGGCTTAAAGGAGGATAACAACACCCAAAATATCTGGAGACCATCCAAGGCCACATACTGTACAGAACAATTATTAGAATTTAGACCCACACTCGGTGCATTTCCAATCACTTAATAGAACAATAACGCACAACCAACTCACAGCATCAACACAAACTTATTATCACAGGACAGTTGGAGTAATAATTATACGTAGGCAAAGTGCCCCCTTCTTTCTTAAATTGTATGTCCAAAATACAAAGTTGTGCTCATAATATATCATAACTCTAAAGTTAAGTATCAATTTATCGATATATAACTGTCCGAATTTGACCCCAGCAAAGGCATAATCTGGGTATTTCCTCTGCAAGAAAATAGGAAGCTATGTTAATGAATCACTTCATCAAACAACATGCTAATGTGTACCATTATCAGTGGGAGGGAGAGGCAGAAAACAGGAATAGTAGGACACACACATAGGTTTTAACTGGTATAGATGTATCTTGAAGGTCTCAATCCTATGCCATCTAAAACCTACAAATGCTTCAGTCATCCAACTTTCCAATTTAATGGTGACTACAGTTTTTTCACACACTCCATTTTCTTAAATTAGAACTTAGAAGAGGAAAGCTTCAGTCATATGCATTGACCGGTATAATTGTATTTTTTTACAAGAGAAATCTAAACAAGTCCCACGATACATCAAAAATGGAAACTTCTGAAGGAAAAAGCCAGAAATTCAATTCAACATGGTTTCCCAGCTGCAGCAAAATTAAATAAATTTATGCTAAATATTTTAATATGTACGTAGTTCAGAGAAATGGGCCAATTCAATTGGATAATTCATCAAAGCATAAAAAATGACCAAATTCAAAAATGTTTGTTTTGCTTTACAGTAGCAATACCAGCAACTAATGGTACAATCATACAGAATTTGCAAAATATAGGTACCTCTGTTATATGTTCCAGTTCGGATGTATTTTCACTGCTTTCTTGATTTTCAATGTTCCAACAGAATTGAAGGCACAGTTTCATAATGCCATCTAGTATCCTTGACACTGAGCCAATGTCCAAGAAAGACTGTGAAATTAAAGCTGATAAATACCTGTAGGTAAGGTTTAAAATATGTAAGCATCCGCTGTTATAAACTTTTGAACAGACTATAACCTTGGCATTATCAAAGCATATAGCAACCATGTAGAACAGAAAGTATTCAATTCAACATCTTGATCGAGAACAAATGTTGAGAGCCATGTTCTCATTATTATTTTGAAGTTTGGACTCCATATAATGACATACCATTGTACATGATATGATAAATACCATAATTTGCCAATTATCAGCTATCACTCTATTACCTTCTTTATAAGTGTGGTGAACTAGACAGAGTATTAAAAGTTAGGAAAAATTTAGGCTTTTCAAATATAGATTAATTTCATAGTAAAAAAGAAGAGATTATATATAATAAACAGTTTCTGAGATGGTGCACTTAAGACACCAGAAACTTGCAATCAGCAAGGACAAACTTGCTTTATCTAAATATATCATATTGTACTTTTCTTTCTTTATTTAGCTAATTGATTTTACGTCGTAAGTGTTGTAGTCAATTGCTTTATTTGAAACAAGCAGTAATAAGTTTTGCAGAATATCTTAATGCTATTATTGATCTATCATCTATATCAATTAAATAATTGGAAAAGAGTATTATAATTCCATTACAATATGTATAAGACAATAAAAGGCAGAAATCAGTAAACATTTGTTTTACTTACTCTTGATGGAAGCCAACAAGTTCAGTAAAGTCATGAGAATCTTGAATATGAGCTTGCAAGACATTCCATTGAGATTCTATCACATCAACCTAAAATTAGGAAAAGATGAAGAGTTGATGTGAAACAGAAGCCATTAGTAATCAATAACAGCAAGTGCAAACATTCACAAAACACAAGAAAGAACTAAAGAAAATAAGAAACAAATGTTGACTCAATTAATGGGGTAAAAAATCCATCTTATACCAAACGATCAACATAAAACATTTTATCAACAATGATACTTTCAACCAAGTTATAAAAACATATGGAAATTGAAGATCTTTGCTGAAAAATAATGATACATATATCAGACAATTAAAATGGATTGTAATCAGTATCAGTGAAAACCTCAAATTATTACCCTGTATGAACCTAGTTTATGCTTTTAAGTCATAACCGTTATTCTTGATACAATTCTTTCCAACAGGATCAAACTTCAAAGGATTCCAAAATGTCTTATTGACACCAGAGGCACGTAAACGAACAAAAAAAAAAAAAGCAGGTACGTGCCAATGGATATCATGATAATGTTATCTTCATTGTATCAAGAAATTCGCTAACCGAAACGTAATGTCTCTAATCAGAAATGTCTGCTACATTCAACTATTCAAGAGTAGATTCATATGGTATCGGTTACCTGAATATAGAATTGAAGATTTCTTATCAAGAATGCCATATGCTCTCTAACACGCCACATTGGTCTACAGCGCTGCCGTCGCTGTTGAGATATTGAACAGTTTATTCGATCATTGCGACGTTTGGCAAAATCTGTGTGATCTTGATGCATAACAGAGGCCCAGGATTTTTCCAATTCCATTTGGGTTCGCTTGAGCCGCAGCAAATACTGGAAGACCCTACAGTACCTGGAGCACACTCATTGTTAACATCTAGTTCAGCAATGATCAATTATTTCTGTAGCTGCAATTCTTTGTCTCTAAAGGTTATTTCAGTTTTTCCCCTCTATAAGACAAGGCAAAAAATTTTTGGGCTTCTTCCAACTTCATCAGTTTAAAAAACGGAACTTGTGTAAGCAACAGCAGTCAAATCTTACTTGGAGAGCACTTCTTGGGTAAAGAACAACTGTAAGGGCCAATCAACAGAATATTCGAGAGCAATACCATCCCAGCCACCCAGGGAAATTTCTGAAGAAGCTTTTGATAGTGCAGCACCTGAGTTTCCATCAGCATAAGCTTTTGCCTTTGGCAACTCTACTTGTGAGGATTTAACTGTAATTCCGAATGAAGGCATCCTAATACATGTAGAAAGGTAATAATTATCACTTCTTTCAATAGCATTTAGACATGACATGACTCATGGCAATGTGGATATGGAGTCAAATTTAAAAGACTGAGGAAAAGCAGCAGGGTCTCTTACCGCAAGGATACTCTAGAAAAATATTTATCTTCCTCACTACTAGTCTTTATTGCTGCCTGCATTACAGTTAGTGTGAATGAATTTGTTATCAAATTGTAAGATATATAAAAGTTTGCCAAGCTAGCACAATCAATATACCGATCACATTGAGTACAATGACATTTACTAGAAAATCATCTTATGATAACATACAAGCTGGAATGGGACCATAAGATCAGCTTCAGCAGTTGATTGACGAGGTGGTAAACGCATCAACTGACGACTCTCCTCAAGGAAGCACTGGCATGGAAAAAATCACATCTTACTAAAGCATGCAAAATGTCAACATTAAATCAATTAAAGCTGCTCATACAAAAAGTCGTAGGAGCCTCAATCACATTGAACAAATCAAACCCAGGCATGAGAATATGAGATTGAGAAAAGATCCGGCAACACCAAAGAGTCTTCTTTTACTGAAAGACATAAGGCCTACCTGGAAGAAATCTCCTTTTGCTAAAAGAAAATAGTCTTTTAAGGCCTTCAGGTGGCCATTCAAATCTGCACGTACAACCACAAGCTGCAAAAAAGAACAACAATGGTAAACCGAAGCTCAAAATGATAATACAAAGAAATTATCCCATTTAGCACCTGCCAAAGATGACTGGCTGCAATAGCACGTATAGAGTCAACAGCACATTCAAACAATCTTTTGTGAAACTCGGATGATTCCTGCACACAATGAATCCATGATTCAGCTCATGTTTTGGTATTTAAAGGTTAAAAAATCATGGGGGGGGTGTTGGGGAAGCTGCCATGATGCCTATAAGATGTGTCCAGATAATGTAAGAATGCAGTTTAAATACAGATATTTGAACATGCAGTGAATAAATAAGAAGTCCAAATATCATCTTTGGTGTCTATCAGTAAAGGACTTGAACAAGATGTTATGAGCAATTATTACAAGGAAGACACCTTAAGGTCTTGAAGCATAGCTTCAATCTTATCAGCCTCAGACTGCGGAAGCAATTCTTCTCCAATCAGTTTCATATCATGCAAAGGCTCCTTCTGATATGCAAAGCGTCCCGTAAACCCCTGAATTTTCTGGGTGCCTCTTGAGAGCTGTTGATCCTGAAACCGGAAGGCAAGGCTAGGATTCCGGAGAACCCTGATTGCTTTACCAGCAAAAAGAACCGATTCTGCAACACGCATATGGATATATTCAGGCAGCATATCCTGCAAAATTATATTAAAAATGTAAATATCTTGTAACAGATTTCTCCAAAAAGAAAATAATGGTAAAAGAAAGAAAATGAGAAAGTATCTAAAGATAAGCATGTCCTAATTTTTTCACATACTTATTTGTTCTAAATGATGGGTATAAATTGTTAATCAATAAGAAGATATGGAACTGCCTGATATAAATATACACAGTCAAAAAATGCAGTCTGCAATATCTCAGACAATTTTAAGTTAAAAGTGAGTATCGGCTTAGCCACAATAATGTCAATGTATATGGCAACATCACACAGCAGGTAGGGGCAGTGTGTTGGTTGATATCCTTAGAATAATCATTCCTAACATGACTGTGATAGCGCCCTAAGGCATCTCATCAAGAAGTGCATTCGCAACTTGTTCAATAGCACCGGCCTACTTAAGAGCATACATATATTGGTGATTTTTGACGAGCATTCAAAAGTAGTGATCAGAAATTTACAAACGATTAAATGGAAAGATCAGAGATACCAAAGATATATGAAATCCCAAGTGCCAATCTGTTAAAGATGTATCATCAGTTGACAAGCGTGCCAACTTTTCAGACATATCTGAGTGAGATGAACCATGCTCTACATCTCTGTCTTCCTGCCTGAAAAGTTATAAAAATCAGAGAAACACTTTTAGTTATAAATAATTTAAGAGTTAATGTTATCAAGATTGGAAACATTTAGAATTGAAGGGATCTAAGCCCCAAAAACTCATTATAGTTAACAGAAAAGAAATCCTACATCAATCACATTATAGTTTGTACATAAATTACATAGACATGCCCATCCAGCCATACTAATTTCATCCTAAGGGAAATCATATTGTCAGGGCTATATAATTGATAAAAATAGTAGCTTAAAAATCATTTTGCATGCCTCATCAACTTAGTGAAATCTCAATGTTGAATTAAGCTGGCAATAACTATAAATTGCTCGCAACAATTCTGTCAAGGTCTTGAGCACAAGACACACCAAAGGAATCAGGTCTAATAATAAGCTTACAAAACATCATCAGAGATACATTTACTGAAATATAGTCAAAGTCAAAGATGACTTATGATAAAATCTTGATCAGATTTCTATTGCAATTCCGCCATAAGCATCTAACATTCTAACTGCAGCAAAGGACCTCTCCACCTTACGCCATTATATATACATGGAAGCCATTGGAATTACATTTTACACTCAACTGATAAATCACTGTTGATAAGTCCAATAGAATGTATTTAGCCATTACCTTCTAATGAAAAATTCTCCATGCTCATCCTGAAGAATCCCATAAACCATCCATGAAGCAAGTTGGTTATACAAGACCTGATGCCCGTGCCAAAGAAGTCTATGCTTTGGGCACAAATATATCAATAAGATGAAAATAATCAGAATAAAATTCCTTTAGTACGCTAGCATGTTATTGACATCTAGTAAGTAATAACTATACAAAGCAACATTTAAAGATGGTTTTCTAAAAATCATGCTTATAGATTGCTCCAGCAGCTCCAAAGAGTTTATCGAGACACTGATAAGTAAGCACTCAATAGCCTTGAACCATATTAATAGCTCTAAGTTCCAATGATTGTCTCAGCATGTTAAAGCATGGAACAGCTGGGACATGGTACAGCAATACTAGCATAAATTAAACAATTAGCATATTCAGATAAATTCCCCACATACACATCTAGACATGTAAGTAATGTTATTTTAAAGCACTTGCTTAGGGATTACAACAGAATAAACAGCACTTCGTCATGTGGATTAAAAAAGAAGGGTATACCTTTGAATGCATGCCTGCAGTTCAGGCACCCCACAGTGGCACCGCTTGTGTAAAAGATTAAGAAGTTGCCCTCCACGAATATCATCACGCTCAATCTCTAGAACAAGCTCATACAGAGGTGGCAAAAGCACAAAAAACTGAGAAAACCATCCACTCATTAGAACACAAACAAACCCATACAATTTTATGCTTAGCGATCAATGTCATCAAACTGCCAAGCAAATAAAAGTTCAGACATTAAAAATAACAACAAAACTTATGATAATAATGCATTCAGTAACCAACCTTATTGAGGCCTTGAGTTACCGTTGCCAAGATGGGCAAGGTTTCAGACAACAATTTCTGCTCAATGTGGAGAACAGCAGACCTATACACTGAAAGTATCTCAACAATGCCATTAGCAATGGCCCTTCGATACACACTTGGCCTTACTGTTTTCCCCTTCGACAATTCAGCAGCCCGTTCTAAAGGAGACACGTTCGCAGACCTTATCCAACTTAAATTACGAGACTTAGTGGCAAAGCGGTCAAGCTCTCTATAGTAAAATCCTAACGTGATGATTTTCTCAATAAGATCACTGCAGGTGCAACAATTTCATTCAGATAGCGTCCCAAATTGTTTCTTGATTACAGTAAAGTTCAATTAAAGAACAAAATTGGGACACAAATTCTCCAATATGATTCTCTACTCTCAACATTTCTTTAGCACTTCAATAATAGTACTTGTGAAAACAAAACAAAATGGAAATCGAAACAACATTGCCACTAGAAACAATAACGTCAACAAATTTACACAATTAAAACGTAAAACAGTTAAGGAAAGTGAGAAACCCTAAAAAGGTGAGATGGGTATTGGCGAAGTTACCGTTCACTGGGTTCAATGAAGGAGATATCAGGAGCGAGCTTGAAAGTGCGTTCGTCAGAGACAGGAGCGTCGGGAGACAAGTGAATGCCGAGAGACTTTTGGTGCTCTCGCTCGTCGATAATGAGATCACCGGTATAACCCAAGAGAGCCAACAAGAGTTCGTGCAACATTGTTTGCTCTGTCTGATTAACGCAATTGTTGTTAATGTCAGACGATCATCTGTAAATCGAGATTCCGACCAGTAAAAGTTACTATGCAGAAATGATATAAGCGGACCAAATTTGAAACTTTTTTTTAAGTGCGAAATTAGTAAAAGAGAGCTCTCAAAGTCTCTCACAAACTCAAATTTCCCGGGCGGCTAACTGGGCTTATTGGATGGCATTTTAATTACACTAATTTCACTTTCTGAAAAAAAAAATAATAAACAAGCTATGCAACAAATTTGCATAGATTTCTAATTATATAATTCACAAGTGTTTTTAAATTTATAATTTTTCACCCTTTCTTAATTATTCGGATTTTGATTTTGAAGAAATTAACATAATCCTAACTAACCATCTCATTGATGCAAATGTGATGGTTAATAAACCTTGTTTAATTTATTTATTTATTACTTCTTTCAAGTTTAACTATCATATTTTACTTATTTCAACTATCATGTTGTGCTGAGGCATAATCACACCTCAATAGGGATGGCGTTTCCCCACAGGATCCATCCCCATGGGCCCCATAAAGTTTTGGGGATAAATTTTGCCTTCAAATGGATTTGGGTGATAAGACTGTGGACAAATTTGGTTTCTATTTTATAAACAGGGGAGGCGGTTGGGAGACCTCCCCAAAACCCATTCACCCATTTTTCCTCTCTATATATATATATATATATATATATATATATATATATAATAATTTTCACATAAGTGCCGACTGATAGAATTATATAAGGACATTGAATGTGAGCCACTCATTTTACATATTTTGACTTAGTATGTATGCACTTGTCAAAACTCTTTTATAAATGAGTGGATCACATTCAATGTCCTTATATAATTCTATCAGTGCGCACTGACAGGAAAATGACTGTATAAATAAATATATATATATATTATATTTTAATTTATATCTAAAACTTTAACAATTAAAAAAAAATTAATTTATTATAATATTAACCTGAGTTATTAGTTACTAGTTAATACGTAGTACGTGAATATTGATTGAAGATGTAAACTTAAAATTTGATTTGTTTTGACTCTTATTGTATAATGAAGTATTCGTATTTATTTTAGATTTCTTTAAACAAATTATATATTTTAAAACAAATATTTTAATTATATTTTGGATTAAATATTTGAACATTGTCAAACCAGAGATTGGAATGACCGGATTCTAAATTTCAAATTTCAATTTTCTGATTAAAAATTTAGAATTATAAATGAAAAGACATAGAGAAAATAAGGTTTATGAGTGGAGGTGAGAGAAGGGAAACCTCCCCAAAAACACCCTCACCCCCACCCCCAATTAGTGCTGTAAATATGGGCCGGGCCTGGAGGGCCCGGTCCGGCCGGCCTGCCAAGGATGGCGGGCCGTGCCTGGCACGGCCCGCTACTGTAGCGGGCCGTGCCAGGCACGGCCCCCATTCTTGGCCCGTGCCGGGTCAAGATTCCAGGCACGGCGTGCCGGCCCGGCACGGCACGCCAGCACGGCGTGCCAAGCCCAACGGTCGGCACGCCGGGCCGGCACGCGTGCCGACCGTTGGGCCCGCGGAATTTTTTGTTTTTTTTTTTTTGTTTTTTTTTAAATTTAAGTATATTTTTATTGTTTTTTTAAAAAAAATAACCGTTGGCTGACGTCATCCATGACGTCAGCCAAACGGTTATGTTTTTAAAAAAAACAATAAAAATTACAATTTGCCCCCTCAACTCTTGTGTTTTATATTTTTACCCACTTTTCTAATTTTTCTATAAATACTCCCACACATTCCACATTTCATTCACTTTCTCTAATTCTCTCAATCTTTCCATTCTCAAACTCTCTATACAATTTCAATTATTCTTAATTTCATTCTTACTCTCTCTCTACTATTCTACACTACTAATATACTATTATAATATTTTATTAGTAATTTACTATTATTCTCTAATCTCTCCACCAAGACACCAAAGTTCAAACTTCAAAGGTACATTTTTATTTAAGTGTTATATTTTAAATTTAATATGTTTGTTTAGTTAGTAAATTTATCATTTTATGTTTATATCAGTTATTAATTTTATTTATTTAGTAAATTTATCATTTTTATGTGTAGGGGTTAATTTTTATTTTTATTTGTAGTAAATTAATCATTTTATGTGTAGGAGTTAATTTTAATATATTGTTTTAGTAAAATAATCATTTTATGTGTAGGAGTTAATTTTAATATATTGTTTTAGTAATAAAAAATCATTTTTATGTGTAGGAGTTAATTTAAATATATTGTTTTAGTAAAATAATCATTTTATGTGTAGGAGTTAATTTTAATATATTGTTTTAGTAAATTAATCATGTTATGTATAGGAGTTAATTTTAATATATTGTTTTAGTAAAATAATCATTTTATGTGTAGGAGTTAATTTTAATATATTTTTTTTAGTAAATTAATAATTTTTAGGTGTAGGAGTTAATTTTAATATATTGTTTTAGTAAAATAATCATTTTATGTGTAGGAGTTAATTTTAATATATTGTTTTAGTAATAAAAAATCATTTTTATGTGTAGGAGTTAATTTAAATATATTGTTTTAGTAAAATAATCATTTTATGTGTAGGAGTTAATTTTAATATATTGTTTTAGTAAATTAATCATGTTATGTATAGGAGTTAATTTTAATATATTGTTTTAGTAAAATAATCATTTTATGTGTAGGAGTTAATTTTAATATATTTTTTTTAGTAAATTAATAATTTTTAGGTGTAGGAGTTAATTTTAATATATTGTTTTAGTAAAATAATCATTTTATGTGTAGGAGTTAATTTTAATATATATTTTTAGTAAAATAATCATTGTATTTGTAGGAGTTAATTTTAATGACCGAAACTTTTTTTTTAGGAAATGGATCCCACCCATCCTTATTTTGCAGACGGTCTAAACATGCTGAACGATGATTTTGATCTCTCCGGACCGGCAGAAACCGGAGCGGGACCTTCTGGTTCCGGCGCCACACCGACATCACGTACCAAATCTAAGAGGTTAACATCAGACGTATGGCAGTGTTTTGACGTAGTAGAAATGACACTTCCAGACGGTACGGTCGGCCCCAGAGCCAAATGTAAGTTTTGTCCTAAGAACTATACCACTACTAAGGGTGGAACCGGTCATTTGAGAAGACATATGCAAAAATGCATGCCCAAACACGTACAGGTACCCAATACAACCCAGACACAACTGCAACGGCACCCAGACGGGTCGGTTACGACGTGGTATTACGACGCCGCACATGCTAGAGAATGTTTGGCACGGTACATTGCACAAACTGATCAACCTATTAATTTCGGTGACTGTGTTTTTTTTCAAGAATTTATAACATCTGCATTTTGCCCCCAAATGCAAATTGTTTCTAGAACCACCACTAGGAACGATTTGATAAAAATGTTTAAAACCCAACGAGATGACTTGACGGCTGAATTACAGCATCTAACTGTCTCAATTGCATTAACTTCCGATATTTGGAACGCATGTTCCAAACAGGACTATTTATGTGTCACAGGACACTATTTAGACTCTGAATGTAGGATACAAAAAAAAATTCTTGGTTTTCGTCCTATGGATTTTGCACATACCGCAGACAATATTTTTGCTGTCATTCTTTCTGTTTTAGAAACTTATGACATAACTCATCGCATCCTCTCTATCACATTAGATAATGCATCGGCAAATACTAAGTCTATTGCATTGTTTACTGAAAGAAACATCCCGCAAGCTGGGGGTTATTTCTTCCACCAGCGTTGTGCATGTCATATCATAAATTTAGTTGTACAGTCTGGTTTGAAGAAAGTAAGCAATCGTATAGAACGCATCAGAGATGCCATTTCTTGGATCGGTAGCTCTAATCCAAGATTTCAAGAATTTGGCAGACACTGTACATTAAACGGTCTACGACCCCGACGATTCCAAACTGATATGCCGGTAAGGTGGAACTCTACTTACTTAATGCTGAAAAATTGTTTGGAATATGATACAACTATTTCGGGTTTTTATAACATGAAATTGGCCGAAAGTGGCTGTCCACCTGCTCAATCACTGACACCAGACGATTGGTATGTGGCAAAGATTTTTGTTGAATTTTTACAGGTTTTTTACAATGCCACTGTAACCCTTTCTAGGGTCTACTACCCCACATCTTCCCAGGCAATCCATCAGATTGTGGAAATGTCTGACATGTTAAACACTTATAGGGAAGATGACTTGCTTGGCGATGCAGTTGTTGCCATGGAGACCAAGTTTAAAAAATACTGGTCTGAAATGCCTTTCCTTTATGCCTTAGGTGTTATAGTAGATCCTAGAATTAAATTAGCTGGTTTAGAATATTTGCTTGAGTTTACTGGTAATAAATTGTCAATAGATTATTCCGAACAGATTACTGACATTCGAAACAAGTTGTTCGAAGTTTTTAGTATTTATGAGCGCAGGTTTGGCGGCATTCACACTGAACCATCACCAGAACCGGACAGACAACCGTTGCCGACAAGTTGGAGCATTCTCAAACGCCGGAAAAAAGACAAATCAGCAAGTTCTTCTTCTTCAACTACACGATCTGCTGCATCTTCTGGTGCCGAACTGAATAGGTTCCTTGAAGCACAGTTTGATGCCGACGAAAACACGGAGAATTTTGATCTGTTGTTATGGTAGAAGACCTATAGCTACAGGTATCCGGTCTTGTCACACTTAGCACGTGACATACTGGTTATCCCCGTGTCCACTGTGTCTTCAGAACATGCATTCAGCACGAGTGGACGAATTATTGAACCAAGAAGAAATTGTTTGACTCCAGAGATGGTGGAAGTATTAATATGCATTCGGGATTGGGAGCATGCTCGAAAGAGGATGCAAAATGAAACGGTAGATGAACAATTTATTCAAAATTTCTCCAATTTATATGTCGATGAGGGTTCCGCCAGTAACCAGGTCCAGAACTAGGTTGTACATGTACATTTACTTGTAATACGATTGCACTATTTTTCCCTTACCAAGTTTTTATCCCACTGGGTTTTCTTGGTAAGGTTTTTAATGAGGCAATCATGTAAATATGTAATACTGAAAGTCCGAAATAAATAAAGAATTCTTCATTTCATATTTTTATCTACTTTTTTTTTCTTTCATGTTTTATCTTTATTTATTTTTTGAATTAATTCATTAAATAAAATACAAAATGTATCTATAATCTATTATTAATTTATTATAAACATTTTTTTTATTATATAAAAATAATAATATATAAAAAAAAATTTAAAAAAAAAATATGGGCCGGCCCATTTGGCCCGCCAAATTGGCCCACGGGCCGGCCCGGCACGGCACGCGGCACGGCACGGAAGGGCCGTGCCGGGCCCCCATTTAGGAAAACGGGCCTGGGGGCCGTGCCGATGTGGGCCGGGCCGGGCCGGCCCCCTTTTACAACACTACCCCCAATCCCCCAGATAGGTTTTGGGGGAAGGGTTGAGGAATAGGGGTAGAGGTGGGGGGACCCTCCCCCGCCCCATTGAGCCTCATGCCCATCCCTACACCTTATCATTGGTTGAGATTCAAGTTCACTTCTCTAAGTAAAAATAAAAAATAAAACTATCATAGAAGACATAATTACATACGGTCTGAGATTTACGGTGAAGATGATGTATTTTTTTTTATTACTTCTCTATTTTATTATATTAAATGTAATAAGGTATTTAAGTTTATTACTTTTATGACATAATCCAACACTAATGGCAAGGCCACAATGGTAGTAGCAGCTAGTTACATGTAATTACTTTTTAACATAATAAATAGGGTAAATTTTATATAATTAGCACAGAAAGACTATTGAAACTTTTTAGAGGAGTCTATTGGATTGAGATTTTAATAGACAATTTTAGAGTGTAAGGATTTTATGGATTTACAAGACTATTAGGATTATTAGGATTGTTAGGACTATAGTTTTAGGATTATTATGATTATATGGACTAGACGTTTATGATTTTGAAAGAGTTTTTAGACTTTATTTATAGACTATTGAGATTATCTAGATTTTATTTCAAGACTTTTTGGACTTTTAAAAATATAGACTTTCAAGAGTTGATTGTAGTATTCAAGTTTCTCCCCAAGCTCCGGTGCTCTATAATCTTGTTGAGGGCAGTCACTGAACAATAAAAATTAAATGAAAAACATGTATAAGCTATGAAGAGAAGTAATAAAATTTTAAAATACCACCAACCAACACATAACCTTTGGCTGGTTCATATGGTGCAGAAAATGTCACCATATGAAATAAACATAATAACCAACAACCTATCCTCCACCACCTCACTAGAAATGACATGAAACAGTGAAAAACAATAGCTTGAACATTGAAGTATTTCCGTTTGGCTTGTTCGACTTCATTAATTCATATGTTATCAAACTCTAATATTCATAGCTCTTTAATCTCTTTTTTTTTCTCTAGTGTTGTGTACGGTGTATGTCCCCATTTCTTGTTTTTTTGTTAGTGATAGATGATTCAAGTCCGGTGAGATCAGTTGATATACAGATTATGCATGCATTGCATTTGGAGGGTCGGGACATGACAAGAATTTTTTTTAATATAAATGAAAATAACAAAAAAAATGATATATAATATTTAACTATATTTCTTTTAAAAAATAATAATAATTACTCCAAACGGTTAATTAGTGCTTGCTCTCGATAGGTTTCGGCATACCCTTCCGTTATCGGATTTCAAAAAAAAACATGTTTCTAAATTTTATAGAAGCATGGTTTTATGCGAGACACATGTCTTTTTAACTCGCTCAGGCAATAAATCAATAGAAATAGTGATAATCTTCTTTTGTCTTTAAACTCAACCTACACAAAGAGCGATATTATAAGTAATTGACCAACTCTTTTTATCAGGTGTGTGTGTACATATATATATATATATATATATATATATATATATATAACAAAATCAACTTCCTCTTTATTTTTATTTTTTGTCAAATCCATCTTTTATATACGTAGATAAAACATTTGGTCAAATTTTACTAGTGATCATAAAGATTTTAGATACTGGTGATGGTGGTGGTGGAAGCACAGAAATCTAGCATAAAATTATTTTTAACTCACAGAGGCATTTTATCAGTCATTTGGTACTCGACTTTCAAGTGTAGTTTTATGCAATCTTTTGCATGTTTGGCCACCACATTTATTATATACCAATACACCTACCAAATATCTGAAATCAAATAAAAAGTCTAGAAAGTATTGAGGGAGAGAGCAAGACAATTTTGCGTTCAAGTTATCTATACATATAACTACTGAAAAATCTATTTTGTCATGAAATCCTAAAAATCTTAATCTCAATTCAATACCAGCAGACAATTTGCTGCCTCTTGAAAGTCTAAATCCAATACCACAAGACAATATCGACTTTTTAAAAAAATCTTAAAAGTCTAGATCCAATACCACAATACAATATGAACTTTTAAAAAAAATATTAAAAGTCTAGATCCAATACCACAAGACAATATAAACTTTTTAAAAATATTCTTAAAAGTTTTGATCGAATACCACCAGATTTATCTAACTTGTTAAAAAGTTTCAATCCAATACCTCCAGACTTTTACTTCCCCAAATTATCTAATAAAATATTGAATCAATACACCCTCCTTAATTAATCAAATATGAAAGTTAAATTTTAATAATACTTGTGTAATTAAACTATAAATAATGTCAGGATCAAATCTCTAACATTTGTAACATTTGTATGTTGATCAGAAATAACAAAAAACCCACAACTTGCAAATTATGAAGACTCTGAAAATGGACACCGATAATAGGTGTATATGCATAATTCATTGTTATAATTTATATTATGGTCCAACGAAAGAGTTAAGGTTATGGTTTTCTTCAATATATCATACAATCGACTTTGAGAAAAAGTAAACATTTCCACGTAGTTTCCGGTGAATTCATCGATCCCAGTTCATCACATTCTTTTTTATTGTTTCTTCTATGGTAGTTTCAGGTGATATATATATATATATATATATATATATATATATATATATATATTAAACATATAGCAATATAAACATGTACAATGGAATGATAAATATAACAATAAAAATAGCATGAGTAATCACAATTGTACTATCGTTCTTGCAAAAAAAAAAAAAAAAAATCACAAGACTATGGGTGACATGTACTGATGTACGTATGCATTATGCACACCACATGAAACAGGTAAAAAGGTGTCTCATTGTTGCAGAATATCACCGTTATCATCGCCGATTAAAAAACCAGCATCAATGGATCGAGGACGATTGCTTGTTACTCATAGCCTGACCTAGTCTGCACTCTGCAGGTAAGAAATGCAGACGTCGCAGCCCTGGCCTTGCACAAGTCTGGATGTTCAAAAACTTTTAATAGATAGTGTACTTGCTTTTCTGTTATGTTTTTCACTACGTAATTTCGTTTGTATTGTCTAAACATGTACAGGAAGAGCTCATGTTAATAAAGTAATATGCAGTGTTACTTGCGTAATGTTAACTTGTATAGTTGTATACATGATCTATTTTTTGTTTTTTTGAAGTACAGTAATAATAAGATTTTATCTTTTCTCTTTTAATTAAAAAGTAAATATCTATTAACATCAAATTACTCTATCATGTCATAATCCTTAGGTCCCGAAGACAAATTCCAGATCTTATTCTGACTAGAAAATTATCCATATATATATATATATATATATATATATATATATATTATGCCATTCTCACCTACTTCATGAGTTTGTGAGTCGGAGATTTTGAGCCATGTCCCCCCTCTCTCAAACCCTGAATTTATTATAAATTTTTTTAAAAAATTATTATTATATTATTATTAATCTCATTAATAAACTATTTGTATTTTTTTCAAAAAAAAAAAAACTATTGAAACTTTTTAATTAATCGAATATGATTTTAATAGGGGTCCCCTCTCAAACTCCAAATTTATCATAATATTTCACAATATATATATTATTAATAACTGAAAAATCATTAATAAACTATTTATAGAAAGACTATTTAATTAATCGAATATGAAGTTAAATTTAAATAATATGAGTGTAATTAAAATATATTAACGGTTCATTTATTCATCTCCAGCGGAGAGAGTTACAAAAAAAAATTGATGGTTAGAATGTAATAAATAATTTAGATAAGGTAAGAGTAGACCGAAGTTTTTTTTGGGTACAGAGTATTCAAATCCCTCTCTTTTCGTATCTTCACCCAATTCACCAATACTTCAGACCTTTCTCTGAAATAGATTTTCAATTCTTAATTTCTGTGATAATACGGAAATCAGGAAAGAAAGAATGTGTCTATGATACATGAATGGAAGAAAAATAAAAATCTCTAGATGAAATTCCTTACCTTATGTCCTTTTACTTAAACTTGAGTGAAAGGGAAAAATTGTGTCCATTATTTTGTTTGGATTGTATTAACAAGAAGATTATCGTATAACGTTACATCACTGGTTATATATAAGGTTATATATTATATTTGTGTTTTTTTTATATTATCTCATTGATAGGGTTCGAGTAGTTGATATAGGAGTTATTCGTCTTAACCCCAAACTTGTCCATCCGCCGATTGATATATGTGTTTTTAGGATACTTTAATATGATCTATTTTTTTAAGAGCAATAGAAAAGAAAAAAAGAGTTTTTCTCTTTTGATTTATCTAATTAAAAAGTAAATATTCAAACAAGTTTAGCACATCTTGATGGCCAAAATGACAACATTACCCGCCATAGCAAAAGATTTTTACATTTTCATGACATTTAAACAGAAAATGCGCATGAGCTCCAACAAGTAGCGTTTCACTGTTTTGCTTTCCCGAAACCTGCGATATGTTAAGATAGGCCATTAACAAATGTCACAAAGAAACCTATCAAAATCCCAACAACTCTTGCAGAAAAAGTGGCATGAAATACAAAGGTATAAGAGTAAATTAACAGTGAATGCAATAGGAGGGAGATTTATATATATATATATATAGAGAGAGAGAGAGAGAGAGCTAAAGCACATACCAGAAGCACATTCTTCAGGAAGCAGGAGAGAGAGAGAGTGGTAAGGTGAGGAACCCATGTTGGAGAAGGGGAGCACGTGCAAAGAGTGCAGTGGCACAAGTGTTTGCACGTGCCCTGCTTCTCCAACAAGGAGCTACTCACCCACTAAAACCATTAATAAACTTGGGATAATACTTGTGAGCTTCAAAAGAAAATGAAGAAGCTCTCTGTATTTATAGGCACAAAGTGTAGAGAGTGTGGTTCTTTAAAGGCAAAGGAGGAAGAGCTAGAGCAATGAGTGTGAAATTTCAAAGTCGTCTGGCAAAGGAAAAAAGCCATGCTATGCAATCATGGTGGCACGCAAAGAATTTCAAAGTAGAGATATCTAAGGAAGACCAAACAGGGTCTTGTCTGCCTTAATTTCACAAGATCTTGATCCTGTCTTTGCCTTGTCTTTTTTCTGATTTTTCTAAAATGTGTGATTGGTTATTGATAAAGTGATTGTAGGAAACCAATCATATTTTAACCACACATTCATAACGATGCTTATATGTTATGAAATTATGTGATGTAAGAAAAAAGATGAGATAGAGAGGATCCACATCCTCTCTATAAACCCACCCACTGACCCACAATACTTATGTTCTTTTACCGGATCCGAGACACAACAACAAGCTTTTTGAACAACATATGCAACAACAGACTTAATTAAACCACTGTTTTTACTGGCCTTTGGATCAAGAATATAGTGTCATGATTTAGGGTCCCACCATCACCACCACACCCTCCTAGTCCTAGATCAGCCATATGTTGGGTCCACTACTTTTGTGGGGTCGTCAACCTTTATATTTTCTCATGAGAAGGAAAAAAAAAAAGCAGGTAAGAGAGAATAATGTAAGAGTGCACGTAGGCTTTGCGTGTTGGTGGCGAGCTTTTGAGTATGGTTAATGTGGGAGCTTTGAGGGGAGGCTTCCTAGGTGGATATGATTCCCTATATGGAATAGGGGGCAAAGCTTTTTTCCTCCAAAATTTATGGCGCTTTCATCAATTTGCAACACTGTAAAGAATTTCAAACACCCCGATCATAACCTCTTATTGTCTCGGAAGCACTATTAAATGTGCCAGCATTGGCCTTTGAAAACCTCCCACCAGTAACACAGAACCCCAACTTGAATATTACAAGTTGAGGCATTAGAAACACCAAACACCCATGTTTGCTTGTTGAAATTGGTTTGAAAAATTGAAATTCACCGGAAACCTTGTCTAAATCTTCAAAAACAGAGGGTTTGTTTTGAAATTGAGAGAAAATATGATGAGTATGTAGAGATACAGATACCTTCTAGGTAGCCTTAAAAGCCTTAAGAGGAAGGGTGATGGAGGATAACATTAAAGAGAGCGGTGATGGGCATGGTAAGGTGAAAAGTGTGAAAATTGTGTCACCCTTGAATCACCATTTTTGTCTTGTAGAAGAAGAACATAGATTCTGGCATGAAGTCATCATCAAATCTAGGGATATAAATGCTAGCGTGTGCACCTTGCACTTGTGTCTTGTAGTAAATGCTTTATTTGGTCACACACTCATATCTATTCAATTGCAATCATACTTTCAACAAGCTAAAATTCCACTCTCCTCGATGCATATTGTTGACTTTGCCTCAGCCAGAGGAACAGCAACAAAACAAAAACACTCTCTGACGCATTAAAAAAATATATAGGCAGCCTAGGAGGTACGCTTTTAAAGTATATGCATACATTGGGACTGATTTATTACTTTAATGCAAGGCCAAATTTCAAATTCAAAGCAAACCCAATTTGTTTCTATAAGTTTCCAAATCTTTAGATTGTCAATTCAGATAACATGAGATATTAAACAATAAACACTACAAATACAAGTGCTACAACTTTCAAAATGGCTTCTTTAGACCTCAGAATAGGAACCTGCCATACCTAGAGTAGATTTCAGTCTTTATTGATATCTTTCTTCAATGCTAAATAAGCTCTTGTATCAAACACTGTTAAAGATCAATGTAATGTTGTCAGGCAAAATAAGTATTACTGACAAATATAGCCGAAACTAATTAATTTTCACTTATTATTCATACAATAATACATTGAGTGGGTAGTTGAATCATATACACTGCTCATTTGGGGGGCTGAAGAGGTACCATATTCTAATTTGTTGAAATCATAATATCTTCTTTATAAAACATCGACTTACTGAGATAGCAAATCCACAACTAAAATTGGAAAATCACCTAGCGGTGCTATCAATATTTGAAATTCACTTGAACCACATAGCGCATCCTAATCTGATCCACATTGTAGACTATGTATTCATTGTACAACAAATGACCCTGCAAGAAGGATTTTATATTAAGTGCATCTACATATGTTATGCAAAGAAAAATTATAATTAAGTGCCAAGAAATATCTGGATTGCAAATGGTGAAATATCTATCGCACCTTGGAGCTCAGTTGTTGCTCTTTTGCTTTTCCTAGTGGCACAAGGGTACCATCCTCAAGTGTCTGAGCTTCCGACAGATCTGGGGCGGTTTGTCCAACCCCTTTTGTGCTGCACATTACGTTTAAATCATACTAACTTGATCAATCCATATAAATATTTTGCTCTTGGCATTTTAAAAGTAAATGGTTTATCGATTGCTATAAGAGACTAGAAATAATCATGACAAGTCCAGCCTGTTCCACATAATCAAAGAAAGTCCAGATTCAAAATTCACTTGGCCGCAGAAATTTTCCTCAGACAAAACTAGTAATAGAAATAGTTGATGATAGATTTAGAATATTTGAATATGTATATCTGAAATTTCAGAAGTTTTGATGGATGGATCATGAGCTGTTTATGAAGTCATATAACTCAAATATTTTCACAAATTACTAGTAAGACATTAGTTAATCTTCATTCTGAATCCTTGCATTAAGAAATTCCACTTAGTCAGATAAGCTTGATGCCAATATTTAATTAGTAAAATAGGGAAATGCACCTTAGCTTTCCCTCTGGCAACTTATCAGCATCATATTTTGCATTTAGAAGCTCAGCCATTTCACCAAGTGCAACCTGGAAAGTACACAATTTAAAATTTTATGAGAATATTCAGCTATAAAAAAGAAGAGTAATGTTAGGCTTCCCAAATTTTTTTCCTAAATGGTGTTGGCACGTGAGGTGTCAACATCTTGTAAATCATGAGATTATGTAATGAGGGATGTGATGTTGACACTTCACATGCCAACACCATTTGAGAAGAAATTTGGGTAACCTAGCATTACTCAAGAAAGGAATGCATGATGACAATGTTGCGCGGATTCATGTCTAGTCAGGGACAAATTAACAGAGACTCAAACGGTAGAGAAATAATGAACACAAGAAATTTACATGCTTCGATCATGAGACCTACATCCACAGACGAAGACAATAGAATAAATATTACTAATGAAACAAAAGTTTTCAAACTTTTGAGAGGAAACTCTCTAAGAGTAACAATTGGGTGTATTGAGTTTGCAACTTTTGTTTCATTAGTAATATTTATTCTCTCGTCTTCGTCTGTGTATGTAGGTCTCAGGACCCAAGCACGTAAATTTCTTGTGTTCATTAATTATCTACTGTTTTGAGTCCACAATTTCCTCAGAAATTTATTTGCAGGCATTGAAGCAAATCATAATCAATGTCTACAACGTTAAAGTTGTTGGGTGATGAGAATTTTCGGTTTCTGTTATCTGTTATCTGGCCATGAGGGAAATGTAATATTTAATTGTATATTTCTCTCTGCTTATGTTCTATCCTTGGAAAAAAAAATGTTTACAACATTGTACAGGGCAGAAACAAACCTCACATAAAAGTAGCACCCCAGCCTTAGCCGCACAGGTAGCATAACAGTAATTTGCACTTTTGGAGAACATATCAGCAAAGTAAACCCCCTTGCCAAACATATAGCCTGTTACAGGTGCTTCAGGCGGAGCAATACGCAAACCTGGTGGTTTGACATGGTACATACACAGTGCACTCAGATAATTTGCAGTTATCAACTTATCATGGAACAGGCACACACTTGTAAGCATATGAGAGAAATAAGTCAATATATGAATGACCTTGGGATAAAATTCCAGTCCAGTTTGTGAGCCGAGAACCATGCCATAAAAGCATTCTATTCTTTGAATTGGAGAACTGCTCACAAGAGTAAAAGGCAGAAAAATTAAACCATGCTTATACTGTTTAACAAAACCATCTGCAAAAATTGTATAGTTGGTAAGTTTCCACAAATAAAATATTTTTTTTGTGTTTTGACACTTCATTGTTATCACCTTTTTGAAGCATTCAACTTCACCTTCTCTTTCAACCCTGAATATTTGAACAATATCAACAGCATAACTTGAATGTGTTTTTGCATGAGTATTTTGCATATACTTAGCAATCTGAGCACAGACAAAAAGAATGGTCATCAAATTAATGTCCAGTAGTCCAGAGCATGTATATATAAGTAACAGCAAAGTAATGCCACACCCTGAAAAACCCAGCTCTCACCCCCACCCTTAACAAGACAAAGCTTAAATTTTACTATTCAAACTTAAGCAGCATATATAATGTTTACCATAGAGAATTCCTTGGAATCAACTTCAACTGGTGTCAGATGACAATGAAGGCGTTGGTAATGAGAATACATGGGATCTTCCTGAAATTGCAGATACTTCAACTCAAATAAGTGATGCATTAGAATATGCAAGCAATAACATAACTTTGAAAAAGGAAAAAGAAAGAAAAGAAACATTCGACCCAAGTAGAGAATCGCTTGTATTGGATACCATATTGACCAATTTTATAACCTAAGCTAACTAAAAATTGACTACACGACCCAGTGAAGTACAAGTCTTCAAACAGGCATGACCTTTTCTTCCTCAATTGCCAAAAAAGACAAAGTGAGAAAATTAGAAAATAGGAATAGATATGGAAATGGTTGGAGTATAAGTAATAATAGTGGATGAATGAATCTCAAGGAAATCAGTCCTATGAATGGAACCAAGTGATTATATAACAATAAAAAAAAATGTTTTTTTTTTGTCAATAAAGTGCTATTTACACACCAAATAGTATACAATAACAGAGAGAGAGAGAGGGGAGAGAGAGAGAGAGAGAGAGAGAGAGAGAGAGAAAGTAGATTTCCACAGCACATCTTGAATCATAATCCTAGATATCATAAAATACTACAGTTTCAAAATTGCATATTACAAGGAGTAGGACCACAACTCTTTGAAACTCGGCGTGTTAAACTTTAATGCATTTCAGAATTCATATGCTGATGGGTGCTAAGTGCTAACATAGAAGATAAAAAAAACAATACCTGCATCCCTGTATCATCCTCCAACAACTTTGTTGCAATTTCAATTTCCCCCAGAGCTTCAACCTTCAATTACATACAAGGAGCTTAGGAATGGATATTTGAAATTAAAGCAACCCAAATGATCTCCACATATCAAAAATATACCAGAAAATACATAGCAATACTACAATTTTGAAGATAGGGTACTGAAGTTGTAAAGAAAATAATTGAAACCTAAATGTAGATGAAGAGATCCCACTTTCCAACAAACCACCCCCCCCCCCCCCCCCCCCCCCCCCCCCCCCCCCCCCCCAATCCGTTTGATGTTATGAATGACCAAAATGTGTGTAAAAAGAATAGTAATCACCATTTCCAATTTCAGTTTCAACTTCTGAGGAGTGTCAATGACAAATTCACCTGCCACAATCAATATTTCCAAATTATCTATGTGCCTCTTTTCAGATGAAAAATGGGTAGAAAATGCAGCATCCATAGGCTGGGTTTTAAGGTATGATTCAACAAGCATGCCAGAAAATTCAGAGAGAGCGAGAGGACTCACGCATTTTCTTAAATCCGAAGTCATGAGGTATAACAGTGTAGAATTCTCTGCAATAAAGATGCTGATTAAAGGAGAGTTCCAGCGTTCCACGCTTGTTGAAGCTAAAGTTAATCATATTCAACTAAAACGGGAAGAAAAGAAAGCATAACCAACATGATGGCGTCCCGCATCAGCATTCTTTTTGAAAGTAAAGAGACTTTAATAAACCACCAATTATCTCTATTTAACCAAAAATTCTTACCCACTTAATTGCTCCAGCTTCCTCCTATCTGGTTGTTGAATCACATCAGCTATCCTCTTCAAGACATCATAGCCCTACATATATACAGAGAAAAAGCATTTGTTAGATATTTAATGAAACAGAACTGAAAGAGAAAAGACGCCATAATTTTGCAGCTTAAAACTACAACACAGTAAGGAATAGTAACAAGTAATTAAATTGCAACTATCTGTTTTAGGTAAAATTCTCAACATAATGAGGGAACTCATGAATATTGCAATGAAGTTATAAAAGGATATCTTCAAAGTCACATGTAATACTAAATGATTAATTTGATGACCTTCAGTGTTTTTCCCCAAAATAACTCAACAAGAATGAGCAGATAATCACATAAGATTGTCAAAATCATAAATAAAGTAAATTGTAGTATACAGTATGAAGATTATGTAGCGTAAATGCAACACTTCATGCTAAAATTTAATTTGAACTAAAAAAAATGCCAGTCAATGATTCCAACAACATAATGTCATAATGATGGTCATGATGAAAGAGTGAAGTTATTACAATAAGTTCATCTTATATGAGCTTGATCCATATGATAGAAACCTATAATTACAATATTTTTGAAAAAAGATTACTGTTGAAATAATTTATTAGTTTGAATAATGCTACTTATCCAGCATTCTGACTCTAGAAAGACATACAATTTTGCTAGACTCCATATGTCTTTTCATTCATGCCATAAGCTAAGTCTGTAGTTAGTAGATCTTTAAAATCAGAGTAAAAGAAAATCTGACATCAAAAGCAAGATTTACGTTGTAGCTGAATTACTGATATAACTACGAGGTCAGATTCTTCCAAGGTTGTTGCAAGTTAGTTAAATTATATGTTATGTTCTCCGATACATCTCTCTAGGTATAAATACTATCTTGTAAGTTTTGTAAGTAAACATCTATTGAGATAAGTAATAGACTTTAAGCACATAATAACTAGTATATTTTGTTAAAACTTCATCACAAAAAAGAAAATGTGAGGAAAACAATACTCGGACGCTTACCTTCAAAATTGTTGATTTGCTTAGCTTGCCAAGTGGCAACTTATTAGCATTGTATCCTACAATCCAACATATTCAAATTCACTATAGATAAAGGGTAGAGAAGGGATCAAAAATATAAAACTATGTGAAAGAGGTTACAAATTGGGTAAAACGTCACGTAAAATCATTTATATATTTGCATGAACCAACTGCCAAGCTTTTAGATTATATGATCTGTATCCTCTGGAAAAAAATAAATGATAGACATACTAACCTACTTCCATCATCTGCTGCATCATCATGCTGACATTGCAAATAAGAGAGATAAATTTTGCTACACGTGGCTCGAGTTTTGTTTCCCGAGGTTGAATATTTTTAGCAAAATCAGCCTTTTTGTCAATCTGACGATCATATTTAGAAACTCAGAAATCAGTGACTAGACAATGGTTCAAAGTTCATATCTTCAGGCAGAAGTTTACCTCCACAACCCATGTTTATCAAGGTATTGGCAAACTGAGATTGAACTTCATGGAATAAAAGAGAACAAAATTGAGAAACTATGTCTTTGTATTATAATAATTAATAAAGTTATTTTTGCTTTCTTTTGAGGGTTTCATAACCATTTTCTAAAATATTTGCATAAAAACCATTTTCTAAAGGTAGCATCACCACGAGAAAACATCTTGCGAATTTAACTATGTTAATGAAAAAAAAAAGTGCTGGGTGCTGAGATAACTCACATCTAATTCTTTTTCTTTTTCACTGTAGTCCATTTCTAGCAACGTGTAATACTTTGGGTAAGATATAAACTCCTTTCGATTAGACCACAAGTTCTGGGTCTTGGCAGCAAATTTCTGCTCAAACTCATGAATTGCGACATCCAGCGATTGGAAGGGGCCAAATATTTTATCTTGACCTTTTACACCAACTCTACCCCATCTGCTATAAACCATGTACCCTCCACCAATATCAGATTCTGCACAGACATTTGTAATAAAAGCAGTTTGATTTTAGCAAAACCAGCGAAATGCCATTAAACATACCATACCATATGAAGTGCAGAATCTTTGTACATGACTTAATATAAAGTGCTTTTGCATTTAAGTGCTATAGATACGTGACCTAATTCATATAATAATGTTAAGAAAATAACAACATTACCATAATTAATTAGTTATATTAATTATACTAACTTAGTGTGAATGTTTGCATCTTTTTTTCCATCTGATTATCAAATCACAATCTAACTGTTGTCGAGGAAGGAGCTATTTTGTTTTTCTGAGAAAATGTGGAGGTTGACATCCACACCTAATCATAGAATTTAGAACATCTTGCATGTGAAACCCTAAAGTTATGTGATTGAATTTAAATTGCAATCATCATTTTTTTCAAAAGAACTTAATACAATAGATTTCAAAAATGGAACTTCATTCTATATATTCCAAAGCCTAAATGGACAAACTATATAACTCAGAATTATGTGATGTTTCTTGCATACATTAAACAGAACAAGATGATAACATACAAGCAGTGTTGAGTGCTAACCTAGCAGTTGTATCACATAGAACTTGTTATTGTTATTGCCAACATTTGTCTGATTTAACATTGCATCAAAGATATCATCACCCTGCATCACAACAAATCAGTCCAAACTAAACTCAAAAAACACTAACCATAACATATGGCCGAACAAATGCAATTAAATTAAAATATGTATTTGGCTCACTAAAGACAAATGCAATTTCAACTATAAAAAATGCTTCCATAAATACCAAACTTGCCTGCTGAAAAACATGATAATTAGTCTTTATGTGATCTGGAAGCCACTGATCCAGTACTGCAGCACCCTTCTTAGTCACCTTTACAATTTTCTCCTCTTTGATGACATCCATTACTTCTTCTTCGACTACCAAGTTCCAATACAACACCATATTTAAAATTCCAAAAAAGAAGTACTGTAACAAGTGTTGAATTAAGTGAAATTCAAAAAAATACCTTCAGGGAGAGTGTCCTTTGACTCATTCTCTTCCGTGTCTTTACAAAGTCTCTCAAGAAGCTCTTTCTTGGTCCCGGATTTGGATAACCCCCGAAGATCAGCTTGCTCGCGTAATTGCTTGACACCCATTTGTCGAAAGTCCTCAGTGACCTTCATTTTCTCCGACCCATCCGAATCATCATTCTGTTCAGACTCTCTTGGTCTCTTCTTGCCATTCACTGACCGCTTGTTTTCTTGGTCCATAGCCTCTTCCAGTCTCTGTACCTGTAACGAACCAAAAGTAATCTATCAAAATTCGTGTCAAATAAATTAATTAACACATTAGAAAGGAAAAAAAAAACGGACCAAGACGGCCTTTGTTCCGGTGGTGTTGAGTCCACGTTCGGCTAATTTGGCTCTGAGCTGGTCCACTTTAAGGTTACTTGCCATATTTTATATATATATATATATATATATATATATAAAATTAATAAACCCAATTTTCAGAGGGAATTTTGAGAAGCTTTTGGAGAGAAGAAAGTGGCATTTGAAGAATGAATTGGGAGGGAGATTGTAGGTTTATTTATATATTGTGGTGAGTGAGGGACTATACGACTGTCGTTTTGAGGAAGGAACTTGTTCACAAAGCTTCCAAAGCACGCACGTTCTTGGATTTGGGGCATTTTAATAATAGATTTGGAATCCCCTGCGTTGATATACCTGTTGTTTTACGTCGTCGTTTCGAATGCCGGATTTAAATAAAATCGGGTGCCTGTGGACTGTAGTTAGGGGTGGCAAAAATCCTCGACCTGTCCAGGACTGTCTCTAGATATTTTGGGATCTGAGCTATTTAATGATATTAACAAAAATTAGGATCCTATATAAAAATTAGAAAAATGTTCCAGTATTGATCGGTCAATACCTAAAATATTGGTCCCATCAATAAAAGTGTAGCAAGCGGTTTTTTTTTTCTTTTACTTTTTACATTTATCTTATAAATTGGGCCACATGCTACACTCTCATTGATAAGGTCAGTATTTTGGATACTGACTGATTAGTATAAGAGTATTGTTCAACAAAATATTATCATTAAAGAAATGTTAGCAATTCAATTGGAATAAGTTAGCAAATAAAGGTTAGCAAATAAAGTGGGACTCCGACGGAGTCACGAAGAGAATGGGTGACGATTTTAACTAGGTTAGCAAAGAAATATTAGCAATTCAATTAGACTCTTTTTCAAAAAAAAGAAAAAAAAGAATTCAATTGGACTCTCAAATTATGTAAAACTAAGTCTGATTTGCTCGAAACAATTGGGCTTTGATTTTTATTTCTATTAAATTGAACTATATATGAATAATTGGACATTATTAAAAAAAAACAAAGCAATATTTGAAATTGAGCCATTTTTATACTAAAATAAATTGGACATGAGACCCCAATAGAAAAAGAAGTAGATTGGACCATTTGGGGGTCCCAGCAAAATGCTGGGTTTGCTGCCCCCATGGGCTGGCCCTGGACCTGTCCCAAACCGATAGGGTTCCAATTCGTTTGCGACGGGTTTAGAACACTTAAAACAGGGTTCGGGTCGGGTTTGGGTTAAACTTTTTTGATTCTGTTTTTTTATCGGATTAGGTATAGGTCAACCTCTTGTTCCCCGATTCGTTCCGTTTGATTCGATATTTAAATTTTTTTTAAATATAAAAATATAAAGGGAAAAACAAATCTCTAATCTCTTTGTCTCTTTACCTAATCATGTTTTATGTTTGAATTTAAAGTTTATTAAACTAAGATGTTGTGTTCTTTTAGGGTGCGTTTGGTACGCGGGACGGGACGGGACAAGGTGGGACAACTTGTTCTTGTCCCACGTTTGACGCGACCTTAGCATGGGACAAGAAGGGACAAGGTGGGACAAAAATCACAAAATATTGTCCCACCCAAGACCCTAGGACAACTTGTCCCATGACATGGCATGGGACAAGTGTCAAAAAGACCAATTTACCCTTTAAATATTCAAACAATTACAAACATATCCAATATATTATATATATATTAATAATATATATAAATTATAATTACATATAATATATATATATATTATAAAATTATATATAATAGTATATAATATATTAAATATATTTTTATATATATTAATATTTAATAATATATAAAAATTATAATTACATATATATAATATAATATAATATATATTATAAAATTATATATAACATATTAAATATTATTATATATATATTATATATTATATAGGATATATATCATATATATATATAATATATATTATATATATATAATCTTATAATATATTATAATATATATAATTAATATATATGATATAGTTATAGTATTATATAATTATTATATATAATAATATATTTAATATTTATATATTATTATATATAATTTATAATATATATAATATATTATATATTAATTTTATAATATATATATATATATTATATTATATATATAATAATATATTTGATATTATATATATTTAATATATATCTATATATTTTTAAATAATATATACATATATATAGTATATTATTATATATATACATATATATATATATATACAATATATTATTAATATATATACATATATTATAATATATATAATATTATATTTTTATATGTACAAATATTTAATATTATATATATATCTTATATAGTATTATATTATTATATATATAATATACAATATTAATATATAATATTATTAAATAATTATAATATTATTCAATTATAATATTACTATTTATGTAAAATACAATAATATTGTAATTGAAAACAAGAGGTCATTTGAACCTCTTGTTTTTATTAAATATTATAATATATTTCAATTACAATATTTATTTAATATTGTTAAATACGATATATAAAAATTATTTAATATATTGTTTAATGACAGAACAAGGAGTGCGCTCTAGTCATTTGAATCTCTTGTCCCGTCATATCCCAACCATACCAAACGCATAATAGTATAGTCCACAGCCATGTCCCATACATTCCAAACACATCATGAAACAACTGTCCTGTCCTGTCCATTCCAGTCCCGTTCAGTCCCGTTCCCGTACCAAACGCACCCTTAAATTTAAGTTTATGTATGAATTTTAAGTGTATGTGTATGTTAAAATGATTTTCTATGATGTATGTTTGTATTTAAGTATATGTTTAAATTTCCAATAAAAAAGAAAAAAAAATTGTATATATATATATATATTTATTTAATGTTAAAATTTAAGTTAATGTCCTAAAATTCAATCATATGGTCAAATAATTTGTATATTCAGTTGTTTGAATTTTTTTAAGGGGGAATTGCATAAACATCCCCCAAAATTTGATAAAATTGAATGGATATGACAGTTTTGGCTATGTACACACAGACTTCCCTCAACATTTGAAAAATGTTGTACAAACATCCCCTATCGTTAAATGGATCCGTTAATCAATGGTCAAACATGTAAAAAGTTTAAAATAGAATATATTTTTATTTTAAATAAACTAAAAAAATAAAAATAAGATAAAAAATATTTTAGAAAACATGACTGTATCTTAAATCCGAAACCGGGAAAAAAATTCACCTTCAAAAATAAAAAAATATAGTTTGTGCAATCCCCATGATTTTAAATAAATTTAAAATTTAATTATTATTATATTGTTTAAAAAACTATTTTTTATTTGTAAAAATGAATTTTTTTTTCAGGTTTCAGATTTAAGATATATTCATGTTTTCTAAAATATATATTTTTAAATATTTTTTATCTTATTTTTTAATTTTTTTAGTTTATTTAAAATAAAAATAAATGGTATTTTTGACTTTTTACACTTTTGAGCATTGACTAACGGATCCATCTAACGATAAGGGATGTTTATGCAACAATTTTCAAATGTCGAGGAAATATTGTGTGTATATGGCCAAAACTGCCACATTCATGTAATTTTATCAAACTTCAAGAGATGTTTGTGCAATTCTTCCTTTTTTTAAGGATAAAACGAATCGGGTCATTCGGATCGGGTTGGGGCACCCTTACCCCCATCGGATCAGGTTTGGGCAGAAATTAGAAACCCATTTGGATCATAGATAGGGTTTCGAACAACTTACAGAAAATGGGTTTCGGGTTTGGGGTGGACCGATCCGGCCCGTTGCCACCCCTAGCTGTGGTTGTTTCGAGACCGACAGATCCGACCCGGAAACAAGTATTCTTACAAATACTTAATACGATTAAATAACTCAAAAAGACAGTGTAGTATACGATATACTACTGTTGCCAAACGACATATATCAAAAGCAATACACCCAGTTGAAGAAAATTCACAGGTACGCTCTTCACTAATCACTACACTGCTTTTTTGTGCATTTCAGCTGCTTATATCTTAGGGTTTAAAAAAAAAACAATGGAAAATTTATCGTTAATTTCATTTTATTAACTGTCTCTCTGACATGTATATTTGATTGATTGCTATGAAATTTCCGATTGTAAACAGAGATACAAATATTATGGCTCAACAACAACCACCGTTGGATCAACAGCTCGATCAATCGGCGCAGCCTCCAATAGAAGACATGGTCTCGTGTGTCACAGCGTTAGAGGCCGCTTTGCTTCCTTGCTTGCCCGCCAGAGAGCTCCAAGCTATCGACCGCTCTCCGCATCCCTCCCATCAGAGTCAGTCAACCGATCCTGCTGTCTATACATATATATAAATGTGTGTGTGTGTGTGTGTTAATATTTTTCTTATATAGTGCATGCATCGATTTACCTTTTGTGGTGTTGTTTCAAAATGAGAAATATAGTGTTCTTTCTCTTTTTGATACTGTTTGTTTCTTTCGGGATGATTGTTGGTAGAATTAACGTAATTTAATTCAATGGGTGTGATTGTTGCAAGTTATTTTAGTCACAAGGTCTTAGGCAATCTGCTTATAGTTCAAAATAAAATTGTGAATGTGTAGTACATTATTTTTCAAATCAAGCTTCATGTCCTCAATTTGAATGATCAAACATTACTTCCTGTAGATACCTAGGAGAATGGTTGTTCTTTTGTGTAATAACACTTAATCATCAGCTTAAGGAAACTTGCCGAGTAGATTTAGGAGCCGGAGTGTGGGACAACATAGCGAGAATGAAAATTACCATGAATTTGGACGGATATGGTAAGAAACATAGATGAAGGAAGCATTTGACCATCAAGAAAACTAGGGATATGAGAGTGTCGAACTGAGATATGAAGAAGATACAAAAGAGAGGTCATAGGAATTAGGATCCTCACAAAGTGACCATATCCGCTTTTGCTCCTAAACCTCAATTGTAAATACAAAGAGCTTGTTTGATGATAAAGCCTTAAAAGATTGGAAGATATGGTCACGTGAGCTTGCGGGGACTCAAATTTTGTATTCAGAGCAACTTGCCAATGTCTATTCATCCTATCGTTTTCATTTATCGTCAGTTGTCTTGTTCCCATTTTTTAAGGAAATTTTATTACTCTTTTCCCATAAAAGGCCAATATGAAAACTTACAAAACACGTTTCCGTTTGTTTCTAAATTTTTAAAACGACAATGGAAAACAGGATAATTGAACTCAACTCTTGGTAGCTCTCAAGGATTTCAAAGTCAGGTATATCGCAGGTTGTACTTAGAAGGGTACATGCTGATCGTGACGGGTATTCTTCTGAGTTCGGTCCTGAAAATTAGCTTTTACACTGTATAGAATTGCAAATCATGGGATCAATTGCATGAACAAATGAATGGGTCACTCAATGCACAGGAAATTCTCTCGGACTCTCATGTGACTGATGCTCTTAGTTAGATGGCAGGAATCAAATTATGGCCTTTGTTAGATTGTATCTTCTCCAAGTTAACTAATGATGTCAGGTCTTTTTGTTTTTAGAGTTATTCTGCAATTTAGTTGTCGAGGACGAGACTGATGCAGGTATGATTGAGCATATGGGATTGAATGGAGCTTTTGGAGATATTTTGTGTATTTAAGGAAATTTGTTTTTCTGTTAATACTTGGATGTATCCACAATTATTAGGCGCGCGCCTAGGCGCCTAATTACATTTTTTAAAAATGGTGCCCTTAACATTTGTTAAAAATGAAAATATCGTGTTTTGTAATTTTTGGTAGAAAATTAAAAGTAGAGAACTTGTAGGTGCCGAGTTGTGTTTCTTTTCTTGACTAAGGGATTCTGCCCTATATATATATGTATCACTATTACTGTTTTTTAAGGAAATACTACATAAAAACCTCTCTGTTATCAACAATAATGCTTAGTGGTGTGGTGTTTCTTGCTCATTTAATGTGTTAGATGATAGTAACTCGTGCAAATGCACTTGTATTTTTGCGGACCAAAGGAAATAAGAAATAAAAAGTAAACAAGTTCAATAGTCTACTTATACAGCCCAGGCTGAATTCTGTCACCCAAAATAATTGTACGCACACCTCTCTACACGGATGTATTACACTATTACTTGTGTTGCCTACTTACTTGACCATATCAATTAGGATTTAACCACTGTTCATTGAATTTTTAAGTCTTTTGTGGAACTGCAGCCTTGTGTGTGCTTAATAAATATGTAATGAACCTGACTAGTGGCTTAATTGTATACTAACTGAAGTGTACAATGTGTATTCACATAAGCTGAAGCTGAAAAAAATGTCTTCTTTTAAATTGTGTCAGTTGATGTAGAGAGGCATGCTAGAGATTTTATGGAGGCTGCCAAGAAGCTTCAACTGTACTTCAATAGTCTGCAACGTGAGGACAAGCCAACTAAATCTGAGTTACTTAGAAAGGTAATCATCTATACTGGAGGTTCATTTGAAAATTGATGTCATCCATACTAGAGGATCGTTCAGGGGCTTGACAAAGTATCTTTCATGTTTTATCAGGAGATTGCTATGATGGAAGAAGAATTGAAGACTAAAAATGAGCTCATTGAGAAACATGAGAGACTGATCCAGGGTTGGAAAAAGGAGCTGAAAGACCAATTGGATAAACACAATACCGAGCTAGAGAGGGTGTAGTTAGTGAAAACAATCTCATAATGTCTTTCATAGCACCAAAAAGAATAAATGTTTCGTGTATTTTGACATAGTGCCCCTTGATAAAGGTTGCTAGTACTGGCTTGTGTTAGAATGTTTTAGGCTGCGTTTATTTTTTTATCTTAAATCTAAACAGGTCCGGACTGTATTGAAATTTGAATAGGCATGGAATCTAAAGTCTGGACAAATGTTTGTTTGTTTGTTTTTTTATCTGAAAGTAAATCATTTTATTTTAGATGATGAGAAATCAAATCTTTAATTGGTATGTTTTTATCTGGACCGTTTGTAGAGTGCGATTTAAGAAGTCAAATTTTCACATTTGCATTTGATAGTCGGACGTACATGGATTACACCATGTTGTGTGCCTGCTTGTTTGTTTTGCATTCTTTTGATATTGGTTTTATTGGTGATCATCACATTATGGTTATTATTAAGAAAATCTGCCTTAGAAATTTGGTATTGACACAGCGGTCGATGTTGTTGCCGTTTATATGCACGTAAAGATGCATATGGTTTTCTGTGAGTTCCATTGAATCGTTGATGGTTTTTGAATATGCAGTTAAAAGATTAATTTTGTTTTATCTTGAAGGATTATTTGATAAAATATTGGTTTTATCTTCCTGTTGGATGCGTAATGACGAGTGAGTGAAATCGTGAATAGAATAGAAGCAAAATGCTTATTTTAGGTTTATATATGGGGTGGTATTATTGGAATGATGTGATTTGTGAGAGGGTATTTTGAGTATAAAATTTTAAAATAATTTCAGACCCAAATGACTTCAGTCTTGAAAAAACAAACAAAGATGTTTAAAGGGTCATTTCAGACCCTTAAAGATTTATCAAAAAAAATAAATAAAAAATACACAAACACCCTCTTAGTGAATATGCCGTGCTTATTGTGCACTTAGTAGAAAGCATATGATATTTACGTCGCATGGCCTTAGAGCTGTTAGAATTTCTCATCTCCAGGTCTACAAAAAGTTTGATTTCTGCACAATTTGATATAATACAGTAAGCGCCAAGAGAAGTCTCACTGCGTAACACAACGTGATGTTAAATCTTCGATAATGGGACAGTCAATAGGGGCCAACTAAACTAATTAGTCATTGGAATTTACCCAATGATTAAATCATTTTAATTTTTCATATTGAAAAAATCCCCAGAAAAATAAAAGGAAAAAAATCAATACAATCATGGTAATTCTCATAAAATTAACAGTTTTAACACTAAAAACCTCCTGTGAAACCGAGTATAACAAGAAAACTGCAGATAAACAGGCATGAGACATCTACTTAGATTAACAGTAATCTAGTTTACATGATTACATCCCGTCATGGGTAAATCAAAAATCAGCCGAGATGATTGATAGAAGCGGGATCTACTTCTTAGCATAGGAAATTAAGATGTTCTGTTGGCCAATCTTCAAACCTTGGAGTCCCTGCACTGCAACTGTAGCCTGCATCTCGTCTCCATACTCCACAAAGGCAATACCTGGCTTTGCTTCCACCATCCTAACCTCCTTAAAGCCCGGGAACTGGAGGAAGAACATTTGTAGTGTCATTGGAGTTGTATCATGGGGAACGTTCTGAACAAATAGTATGTTATTTGGCGGAGCTGGTGCCTCTGGGATCACTGATTTTGCACCACCGGGAAAAGGTATTTGTGATAGCTGTACCATTTTGAAAAGAGAGATTGTAAGGATCATGTACGGAAAAAAATTTGACAAATTCCATAGCTGGGAAAACCCAAATATGCTTCTTTCGGTAGTTTATCAAAAAATAGTTGAGAGTGGTATCATACAAAAGTCAAAACAAGAACCCTAGTACATATTAGAAATAAAAATGTTTTTACACCAAATACATAAGCACCTTGTTATTACCAAGTAACGGTTAGGCATTCCAATCTTCAATTCAGACTTTATGAATACTGATAGAAAATTTTGACACACTAAATTTTCACACATACTCAATGAAGTTACTTCATATAATTAATTTTCTTTCTCCATATTAATTAATCTCCATTCCATACAAAGTATTGATTACTTCATAGTACAAGTCGATGACCCAAGTCTTCAAAATCAATATTAGTTTTGTAATTGGTTTCAATATTAGCAGCATAGCATACTAATGACTGAAAATTAAAATAGAATCAAGTAGCACACAGATGCCTAAAAAAAGTAGAAAGACAATTTCAAAACCAACCATAAAAATGCATATTGTGATCCTTAGAAAAAGACAAGAATACTTACAGGAGGTGTTGTGCCATAGGCACCAGCATAAGCTGGATTCATACCCATCGCCGCTTGATTAGCATCATGTTGATCTTTTCGTTTTTTCCCTGACACATAAGACAACCAATAGATCAGAGGGGAGGCATATACTCAGTAGACTAAGTAGCACCACACATAGTTACAATAACTCTATCTATCAATTTCTTTATGGGCAGTAAGGTTCAATGTCACTTCCATTCTATCCCTATCAACAAGCATATATAATATGTCATGGGCATCTCATTATATCTAATCAAAAAATCAATAAACATGGTATCTCAATGTAAATCCTATAGTCGTAATAATAGATCAATGATCAATACAATACTAATATATTTGATAAGAAATGAGACCATGTTGCATACTCAAATGCACAAATATATATAAAAGGGAAAAAATTCCCTACAAAAGATTCGGTAGGTTATCCAAAGTGAATTCTAATAAATCCAAATTATTGGTACGAATGGAGTCCTCATTCCAGTATATTTAAAAATTTAGTCAACATAATGATTATTGAATTTTTTTTTGTTTTTGGAAAAATTAAATTCTAAAATTGGCACATAGGCAGTATTTCTAATATTGACAGGATCAGACACAAAATTCTAGGACCGAGGCAACTCATATACAGCCTTAATGTAAGAGTAATATAAAGATAAAATTCATAGAAAGTGGTTGAAGCAATTCCAGATAAGCGGCAATATGAAAAAAAAAAACCTTCAATATGCCGATAGCGACTACAAGCTTGCACTCAGAATAGGATGGTAAAATGAAAAACTTTGACTAATATATCATACAATGTAATTTTAAAATTCGTCACACTCCTACTTTTAAAGAAAATCAAAGTATCAAACCCAACTAGATTGTGGAATAGAAACATAATAAAGTAATTATTTCCAACACATAAGAACAAAGGGAGATCATAAGTCTGCAATTGATATTCAATGAGAAACTATGATAAAACAAAAATATGAATCTTTCAGGAAAAAGAATAATTCAATATTTAGAAAATTGTTGAATACGATATTTACTGTTTAGTGTTTACATAACTATCTAACATGATTGAATTTTAAAATTTGTTCCTATAGAATCCAAAGCAATGGCACCAAGGAAAAATAACACTCAAAACTATAACCAATTGAGATAAGCGCTTCGGCGGATGGCTGGTGTGGGGCAAGAGTCTTACCCTTCTCCTCATGTCTTTTTCGTCTTTCACGTGGAACAAAAGTGCCATCTGCCTTTGCTATTATATCTGATTTTGTTTTTGCAAATTGTATTCTCTGCATTAATAACACATTATATATTATTACCAATCTGTAGTGTAAGCAAGTTCCATTCTCCTAGTACCAAGTGAGATGGAATGATGGTTCTCACTACCTAAAATCAATGTGAAGCATTAACCAAATGATTACTAGAATCACCAAAAGAAAGGAATTTTTGGAACCTGAATTACAAGTTATTTACAACATAACTCATTGTTTCATACATGCTACAATCAGCACAGAAATGCAAGAGATACATCATACACAAGAAAATATGATGTTATCAAATGATAGGTAATAAAAACCCGAATATCCAGAATGATGTTCACAAAACATATAAATTATAGATTTTTACGATGTTCTATTGAACGCTATGGCTACCGAGGTTGTTTTAGACTGTTACCATCTCTAGCTTTCCCTCTATATATTTAAGCTTTTCCCTCATTTGAACGTATACTTATGCAATTTAATCTCTCAAAGTGTGATATAATATCCAACCCTCAACTATCAACTACTAGAATCTTGCTAGAATTTCGTGAACTCGAGGATTATTGTTTTCCTTTCCATGAAAAGTTTACTATGTTTCTCTAGAAACGTAAATGCAAAAAGTAATGGTGCACTATCTAGCAAGTTGACGGTCAACTAGGTCAAGCATGGCATCTCCAAATGGATCACAAAAATACCTCAATAAACCTTCATTAAAAATCAAATTACCACCTTCAAGCACAAAAGTTCATGTAGATTGCAGAGCATCTACGCGATCCTCATCACATCAACCATGACTTATAGTTAAAAGAAGCTAGCAATGCAGTGCCTTTAGTTAAGGTTCTCTAAAGTCCACAAGTAGTGCAATTTGAACTGACATCTTATAAACCTATGTCACTACCTACAGAAGCAGTAACTAAGCATGCCTAGTACAATAAATTTTGAAATCCAGATGCATCAAACAATCATACAGCAGCATGTTTCAATCTAATCAACCATCTAGAAAGTCTATTTCAAGTTCATTGTGTTAACAAAAATATCTTTTCCCATACTCACTTTCCTCTCAAACAAAATGAACCCTGCTTGGCTTTCTTAACTGAAATTACTTCTGATTAGTTCTTTTTGCGACCCCTTTTCCCTTTTTCTCTTTCATTAACATTGAGAAAACACAAGCAGCTTGGCAAGAACAATGAAAAAAATGAAACCCTAACTTCTTTTGACGAACAATTCCTTTGTTCCTCCGAATTCAACTTTCACGAAAGGACGAAAATTATCACATCACCAACAAATAATTCTTAACTTCAAATCCAAGCCTCAAATAAGCTCCTTTTAACTGATTAAAACACACAACTACACTACTATAGCTGCATAGCACTAACACACTTGTAACCAAAAAAAAAAAAAAAAACATAACAGGGAAATGAAGTAAACTTATTTGATCAGAAATTAAAGCTAAAAACGGTAGCGTACCATAGGCTTGTCATAGAAGGGGAAACCCTGCATTTGTCTGATAGCACTGGTGGCGGAGGAGACATCCTCGAAAACAACCCAAGCTTGGCCTTTGTGTTTCAGCGTCTTGAATGCCAAAACCTCCAATATCTTCCCGAATTGCGAGAACACCGCGTGCAGCGATTTCTTCAATTCTGCTAAACAACCAAATTAAAATTACATTTTTTACACAAACAAACACATCTGTTCCAAAAAAATAAAACAAAAAATGCTGAGAGAGTTGAAGTAGAACCGTCGATTTTGATCTTCTCGTTGAGGTTGTTGATGTATATGGTCATGTTTTGAGGAATTTCGTTGCCTGTATTTACCTCCTCCATCTCTTCGGGTTCAATTTGTCGTTCGTCGCTCGCTAGCGGACCTGTTTGGGAATTCAAGTGAAATAGCAGTGAGGTTTTGGATGTTTACAAACTTTTACAAGGGTTTTAAGTGCATTTTAGAGAAGAGGTGCGGGTTATTGTCCAATGGGCCTGATGGGCCACTCTTCATCGTTTTGGGCTTGGCAATTGGGCTTCCGTTTCTATTTCGAGGTTAAAGTTAGGGTTTAGGCAAAATTTTAGAATTTGAATATATATATATATATATATATATATATATATATATATTCCCACGACACCGAGAATAAAACCTCTCGTATATACTATAAAATGCATAGGTGAGACTCAAACCCTCCGTGCTAATTAAAAATTGTTTGGGTGAGATTCCTAATGAGGATAGCAACAGATTAGATCGAGGCTGATTCAACATAATTCATACCCAAAACCCAGTTGGAGTAAGGTACCAAATATCCGACTTCTCCCCCGAACAATTTTTCAATTTTCGTCTCGTATATGATCCGGTTTGAGGCAGGGTGATCTATACCCAACCCAAACTGATATGTTTCATTAAAAATAAAAAATAAATGTTCAAACCTCTAAATATATAAATTTTACCGTGATATATAAACTTTACCATATATAAACACATTGGAGCTCCGCCAATTTAGAACGGGTCGATGATTTTTGTCATCCCTAATTCTTAATTCTAATCAATGTATTAATGATGCTAGGGCTAATGACAAATCATTTTCATTTTCTGCAAGACATGACTCATTCTTAAAGGTTTTTATAGTTATGATAATTAATTCAGAATTTTGGAATGAAGATACTATTCGAACCAATAACACCAATGATGTAAATATGAGTGTTATCTTGTCACCTATTCTACAAGTTTTACAAGTTGAAAGCAACGAAGAGAAGTTCTTAACATATATGTAATTGTATAGTGTTGTTAAAATGGTTAGTAAAAAAAATTCAAAACGTTTCAAGTTTATTTAATAACCTTGATTGAAATAAAGGGACTTATTTGTTGAGAGTTGAGAGGAGAAGATGATTTGAAATTCTTTGCAAATGGACATTGAGCAAGAAGCCAAATTTGTGGGTTGTTGCAGAGAGAGACTCAACATTCTACAGTGAAGAAGATAAGAGAAGAGGCAGAGAAAGGGGAGGGGCAAAGTGGTAAAAACGACAAATCCCGTGAAGGAAGGGGACCATACATAGATGGGGACCTGCACAAGACTCGCTCCACTGTCCAAACTCTCTCCTCTAAACAAACACACACAATCTCTCTGATGAGAGAAACAGAAAAAAAAAAATTGAAAAAGAAAATAAAACAAAAAGAAACGAAAACCAGACAGAATCAGAGAGAGAGAGAGAGAGAGAGAGAAAAAGAAAGACATCATTGTTATGACATGCTGTTCTTTTTGGTAAGCTTTATTTATCTCTTTATGTCCCTTTTTTATCATTCATAAGTTAACTATACTAACAAAAAAGTTGTTTGTTTGGAATATTTTTGACAGAGAAATAATTGAAAGGCCGAGATCTGCAAACGGGAAGTAAGGTATCCAATGCTATTCAAGTTTGTTGACCTAATCTTGTAAATCCATAATTTATTTATTTTTATTTTGGATCTGCAGGCTTTGAATGTCGAATTCATTTATGATTGGTACATTTACGTTATTTTTTTATTTTTTTATAAATTCCCTAGTATGTTATTTTCGTTATCATTTTCGATAAATCTCTCTGTCACGAAAACCAATTTAGAACTTTCGAATCCTTGAATTCTACGTGTAAAAGTAGAAGTGTGCGTGTTTCCCGAAAAACAAAAAGTTTAAAATTATAAATTAAACAAAATCGTTAGTTTTAATTTGTGAGTATAGGTTTTTGTGGATTCTAAATGGAACAAGTGGGTGGTGGTTGCAGGAGGACATTGCTTTTGGATGAAATGTCAGCTCTGCCGGAGCGGCGAGACTCGTTAGCCGGCTTGACTCTCGACGCTGTTCTCTCCGATAAAAGAGGAGGTGGTCCCACCAACAGCCGTACACTTTTCGATATCATCCGCGAAGACCCCACCACCAAATCCTACTACGGTCACAAAGACCGTAAGAGTTGGAAGCTCTTCCGCGACAAGCTCCGCCTCAAGCGCGCCGGCGCCGCCTGGACATCCTCCGTTCATATTCCCACCTCCGATATCCCCATCCGCGCTGCTATTAACAATTCCAGCTCCCAGTTTGCACGACGAGGCTCCGCCATGTCCTCTGAAGATTCGGCATCCGATGCCACAGCCAGACCCCAGTTCACGCGCCGCAGTTCGACTCGTTTAGGCGCGGCGTCGTCCCCAACTCCCAGCGAGTCAAACCACCACGACGACTCGCTCGATATATCCTTGCCCAATGACTCTCCTCCGTCAAGGAGCTTCAGACCCCAGATTTCCCGCCACAACTCGACCCGGATGGCACAGCGCGAGGTAGACGAGAACGCCGCCGCAGGCGACCCTTTTGAGGTGGCGCGTGAGGGAACTCGCCGTCTGGCCGTGGCGTTGGCGGAGGAGAGAGTGCTGTCTGCGCGCGAGGCGGTTGCGGCCCAGGAGGCAGCGGAGGCGGCCGCGGCAGCAGAAGCAGAAGCAGGAAGCGGAAGCATTGGCAAGGCCTGAGGCGGCGGCGACGGGGGGTTCAGAAGCGGAGGCGGTAGGAGGGGCGGCGGCGTCGTCATCGGAAGAAGCGCAGCCGGTAAGGATGTCGTTGATGGATTTGCTGGAGGAGACGGACAGAGAGATGGGTGTGGAGGGGTCGAAGTACATGATGGGTGAGGACGAGGAGGAAGAGGAAGAAGAGGAAGAGGAGGAAGAGGAGGAGGCGGAGGCAGGGGGTGGAGGCGGAGGAATAGAGTACAATTGCTGCGTGTGCATGGTAAGGCATAAAGGCGCGGCTTTTATACCATGTGGTCACACATTTTGCAGGTTGTGTTCGAGGGAGCTTTGGGTTCAGAGAGGAAATTGTCCACTCTGCAATAATTTTATTGTTGAGATTCTTGATATCTTCTGATTTTTTTCAATTTCTTCATTTCTGTAAACAAAAACACCATCATCATCATCATCATCTCTTCCTCTTTAATTATTCCTCTGTTAGTGTTTTTGCATCTTGGATGATTTTGTTATGTTCAATTTTGGAATGGTAAATAATCTGCAATTCCCACTTCTTCATTTTTACTTACTTTTTCATTATAGTGTCTATCTGATATCTCATTTGTTGTCTATGATCAGTTCAGTTCAGGCTAAATTTCATTTGCTGTTTGATATCAATTTCAAACAATTTCAAACTTTATCAATTTTCTTTAGATTTGTCAAATTTATTTCTTACAAAATTGATCATCTTTATTAGTTGCAGTCTGCAAAGTTTACTGGGCATTTTATCTTCTAATGAATTCTGGACACATTGACAATAATAGACTGTATGGACTAGTCCACATCTGGTGATAACTACAAATTACATCATCTTATTCTATTTCATTTAAGCTATTATTTAGAGGGAGTTTATTTCAAAATTAATTTAGAGAGGGGGTTAATAAAACCTACATGGAGTGAGATTTTGACATAATGTTTTGTTAGAAAATTATGAAAACTAATGCTAGGAAAACCTAAAAATTTAGTCCAAATTTCAACTAAAATGATGCGGCAAATGATTTTTTCATTAACCACATCATCACATGTTGTCGGGAGTGATGACAATTCACGCGCCATATTATTTGGATTAATTATTTTAATCGAAAAGCATTACTCAATTATTGTAAAACATAAAATTAATGATAATGCTTTGTCAAAAAAATAATAATAATGATAATGATAATGCTGTGGCCAGTGGCAGTGGGGCTCATCTGGAAAGCAAAACAAGATAGAAATTAGATTAGAGGAGTCGTTGAAAGCTTGGTTTGATGTTTATCTTTTTAAAAGCAACGATGTGAGTGTGATGGAAATAAATCAATAATGGCCTTGTTTTTAATCCTTTTAGAATTGGAATTGCTAAAGATCATTTTAATTTTGTTGGTTGCAATTAATCTGGATGTAAAAAAGAGTAACTGAAACTTACTAATTAGTGAGCAAATGAATCAGTTTGTAGTCAAATCCTGCAGACCTAATTACGCTCCACAGCTTAACCACCCTTAACCTGCTATCCAAAAATCATTACAATCCACCCACCAAAGCAGACACACCCAACATTCCAATTTCGTTAAAGAGTAAAACAGAAGAATATTGCTAGGAGTTGCAAGAAAAGTATTATTGAAAGAAAAAGCAGCTGTGTATTATCTTCTGGATTCATCTTTCTTCAAAACGAAAAACACTTGATTACAAAAGAAAAAGAAAAGGACAGCAGATGCAGATGGGGTAGATGCTCAACCAGAACCATGTGACCCAATTCTTTTATTCTCAAGTCCTTTTCAAATCAAGAAAGACAATAGTGATATTCTTTGCATATACACAAGTTCATATACATTTGCTTCGTAGAAAAAAAATAAAAGCCATGGCTACAAATCATCTGCAAATGACTTTGGTAAAACTTTCTCTTCCTTTCTCTTCTTAGATGCTTAACTACTGCAATTCAACAAAATCCACTACTCCTATATGCTACTTTACAAGTTACAATTATCAACACAGCAATGGCTAAGAATCAATGGACAACTTTAGCTCTACGTCATGTTATACGAGGGGATGTTTCCCTCCACAACTTTTTATCATCGATAAATACTCAGTAAGACCTCAGCTACATTGGGTCAAAATTTTGAGAATGCCCGAGGGAGTTTACTTGTAATGGAGTTTAGTAGGATGCAAACCAACGTTTAGGTAACCTGTTATGGACAGGGCACTTATCAGGTTGTCTCACTATGTATATTTGATCACCAACTTTACTGCGGGAGTCCTGATTCCTATGCCAGCTCCACAAAGCCCAAGTCTCATTCTTCACCTGCACAAGTCGCACATTACAACCATTTATCAGATTATAGGCCTGAGAAATGCTGAGCTAATGTATGTGGATCCACGGCACATTTTATCACACTAAAACATGTATTTGTTTCTCTTTCAAATATCTCTAACACGTGTCTGACATGTTTTCCACCCAATTACCCTCCATGGTACTGCAGTTGATCAGTAGGGGACTGAACTCAATTAATAAGGCCATTTCCCATCCACAGTATGTACTCTTTCAGGAGTAATTAGCGAGTGTCGGGAACTACAATTAAAATAGAGTTTACGGAGAAAGCTAAATAGGATGCACATTGTCTCACTCTTCTTTGAAAGTTGTATTTTGCATAATAAATTGTAAAACCAAAGGTCTTAACCAATCAATTGAGTAACAGTTTTGCAACTAATAGATGTGTCATGAGCAATGAAAATGAGCGAGTGATAAGCTTGCGACTGTATTTAGCTTTTCTCTGCAGTTCAGACTACTTTCTACAAGCACAATCCATGAATTGCAAACACTCTCAGGATAGAAATGTATAGATTTTTTATAATCATTGTAGTATGAATTTTGACTGAACACAAAGAGATTGAAAAGAAACAGAGAGTACCTCTAGGATCCCGTGCCCAAAACTACTTTCTCTGATTGCACTATAATCAGGTTGTTGGTCCCAACAGAACTTACCGGTGGCAGGACCAAATGTAAAATTTGTTGCACAGAAGGCACCCGTATATGGATCAGGAGTAGTTGGTGGCTTGGGGCAGTAACCGGGTTCATCCACATGTTTGATAGCCATCTTTTCACGATTACCACCATCTCCAACAGTTACATATACAGGACCACATGGATCTAATGTGTAATTATATACACGATTTGATCTCTCATATGCGTGTACCTGGTACATATCAAATAAAAATAAGAGAATTCATAACTTGAAAACAAAATAAAGAAATGTTCTCAATAAAATGATGACCTTTGCTGCTTCACTAAAAACAATATTATCGAAGAGATAAGGAACCTATGTTAGAACAGAAGAAATTTCAAAACAATTGAAAGGTCGACAGAATATGAAGTGTTATGAAGACATTGCATTGCAATACATTTTCCTTCCTGCTTCTTCATGTTTTTCATTTATTTATTTTTCCATTGGTTTCAAAAAGAGCCATATCTAATCGCATGAATGGTATCAATAGTCATCTTTGCTAATCTGTTTCAATGTATTATTGTCCTTGTCCCATTATGTGATGATCCGATCACAACAGACAACTTGACATGTACGAAAATAAATGTAGTTTCATTCACACATTTATCTATAAATCCTTTAATTTTTAAACATTTTCACTTACATGTCCATTGAAAACTATGTCAACTCCATATGAGTAAAGTAATTCTTCCATTTCTACCCTCATACACTCTGCTTCTCTGTAATGGGCTTCGTAGGAACTGTACCATGGTGGATGCCAAGCAGCTATCAGCCATGGAGTTACAGATCTGTCAACACTAGCCAAATCTCTCTCTAGCCATTTGTACTGTTCAGCTGCAAAAGCAAAATAAACAAAGATGTGTATAGTGGCTTCTTAGATCTTTGGTCAACTGAAGAGGAAGAAAAAACTCAAAACTGATCATTTCTATTTCTCATCACAGCAGATTGATCCAATCTAATGTTTAAAATAGAAAGAGAGAGATAGATAAACTTCAATACATGAACCCCCAAAGAGATACACATTGTTAATGCAGCATTTGACTTAAAATTACCTTTGTCAATCTGATAATTTTTAGCAACGGATTGAATGCTCAAAATCTTCAGTTTAGTTCGTCATTTTAACTTTCTAAGACTTGTCTTATAAACTGGAAGTGTCCTGACTTATTATAACAGTCGACTTGGGTAGATCAAATGACATGGAAGAAACGGATAACTAAATAGGTCGTGTGTTACCTGACCTATTATAGGAAATGTAGGCTCCTAGCATGATAAAGTGAATTCCTCCAGCATTGAAGGAGTAATAGAATGAGGATGAAGATCCACTTTCTTCAGATGGGAATGCAAATCTAGAACTGTAGGCTGCAAAAGTCTGTTTTCCAGCTTGTTCTTCTATCTCATGGTTCCCTTCCACTACCATCATTGGAATTTTAGAAACTAAATTCTGCATAAACCTGTAAAAAGCATCCCCAGATGAATATAAGTACCTAATAGTACAAAATTATAAAGACAAGGTATTTTTCAAATTCCCAATAAGAAAATAAACGAGAAAGAAAAGGACAATAAATGAAGGTTTCAACCTTCCCCAATAATCCCAACGAGGCTGATAGGTCTCATGTATGGGAGTTTGCGGAAATGAGCAAGCATAGCAGTCAGAGCCAGTTCCATTTGTGAGGTACAGGTTTGCATATGAGACATCACCAACCAACAGAACGAGATCAGGTTTATTACTAATCAAGTGACTGACTGTGGTTGTTGTATTATAAGTAAGACCAAGATCTCCGACAACTGCTATTCTATTTGGATAGTTATGTCGACCAGAAACTGGCATAGTACTGAACGTGTAGATATCACTCATGGCTGGTATGGAAGGATCTCCACATTGATAATAGTACAGTGTACTGGGTTTCAACCCTATATAGACAACGAGTATGTGGTTAATTACAACCACTGTCCACGAATACAATATTCATTCCAACAATTATAACACAAGATAACATAGAAAGATAAATCTGTAACTCTACCAAATATAGAAAAACAAGTAAGGTTGCAGAATTTAACCTGTTAGGCGAACATGATGGATGATTCCAGAAGTATAATTTTGGAGGCCTTTAAATGGATAAAGTTGGTTATAAATAAGAGAATAGCCTGTTGCTTCATGACTCAATGAATTTCTTGATGTCCCATAATGAACAATGCTTGAGACACTTTCAGGGTCTAATGGCTTTATGTTGTCACCAATTTGGAATTCCCCTGCAAATCCCAGTGTCAACTCAAAAAAGCAACAAATTTATACTTACAAGTTTCAAACAATCAAACAACAAAAACAAATCAAAGCAAGCATCATTAACGCTACCACTTATGTTTGATTATTTGTTAGTCATAGCAATTTAAAACATCAAACGATAAACATTAAAAACTAAAGAAGTTAAATTCTGCCATTTTTATAATAATTACAAATTACAAAATAGTTGAACTTTCCCGCTTGCATGTACAACTACTTAGCAAAGTAGATGAACTCACAAGTTTATAAAAAAATAAAGTATTTCAATCACATTGTTCTCTATTAGAAATTCAAAATCCATAAAATATGCATTTCAATTGATTGCTGCAACAATTAAAAAAAAATTGAAGACAAGAACATAAAAAAAAAAGCCCTAAATTGAAGAACAAGCAAAAAGAAGGGTAACCTGTGATCCAAGAGATCCAAATGGAATCATAAGTAGCGGAGAGAGAAAGCGATATCTGTTCAGGCTCGAATTCTCCAACACGACGGCGGACTCGAGGATCGGAGTCAGGAATATCAACAGCAGTACCGCGCAAGCTGACGTCATAAGGAACAGTTACCGGCGGGAACGGGCCTTCCAGAGTAGTAGGGATTTCGGCGCCAATCGCGAGATGATGATGATTGATTAGCAGAAGAAATATGAAATTGCATGAAATCGCGAAAACAGAGAAGCTTGAAAAAGGCATGGCCATGATAATTTGTCAAGAGCATCGCAATATGATTTAAGAGAGAGAGAGAGAGAGAGAGAGAAGTGGTGGTGATACGAAAATGATGTGATTGTCAAGACGGCTAGTGCTTAGTAGCCGTTGAGTTGGAGCAACATAAACCAGACGGTTGGCCTCGTTTTGGATTAACTGAATGTTGATGCATAAAAATTGACCAGCAACAAATTGAATTAGATAAAGTCTTTATTGAACTTTGATACTATATTGACTGCTCGAGAAATTACAATTTTAGATTATTGATCTCTTTATTTCTCTAAACTACTTATTTCCTTATTTTTTGATGCCTCTTCTACCTTGGAGAGCTTCTCCTTTTATATCAATTCTTCAGCTGCTTTCTTCAGCTGCTTTCGACCTTTGGGACAATAATGTTGCGATACGCACTAACATTATTCTAACAATCACATAGCGTAATATGCGGTGTGCACTAACATTATCTTAACTATCAGATAATGTAATATGCGGTTCGCACTAACATTATATCAATAATCAAAAGCCGACCAGAATGTGTCCTCGGATATGGGACGGGTTACTCCATTTTGGACACTGAGCAAATTCCTCTTTTCGTCTGGGGATTGAAGTAGGATGACTTTAGGTAATCTTTCTCAAGTTGAGCTCGGATATGACACTTTGGCGCATGACTTCGAATCTTGGGCATATGACCGGTTCTTCTTTTCGGACATGTGACTGCTCCTCTTTTTGTCCTCGGATATATGACAAATTTCTCGTCTCCTGACCTGAATTTATCGTCTTCGGTCTTTGAGAAGACTTCTTTTACAGAATCGAATTTATTCTTACTTCCACACATATTTGTATGGTTAATGATGTATATATAAATATATTCATTTCTGTAATCAAGGTTTCATGATAATAACTTAGGAACCTCTATCCAGTCAGTTTTATGGTACAACACTGAAAATTTAAATTATGTTGCCTTCTACTTTCTATTTTTCTTACCACCAAATTCCGATATTTTTTTATTGCATGTGGTAATTTTGGGCAGGTCCTGAAATATGATGTCGACATAAAATCCATGGCATTAAATTCAAACTCAGACGAAGAAATGTAGGATTTTCAAGCTATATTATTGTATTCTTTAATAAAAATATATATATTTCTTTTAAAACTCAATTGGAACTTAAGGGGGTGTAGTCAATTTGGATTTCAAAAGATTTTAAAGACTTTCTTAGGTGGAAGACTTTTGTAGAGTTTATGAAATGGACTCTTATGGAATTTACAGAATTATGAAAGACTTTCATAAATATTTATAAACTTTTATTGACTTTTAAATATAATATATACTTTGCTGTAACAAAATTATATTTCTCATATAAAAAAGAAAACATTTTCCCAAAAGAATAAAAAGCAAAATCATTGTTAATGTCTAAGAAACTTGAAGAAAATATCCATGCATATATATGTGATTTTAAATTATTTATTTATTTTTTATTATATTTTTCATCATAAAGACAATTATGCATCTAAAAGTTTTATAATTAGTCAAAATACATGTGTAAAATATTATAAATTCTCTTTTATAAATAAATGTAGCAAACCAATAATAGTATTAACATTATGCCTTTGCAAAAGTATGACAATAGATATAAAAAATCTACCCAAAATTAATTCAAGTTACTAAGACAAAACCTAAGAACCACACATAGTTGAAGTTATCATTTGATTTATTTCAATGTTGTTTAGTTGCTTTGAAAATGAAGGTAGATGTAAAAAAATATTATTCACAACTTAAAATGCATGCAAGACACCTTATCTTGATCAAAGTTGTGGGTCTTTTGTTTTCAATTGAAAAATGATGAGTTTATAATCACAAAAATGAAAGACTTTGAACAAAAGACCTAGTACATATGCTGTATTAAATAGATCATGTGGATAGTATATTTCCATTTTACCGTTAATGGAATAATACATTCACAGTAGAGCAATTGAAATATATATCTTAATCATGAGATAAATAATGTATCATATGTACTATGAGTTGTAACATTTGAGCTATCAATGGGTACGACAACGGAATAACGGTTTAATCCTGATAGTTTGGAGTTATTGATTCGTATATCATAGCGGACATATATTTATAGATATGAACATCATGACTCTTATAATTAAATAAGAGTAAATACCACCTTATGAGTTTTATGAGGGCTTGGATAGTAAATCTTGGTACCGAGTATTCAATAATTTAATAAGGAGTTATTGAATCATGATTTATGATAAATCAAATTATCCATTTAGGCGTAAGGATGGTCCTAAGGAATTAATAAAATAATTAAAAATGCAACGGTCAAAAAGCATTTTAATTATTAGTATTTTTCATGAGGATACATATTTCACACAATTGCTTAGGGTAAAAATATTTAATATATTGTATTTTAATTCAAAAGTGCAATTTCAGTTTTTTAGTGGACTAAATTGAAATTAATATATTCAGGCTCAATTAATTAAGATTTAATTGGTACTTTGGCCAAATATATTAGAGCTAGTAATTAAAATAACTTGTGGATCCTCAAACTTCACAAGTTAAATGCGATCATCTAAAAGGAACCCACTGAACTAAAATATTGGGTCTCAAGACAAGGCCCAAGGATCCAAAATTGGATCCTTGCTAGAAGAAGAGTTTGGCCAACCCTAAATATTAGGGTGGTCGAACCCTAATTGCACAATAAGTTGCGCACTTAACTTTGTGTATCGGCAATCCCTTCCCAAAAGAGATTGCCACCGTACTTCTTTTATTTGGTTTCTCATGAGGAATGGAAGACAAATCAAAATAGGATTTTGATGGAAAAAGAAATAAAAGAAAAGGAAAAGGAAAAGGAAAAGATTCATAATAAGATTAGGCTGACTAAATCATAATAGGATTGTGAGTCTGTGTCCTAGGAAGAAACAAATTATTATTTTCTAAACCTATAAATAGACAGCTTAAAAGAAAGAATAGAGAGACACACCAAGCATGTCATTCTCATTAGCGTTGAAAAAGCTTGAAAGTAAGTTTTAATGTTCAAATTTTATTTGAGCTTTTAATCTTCTTTTTTAAATTCTTGTAGGTGGACTTACACCTTGGTCCAAAGATAAAAAAAAGCCCGCACTCCTAGGTGATTCAATCTTGTGTTAAATGCAGAAGATTTACGGAGACTACACTATAAAGGTAATTTCTAAATTAATTCAATTTATATTATGTTTAGAATACAATCAGGTAAGGTTTTGAAAAGAAAAAAAATTGGTTATGCACATACATTTGTTTTTCAAAACAAAATTTTCCATATATATAAAAGTATGTATTAAATACCTCAGGACTTTTAATAACTTTTTTAAAGTCTATAAAAGTCTGTATTGAATACCTCATGACTTTTATAGAGTCTTTAAAAATTTATATTAAATATACCCAAATTTTTAAATTTCATAAAAGTCTTTAAAAGTGTATAGAAATCTTAATTGAAAACAACCGCTCAATGTCTATATTAAATTCATGACGTTAATTATCTTGGTTGATAAGATTTTTTGTTATTTGTACCAAAAAACCTCGAGATTGAACCCACTCGAATAAGAATTTAAGTGTATTGTTATGTTTCATTGTTTGACATTTAACTATGGATATTGTTAGTCATTTCAACTTAAATTTCAAAAACCAATGGACATGTTGACGTCAATTTCTGGGAAATCTAGTCAACAGTGACACATAATGCAAATTGGCGCCTGATGTAGCTTTTGGTATGGAATCAGGTCCCCTCTCCAACACGTGTAAGTTGATGAACAGATAAAAAAGCAGATGAGTGCTGAAACAATAAAGACATCAATATTTTTATTTGGAAAACCCTTAACACATGGGAAAAACTATGGTCGTTATCACGATAGATAAAAGATTCTTTATTATGTAAAAGATAATTACAGTTACAAGTGATGAATTGCTTGTGTGTTGATTATTCTCTATGTCCTATTTCTACTCGATACATGTGTTTATATTGGGGTTAGGGTGTTGCCCTAGTCCTTGTTATGCAAGCAAGAAATATTATCGGGCGAGATCCTAGGGGGATCGTATTCGAGTGAGATTTTTGGTTAATCGAGTCTTCGTGTGTTTATGGTGTTGTGATTTTTATTCCTTGGGAAGTATTTCCTCAAATATTCGTATTTATTACTGAATTTGTAAACTTTTGGATTGTAGGTGATTTCCTTGCCTAGTATATGGTCAAGCTTCGTGGAGAATATGCTGAGATCCTATTTCTTCAATGATGCCTCGTGTTTGCTGTGTGGCAAGTTTGAGTCAGTTCGCCTATTTGGTAGTTCTCCAGCGAGCAGCTACCTTTAATGGGCGAGCCATTATCTGTTCCCCTTCTCGCTATCGCTACACGTGGCTCGTCAAGCTGGCGTGGTCTGATGTCGTGGATATTTGGTCCCTTGAATCTCAGGTTCTATGCTGACGTGTCGAATCGAGTAAAATTAACCCAAGCAAACTGAATCCAATGATCCCTCGATTCGGTTCATTTGTTTTTGAAAGTCGAATGATGAGTTAGCTTTAGTCGATGTGTCCGGCATCAGACCCTCAGTTCAGTTTTCTTAGTTCTCTTATTTTACTTAGGTCAGAGGTCTTTTAGATCAATTGATATAAAAAACTATTCTCGTAGCTCAAATAGCTACACCCAAAACTTAGGGGCGGCTTCCTTATACTTTTTTCTTTTATACGAACAAAGTGTGACTCGAACATTTACTATAATCAATACGAGGGGGAAATTTAGAAATCTTTTCTGAAAATGCAAGATACAATATCACAAGAATTAATCAAGGTAATTAATGATTCAATATCACTGTAAACTCTCAAGTGCAAACTCTCAAGTGTAATTAATCGAAGACGGCTGTAGTGCCCTCTCAAGTGCAAATACTCCCGGTATTTGATGACGTATAAATGTTGACGTGTTATGGCATGTCTGCAGAAACCATTCTTTGTGCGGAAAAGAATCGGTCCTAATTAAATGGCTTTTTAGTGCCATCTTAATTGAGAAGCAATTTTGGTGTAAAGAGTACATGTTTTGAATTGTTGCTTAACCTTTTTCAAGTTGTATAAAAGAGAAGTCCACTTTATTTATTGGATAGGAAGGACATGGATAATATTCTTTTACAGTAAAATATATGATAAAAGCAGACAAGACTATACAGTATATGATAATATGGGCAGATGCCTTTTCTATGTTTGTACGTGTATGTGATAACAATTGTTGATTACAAAAACAAATGTGCCAACTGTTTATTAGTTATTTAAAGGGAAAATTGCTCAAAATACCCTAACCTTTGTTAAAATTGCAATTAGATCGTACATATTCCAAAATAACAGATTAGTACTTTTGACCTTAATAAAATATCATCTTTGATTTGGGGTAACACATCTACGTATTATATATTATAGGTTTATCTTTTTCGACAAATGTCGTCTTTGTATTGATGTGGATATGTCTCCACGCTATTTTTTATTGGTCTACCTTTTTAGACAAATGTCATCTTTTGATTTTTTATTTTTTGACACGTATGCACGCTATATATTATTGGTCTATCTTTTAAGACAGTGTCATCTTTGGGAGAAGTGCTTCAGTACCTCAGTGCTTAAAACATAAGGTGGCACACTAACCCAATAAAATTGTAACACATCCTTATATTTTAAAAATCAACCCCATCAATGCCACCTCAAAACAAAAATTTGCCATGTCACAAATAACACAAACCTAAATCTAATTTTTAAACCTAAAATCTATCTCTGCACACTCTTCCCACTTCTCCTATGCAACTAAAATCATCTCTCTTAGTTCTTCCCATTTAAAAGCCAATTAGCATAATCACAACTTCTTCTCCTCTCCCAACTCCCATGAACAACACATATCATGAAAATTGGATGTCTCATATTTCGAAAATTCAATATACTGGTTTAGAATTCTCATATTTGTCTACGATTCTTCTTCTAATCTATTTGATCATCACTACTTCAATTTTTTTTTCTTTAGAACTTCATAACACAATCTTTTCCTTCTCTAACTCCAATAATTGCAAAAATTAAGTCTCCCATATACAACAAACCATATAAAAATTGAGTCTCCATTATATACCCAAATAAACAAAAATCATGAAAAACGAAAATCAATAAATTGTGAGATGAATAGAATATCGAAATAGAAGATGCATCGATGAAGATTCTTCCATTAAAACGGAAGTTAAAATTGAGAGGTTGAGAAGCAATGAATGGAAGATGTAGAGAAGAGCTTGCAGAGAGCTTAAACAAGTGTGAGAAAAAAAAAGATTTAAAACTAGTTGTAGAGAAGTCGTGAATGATGAAGACGCAGTGAAGCTGTTGAGTATTTTATAATTAAATTAGATTTAGGTATAAAAATATCTGACTTGACAAGTTTTTCATGACTAGGCAAGGTTTTTATGAGTTGACAATGAAACTTAAAAGGTTTTAATAAATACGATGACATGTTGAATATTTAGTAGTCATGCATTCCACATCACCTCCATCTTTGGATTAAGGTAACACGACTTACGATTACATATTATATATTATAGGTCTATCTTTTTTTTTTTTTTTGACAAATGTCAATTTTAAATTGGTGGTAACACGTCATCATACTATATAGACGTCAACTCACAATCAACACCAATTATATAGTTACAAAACATGATATTTCTAGGTTTGTTGAACGAAATTTGTCAGATCATTCTATTGCGATTCAAGTTAATTACTATTTTTTATTTAAGTATTGTTTTAACCTATGACATCAAATTAATTCCTTCCGTCGAAAATCGATTGTTTTGTGGAAAGAATAGACTCAAGAGTCTATACACAAGTTTAATAACTTAAGTTTAAATTTCATCAAAAGAAGTGACTTCCAAAAATGCTGATACTTTACTAATTTTTTTGTTGTTTTCAACTTTTGCTATTTAACTTTAACTTTTGTTTTTCTCTTACTTTCTTCAACTTGTCTGAAACGAATTCTCTCTGATAACACTTATCTCTTCATCTTCTTCAACTATTGGTTAAAGAAAATGATTCCGAGACATATTTCCATGAGTCCAAGACTTATTTGTATTTTTGAGACTTTGTTGGGTATTTCTGAGACTTATTTTGTAATTTTCGAGACTTATATATATTTTCGAGACTTATTTTGTAATTTTTGAGATTTATTGAACAAAATACAAAATTTCCAAAAAACAAATTGTCTTCTTCATCGACCTCCAATGGAGGTCGAACAGAAAAGTTAAAAAAAAAACTATTGACCGGTTATTGTAGGAGCATTTTGGAGGGAATCTAGTTTATGTGTCATTTAAACTTAACTTACTAAAATAGTGATAATCTTAAAACTCACTCCATAAAAAGTGTTATTAAATTTTTGAACCATATTTCAAATTTCTTTTATTATTATGAATTTGTTCTTCGGCATCCTTTTATTTTTTAAAAAAAAAACTTTTCAATTTCCATTTTTTAAAAGAAAATATTTATAACTTTTATGAATTGACGAATTATCCTCTCTAATGTTAAGTTTAACCGGTCAACAATAACGATAGAGATGTCAATGTTAATTGTTTTAGAAATCATTTGTTATTTCTTTTAGATATAATTATAAATTGACTTTGCCTTTTTATTTCAAATTTTATCATTAACTATTAATTTGGTTCGAATACCAAATTAAAATTAAAATATTTTTGTTTTATGTCTATTTAGAGTTTAGAGGCTATATAAATTCACAAGTTTAAAATATAATATATATATATATATATATGATAAATTTTTAAGTCAGTACGCACTCATATAACTTTATCGGTGTGTTGGATGTTGACCATTAGATTTACATACTTTGAGTCAAAGTGTATGCATTTGTCAGAACTTCTCCATAACCAATGGTCCATATGTAACACACTGATATAAGTTATGTCAGTACGCACTGAAGAGAAAATGACTGATATATATATATTTGAAATATTATATAAATTCGGGGTTTTTTTCGGGAAGAGAGAACTCGAACCATTATAGCGTAGGTGTGCGGGGTTTACCACCGGATCAACCTCATCTCATCTATAAAATTTATAATTTGAGATCATAAAATGTCCATGCTATAGGTGATAAAATTATGTGATATGTATGACTCCTCAAAAAGAGACCCAAATATGATATTGGAAGGCAAAAATTAAAGCAGTCAGTTATAAATTTGTCACACCCACATCATTGACTAATGAGTTTAAATCGTATCAACTCTTTAATTTGTAATTCTTTCCAAAATCTCAAATTTATAATTCGAAAAGAAATATGATCTGAGAATTGGACTTGTTTAAGACGACCCACATGAATAATTGAATAAATGACCACTTGTGAGTTGTGACCAAAGGAAAGACGGATTCTTATTCCAACTTTTGAATATATGAAAACGACAGTGATACAACATCTGACATTACAAAAGAAAGAAAACATCACATCACCATGACACCGTCGCATATTGATATTATATGCATTCCTGTTTTGTTCATGGATAAAGATGGAGCAAACCGGCCTGTATAACAAATACGGATAAGCTTAAATAATTGATGTAGTTGAATCTTTAATGAATCTCATAAGTAAACTATCCAATTTAATTGTTATGCTATTTGAAAGTGAACATATTCGAATTTAAATGAGATTGCTTTCTATTATGATTTTAATAACAACCAATCATATATTTTAACAAAATTAAGGAAAAGGCTAAGCTGAGATTGAGGAGAGGATAAAGATTATATTAAAAAAAATAATCATAAAAAAAAACACTATTAATAAATATGTAAATGAAATTACTCGTGGAATGATAGAGAGCAGCATCAAATAGCTGCCAAGCCGGCCAAATTGGAGACCGGGTATTAAGAGAGAGCTGCAAAGTTATTCTCAAAAGGTTGAGGACCTTGAGGTTGAATCTGATCTGAATTTTATATCCGAATTGGATAGCATAGTTGATCATATTTGAATGTACTTATGAGATACAGCATCTTTCATTTTCTATTCTTGTTATTATCTGATCTTGTTATGACATAAAAGAATTGTTAAGGTGTGTCAATGATGTCCTTAACCCAAATACTAAAGCCAGTGGTATATAATTATATATTACAATAAGTACATAAAAGGATTGAATTATTAGTGGCTGATTTTTAATGAATGAGTAAAAAGTTACCCTTTAGCCGCTTGCTTTGATGCTTTTATAGGTTATTCTTTGTACTGTTTTTGTGTTGCATGCAATTGAAATAATGTTTTACCTTAAATCTTTCTAAAAGTATCAACTCATCCGAGTGGTTTTTAAATTTTCTAGATTGTTAACTTGTAGTGTCAGGTAGCGTGACTATATCAATTAATTTGAATATTCATTTATTATTTTGGTTTTTGTTGCAATTGGGAGATAATCATACCAACAATTCAAAATTCAAAATTCAAAATACCAAATTCAATTGTATTAGAACAAGAGTCTAGGGTTCTTTTTTAAACTTTATAAACATGATATGATTGTTTCTTGTTAAAGGAAAAAAAAACTTTAATTAGTTTAATCAATCTTGAGGAATATATGAATATATATGATGAGTGATGACCTTTGAGAGATGTTTGTTGTAAGAATGCAAGAACAAAGAGGTAAAATTCCCACCCATAACAGCGTTTTGGGATCTGGAAGAGATACAGAACACAAAGCATTTAAAAATTGAAAAACATGGTGACCATAAGCCACCCAAAATTGTAGAGGTAAGAGCAAAAGAGGAAAGCCAACACAAGATACTTGACAAAGTATTCTTTGAACAACACCTTAAAGCCTGTGAACTGAAAGCGAAACACAACACCCTATTCACATTGCCTATATCACTTGCCACTTATTTGTAAAGGGATTCCAAATCAGAATTTACGTGTGCAAATCTACTTTGTAACGTTATTGAATATTTAGTAGTTTGTGTAATGTTACCGAGACTATGGACTCTATAATATTACGATGCCGATTTCACAGTAAAGAATACATGCAAAATCCCGTACAAACATCCTCTAAATTTATATGCCATAAAAATTGGCTTGGTCTCGGAGAACAAACAGCGAAGAAACGCCGCCGCAACTTTCTTCAATGGTTTCCTTACACGTGGACGGTCCGATGACAAGTTGCCGCGTAAATGAACGGCTGTAAATTGATTAGCTTTTCTTCGTTTTCGGCACTCACGCCGACCTTTCCCTTGCTTAAAAAAAAGGCTTTTTCTACGAACTCCACATGCGCTGTTGATTGACGAGAAGTCGTCACTCAATCTGACTCCTTCTCGACCGTCCGATCAGTTTGATTCTGCCTTCAATTATTGGTTAGAGACTTGGAGCAACGAAAGACTTTAAAGCAAAACCGTTGACCCAGTAATTTTATACAAACTAAGGGGTATTTACGTACTATCAAATTGGATTAAACACAAAATAAAACTTGTCCACGCAAATATCTGGTAACGTGCCAGGTGTCATAAAACGAGAAGCGGTTTGTAAGAAAGCCCAATTTGACTGGGTGTGGGCAATCAATCCAAGTGGGTGGCTTTTCTTAACTGAGTCTCACGCGTCTCTGTTTTCGTTTTGGCTATATATAGAAACAAACCTCTTCTCTTTCAAACCATTCTTCGCAAACCTTGAGAGACTTTTGCGTGTAGAGAGACTGAGAGAGAAAAAAATAAGAAGTTTCTTTCGCTGCTGTAGAAGGTAGAGTTTTTGGAGAGCAAAAGCATTACTTTCTACTAATTTCTGCAGCAGTGTTATAAGCTTTTATTGAATACAAGAAAGAAAAAAAGAAACAAAAACAATGGCTCGCTCTGTCTCTAACGCTAAGCTTTTCTCTGCTTTCGTCGTTGATGGAATCTCTAACGCAATCTACAGACGTGGATACGCGGCGGCGGCGGCGGCATCACAAGGAGTTGTGTCAAGAGGAAGTGGGATGGTGAAGAAATCAGGAGAAGAGATGGTGGGGTCTACTGAGAAGGTAGCATGGGTCCCAGACCCAGTCACCGGTTACTACAGACCGGAGAATCTTGCCAACGAGCTTGACGTCGCCGATCTCCGAGCCATGCTCTTGAAGAACAATAACTAATCACAAACAAAGAAACTAACTATTCCATTAATATAAGTTTTAACACAATTCTTTTGTGTACAAGGGATGGTTTCGATGATTGATTTTGATGATGAGCCACATGAGCTGTCGGTGCGTGTTAGAATTATTGTATTTCCAATGATGGAAAGGATTTGTGAAGTGTGTGACGGATGTTATATTCCTTTTTAATGTCGTTTTAAGGATATTAATCAAATAATAAATCATAATTAAATTTCAGTTTTAGTGTTTCTAGTTTTGGCCTTGATTAATGTATTCAACATTTGTTCATGGTGATTTCTGGACTTATACAAAGTCAACCGGTCAACGATGCAATTCGTCCAATTTGTAAATAAACAAAATAAGAATAGAAAAAGTGATAAAGGAAACGGTTTTGTGTGGTAAAACTCAGATAACGAAGAAATTTCAACGAATCGTCCCTTGGCGATTGAGAAGCAAATTCTCTATGAAAATATTGATTACACCGACTGATCTCTCTCTCTCTCTCTCTCTCTCTCTCTCTCCGAGAGCTAGAACAATCAGTACTCACCGAAGAACTAGGGTTCCAAAGGCAGTTCCTCCTCGAGACATCAGGGTCAGACGCCAGACTGTAAACGAATTAGATATTGAAGACGAGCACATGGAAACTCGTATTCGCTTTTCGACGCAACGAGTGTGCGCATATGACTATGAGCTGAACGTTGTTGGCAAAAAGGAACTGTGCAACTATATTAGAAGATTTGATCTGAATACAGATGTTGTTCAGCTAATCCTGGCTGGAGATAGGACCGTGTGGAACCCTCCGCCCGAGGCAGTGGCGATCTACGGTGCTATGTTGAGTTGTGGAGTAACTCTCCATTTTCAATCTTTCATTTCACGCTTCCTCGCTGAAGCTCAGCTTTCCCCGGCTTAACTGGCCATTAACAGTTATCGGATCTTGATGTGCTTGTGGCGTATTTGGCACAGGATGGGTTTGCCAGCTCCCACTATTCAGGAAATTCAACATTTTTACACATTTAGGCAGTCCGGTCAGCCAGGTACCTACTTTCTGCTTTCCTTCCCGACCACTGGATTTAAAGGGGGCGGTAGTTTTGAAAGAGATTAAAGTCGCTATCGAGGAGAAGATGAAGGGCTTCGTCTGGGGTTTTCCTTCTTCAAACAAATTTTGAAAGAACAGATGATTCTTCGTTGGAGGCAATTGGGGTCAAATTGCTTCTGTTGAACTGGATGGACTGCCGGTAGAACTCAAAGTCCCTTGATTCTTCACCTATCCAGATACCTAGAACAAGACCTCCCCTTTTATCCGTCAGTGACCTGACTAATCTAGCCAAGGTTGTCGTTCGTTCTCTGAAGAAAACATGGAGTCCCTAGCTCTTTGATGAGGAGAATATGATCACCGCCAAATTCTTCCCTCGGCATTCAGCTGGCTGTAAGCGATGTAAGTGTTTTGACTTTAGTTGGTCTATTCAAATATTTTCTCATTGTCTTCTGAACAGTTTGCCCCAATTTCAGTCATTTTTTTAAAAGTATTTGATGCAGATATAGTTTTTCGGGTGCAAGCACAGCGAGCCAAGGCTGTCGCGGAGGCCAGCCACAAGGATGCTACTAGCCAAACAGCGAGTGGAGTTGCACCACCACAAGACTATGAGGCTAGCGAAGACGAGGATGTCTCCGAGGAAGAAATTATTGAGGAAATAGACTGAGCAATTCTGAAGTCCTTGAAAAAGGAAAAGGAAAAGGTAAGGTCGGAAGCCTTTCTTCTATTCCACCTCCGTGAGATATTCCTTTAGTTGTCGAAGAGGTTGAGGTTGAGGACCCCGTTACCGACTTTGACACTCGTGAAAAGCATTCGGCAAAGAGAAAAGCTACCGGTTCACTCAGGCAGCTTGCTTCTAAGATTCTGTGAGTGGTCACATATGTTGATTCTTCCTCGGACGGAGGGGAAGAAAACATTCAAGGAGTTGAAACTGATGTACCCATTCCTTCTCTGAAAGCTCATATCAAGCAGGTTGAGGTGAAACCTACAAGTGTAGCTTCCGAAAGCACTCCAGCAAATGAGTTTAATATTGAGGAAACTCAACCCCTACTCTCACCCCTGGGTTAGGCTCTACTCCAGTAGCTGAAAGTCTGGTTGTATCCAACCCAGAAGTGAGAGCTTCTCTTGACGCTGTCCCAGAAGTGGTTGCTGGTGCTGATAGGTTCAATCCTTCTTCAAGGCCACAATCTGGGTCGGGCGAACCAAGTACTTCTTCGGGTCAACTGGGTAGTGGCCGACCCCTTAAGATATGTTGAGAGCTATGGCCTCTAATCAAGCCTACATCGGGGAAGACCAGTGGAGCCATTTCAGAGTTGGTAGCGTTCCCAACCGACTTTAAAACTTTTACAACATCTTTTTTTATGTAAGCTCTCTCATCTTACACTATGGTTCTAATTTCTCATCTTATTTCTGATATGGAGCTTCTATACAGATGGTCTCTGAATTGGCGGGCGCTTACCGAACAAGCCTCGCTCGGGCAAACAAGATTAGGCGCTTAGGGGTGCAACTTAAAAAGAGTGAAGAAACACGTGTTCGGACTGAGCGGGTCTGCCAAGAGAAACTCAAGGTGAACTAGGAGTTCATGGATAAATGCCTCGCAGCGCAGCTCGATGTTGAACAGAGAGCCTCTCTTACTGAAGATGAGGCCAAGTCCCTCAAAGACCATTTGTCAGTGACCCAAGAGTCCATACTTCAGGCCTAACAGAAGGCTGAGGACGCCAAGTCGACTTATGAGCAGATGACAGAGGATCTGAACCGTCAGGCCATCACTGTTGAGGCACTATCAAATGAGGCTAGGCTGGAGTTACAGATTCAATGAATGGATCGCTTCAAGAGATCTCCAGCCTACGATGCTCTCCTTCTTAGGGAGTTCCAACTAGGAATGGACTCGGTTGGGGAGTTCTTTAAAGTGAATAATAGAGCGACTGAGAAGGTTAGAGAGAATTGAAGTCTGTCGATCAGAAGACATGTAGACAGATCCTTGGAGGCCCTCCGAGCTCAAATCAAGGAACGATGAGCATACTGTCGCATCTTGAACAAGGAACCACATGACATTCATCTTGAGGTCCCTTTAGAGAGTGATTTCTCTACTTTCCACCCGAGCTAGAAGAGTAGGATAAATAGTAAAGAACCTGACGTTGGTTCGGTGGCAGGTAGAGATTACAGTTTCTGGATGGGAGATGAAGTTGACTAGATATCATGGCCCTCAGATGCTAGCTTGCTGACTAAGTACGATATGGTGCCCGACAAGGATGGCAGCAGTCGTAGTCAGCCTCAGGTGTCCACTGATCAGGTTCCAGGGCTACCTCCTTAGTTTTCTATTTTCCCTTGTTATTAAATGTACTCTACCCTTGCAGGCATTTTACTTGTACATTTTTTTTGGTGAAATGAAAGATCTCTTGCCAGATCGATTTAGCCTTTTATTTACACCATGCTTCCATGTATGCTTTTTCTGACCTCTCTTCGAGGATTTTTCTTTCCGCGTTTTAGCCATGTTGCTTTTGTATTAGTGCCTTTTATGCTCCTTTTACCCAAGTGTTACGTCAAGACTCGCCCCGATCATACGCCCAGGTCCATGCACAAGTCACTTGGGACGTCTCCCATTTTTATTTGGTATAGGGTTTTGCCCAATCGTTAGGGTAGTGTGTACCAACCACTGCGCATCTCACCAGGTTTTCCCTGACGGTGCTTTCAAGCAATTTTCTTGGTGACTTGGTGTCTTGGGTTTGCTGATAATGCGTTGCACCATCAGTTTGGCAAACGTGCTATTTCAGCTTCTCCGCTTCTCGGGCACTTTCTATCCATTCTTCGCGGTTTTATGGCGCCCGAGTCTATTTTCTTTAAGACTTTTGATGTAGGTCTTGATTCATTCATTAGCATTTATTGCTTGAAACATTCACAACTCAAATATTTTGGAGGTGAAACTACTCCATAAAGGATTTTATTAAATTATGCAAAACTGATTAATAACAGGTTAAAAATACTAAAACAACTAAGGAAACCAAAACAAGGAAAATACGTGAAAAAATCCCTTCTTCAGGGATAGTATTTCTTTAAGTACTGAGCATTGCATGGCAGAGTCAGAACTCATCCTTCTGGTTAGGCAATCAGGTATGCTCTGTGTCCTGCTAGACCGTTTATGTAGTATAGGTCATTCCCATTTGTCAGCAAGGGATCCTGCCACCCTATCATTTGAATTACGAGTCACTCTTCTTAACACAAAGGTCCCTGAGTTGAAATTTGTGCACGCGAACATGCGAGTTGTAGTACTTAGCTACTCTCTACTGGTATGTTGCATTTTTTACTTAGGACAAATCCATTTTTTCCTCTAACTCATCCAAGCATTGATGTACCATGTTGATGTTATGCTCAGGATCTACAACTGGATCCGCAGAGAGTTGTAGGACGTCTATGTTGGGATAACAGCTTCAGTTCCAAAGACCAAGGAAAAAAAGGTTTCTCCTGTAGAGGTCTTCACGGTTGTTCGGTATGCCTTTAATACCTCGTGAAGTTTGTCTGCCAAATTCTCTTTCTTTGCATCCAACTTACATTCAGAGTGTGATTGATTACTTTGTTCACTGCTACAGTCTGCCCATTGGTTTATGGATGAGCATGAGAAGCGTAGTAGTTATTGATCATGTTCTGTCTGCACAGCTCCCTGAATTTCTCATTGTCAATGATGATGGTACTCGGGACTCCGAATCTATACAATATGTTCTTCTTGAAAACATTGGTGGTGTTTACCTCAGTGACATGCATGAGAGGTTCTTCTACAGCCCATTTGGTGAAGTAATCCACCTCTACTATTGCATGCTTTGCTCCACCTTTTTCTCCTGTAAGCATTGGTCCAATGAGATCAAGTCCCCACATGGTGAATGGCTAAGGAGACGTGAGGCTTCTGAGCAACTCGGGAGGTTGCCGAATATAATTAGCAATCTTCTAGGATATCTCCCAGCTCTCGGCGAATCGCTGAGTATCTGCGAACAAAGTGGGCCAATAAAATCCCTGTCTAAGTACCTTATGTGCCAGACTCTTACCCCCAGTATGGTTTCCGCACCCCCTACCAAGGATATCTTTCAGAATCTTGTCAGCTTATTCACCATTTACAAACCTCTGTAGTGTCTTCGAGAATACTTTTCTGTACAGTTCACCTTTTTTCTAGATACTCCTTGATAGGTGCCATCCAGCTGCTTGATTCCTCTCGGATCTCCGCTACCACCACTTCTCTGGTTAAGTTATTGAAAATACACTAGGTGTGTCTAAACAACCTAGAGGGGGGGGGGGGGGGGGGGGGGGGGGGGGGTGGAATGAGTTGTTAATCGATTAGTATCAACTTTTTTGATTAGTCAATATTAACAATTAAACCCAATTCAATCAAATAATCAATCACTGAAATTAAAGTGTGAAAAACAATAAATAACACGTTGAATTGATTTACGTGAGAAACCCTCATATTGGGCAAAACTTATGAGCTATCCTTCTAGTCACATACGGTCACAGAAATCCATTATATGAATAAAATGTTACACCCTCAAGTGATACTCGGACTCTCACTCTCAACAACCTTAGGCTATGGACACTACCACTCATCACTTTTGGTTCAGTCTCTAGTGATATCCCCTGATCCACTACTCTAGGTATGAGCACCTCCTACTCTACCCGCATCCCTTTTACAGTGGCACTTGACCAATGCTTGTCAACCCACCTTTGGTTGTAAGACTTCACTTGCTTATGCAACTTTACCTTGAAGCCACACAACTTTGACTCTATGAAGAATATAAAGGTCTAAGTGAATATATGACAATATACTCAAATGCAATAATGTGTAAGACCACACACAAAATGCTTAACTAGATGTTATAGTGCAATTTAACAACCTATTTATCAAACAATGCCTACATGCCCATACATAAGGTCTCAATTAGATTTGTAGAGAATTGTAACGACCTAATTGTCAATTAAATCTGAATGAACATTCAATAAAGCTTGACTAGATATATAAATATTAATCAATCAACCTAATCATCAACCAATCACACAATAATGTTCAAGGACTAGCTATTTAGGGAATAATCAACCTAATAATGCAAGCTATCACAAACAAATCCAATCATGTCATCAAGACTCATAAATATATGCAATAAAGAGAGTCATGTATTTAATCAAGAAATAAATACCTAATCTAGAGTAAGAACAACTATAAATGAGATTTAATGTAGTTGTAGTTTACCTGGTCATGAAACCAAGAAGACCCATAAAAGATTGATACAAGAAAGATGTCAAGGATGCGTGGGTTTTTGGTTTGGAGAGTTAAAAAAGCAATCTTGGTGATTTCTCTCAATAGGGAAACTCTTTCTCTCACTAGGATCTAGAAATTTGAGTTCTCGGTTGAAATGGGGAAGAAGACTGAAGTACATATAAGGTCCAAGTGAAACTATGTCGTTTTGAGAAAGTTTAAAAAAAAACAATTTCAGGGCAAAACCGCTACAGTGCGTGAATCTACTGCGCTGGTAGGTACCCGCGCATTACTCGCACACTAGGACCATGAAAACATAAGAAAATTTTTCACTGATGACTGGCGCGGGTGAATGTGCGGGTAATGACCCATGCGCAACCTGCGCAATGGGAATTCAGCAGCCTCCTACCCATGCACAACCCATGCAATGGGAATTCAACAGCCCATCCCGGTTTCAAGTGGCTTAAAACTTGACTAAATGACATAGAAATTTATCAAATAATATACCGTTGGAAAAATATAGATGTCTACTTTCTAATGATTTTTGTGAAATGAGGTTTTGATGTCTGTAGAAAGAGTTATGGTCATTTGAGTGACCAAATGTCAGATTCGAACAACGATAAAGTTGCCCTGTTTTTGCGGTCTCTTTGGAGATTTCAAAACCAATCCAAACGGTCATGAAATATTACGAATAATATGCTGTTGGAAATGAATGGGTGTCTAGTTTGTCTAGAAATTTTCATAACTCAAATTGGATATTTGTATAAAATGTTATGGTCACAAAACCATACAAAGGTCAATTTTGAAAAACATTAAAATCAGTGAAAGCCAATCTTTTGAAACTAGACACATTACTACAAATAACCAAACCAAATCTAACACAATTAGCCAACATGCACACAGTAAGATATCACATGATGAAATGCAATGCATGATCATGGAAACACAAATGCAAGATGAACAAAGCATGCATGAAGTGTGTGTGTGCACCTAAACTCTTCAAGGGACAAAGTCAAGTGAATATACCGTTCGCTCTTAATGTCACAGAGATGCTAAGAAGCTTGCCATCAATAATCATCAAGATGGCCTAAGCTACCCATTACACAATTATCCCCAATACGGTTTGTCAAGAAATAAGCCAATCATAAAATAGAGGTACTTACAGTTATACTTGGTCAGGTCAGATGAGCTACTGAGACGGTCTTGGATTTGATGCAAGTTGTTGCGGATGCCAATTGGACAAAGCATCTGTTTTCTCGTTTTCTTCTCGCAGAATCAGAGTGATCTTGTAGTCCTTGAATCGTATATGCAACATCTTTGTTGCACCCAGATAGGCTATCATGAACACATCTTTCGCTTGGTACTCATCCAAGACTTGGTTGACGACGACCTATAATCGTTAAAAATCTCAACTTCATCTGCTCTCAATGCAATACACACTCTTAGGCCAGCTAGCAGTGCCTCATACTCAACTTGATTGTTAGTTGCTTAAAAGTTAAACATCATGGCACACTCTACAGCATCCCCTTCCGGAGTAGATACCACTATTCAAGCCCCGCTGCCATGTGTGTTTGACGAGCCATCGACATGTAATTTCCACTGGAAAATCTTCTCCTGTTTTTCTTCCTTCCATCATCTTACTTCCATGTCTGGCTCTGTAAACTCAGGCTACAAAGTCTGATACTGCATGTCCTTTGAGCAATGCTTTGAGGGTGTATTTGATATCAGCCTCATTCAGCACACTTGACCAGTCCACCTAACATTTCTGGTTTTTACAAGATCTTTTTGAGTTGGCAACTGGTGTAGACTTCCACTATGTGTGGTTGGAAATATGGCCTTAATTTCCTCGCTACTATGACCAGTGCGAGGGCCATATTTTCAGCAAGTGAATATCTTATTTCAGCTGACAACAAAGCCTTGCTGGTGTAATATACCGGCTTCTAGACTCCATCCTCCAATCGAACTAGAACAGAGCTGGTCGCCACTTCCGTGCGAGATAGTTACAGGTACAGTGTCTCTCCGACCACTGGTTTAGAGAGAATTTGAGCTCAACTCAAGTATTCTTTCAACCTTTGAAAAGCTTCTTCACACTCCTCATTCCATTCAATCCCTCTCCCATTTTTCAGTGCTCTGAAAAACTACTAACATTTGTCTATGGACTTGGATATGTGAACACGCTCCAAATGTTCACATTTAGCGCTCCAATTACTCATCTTTTGTAACCGTTTTTTGAGCATATTAGGTATGTAATGTTGTAAATAAATGTTTTCAAGTATTCTCAGAGTTTCGAGGGCATTTTGGTCCAGAGTGACGAAAAGAAGGCAAAAAATAGAAGAATTTCTGCATCTGCGGGAATGAACCAGCGGAAGACATCAGGCGAGTTCACACTCTCTGTCCCGCGGGAATGTATCAGTGAAGCAAAGCCGCAGAGAAACTCAAGCAATATTTGGCGAGTTCACTCTCCCTGCCTAGCAGGAACATAGCCGCGAGATAGAAGTCGCGGAGTAAATCAGAGGATCCAGACCTTCTGTCCCACGGACACAAAACAGCGGAAGCAAAGCCGCAGGAAACTTGGCGAGCTCAGACCGACTGCTCTGCGTGAATTAAGTTGTGCAAAAAGTCCCCGTAAAAAGGAAAGGTAGTACCGCGGGTTGCATCCGCAGGAAAGAACCCACAATATGAACCCGCGAAAAACTTGGACGAGCTGCAAGTGGATTCTGTCCACTCCAAACCAATCAAATTAATCCATTTTTTATCCACTTGCCTGAACCACCCATCAAGGTCGAACAAGTTGGCCTCACTTGCCCTTTAGAGTGCTTCCCACACACACATCACATCTCATAACTCTCTTGAGCTATTTGATGAACCTAACCACCCACACTTATGAGATACATCTTCATACACTTAGTTTTAGATATAGCATTAATTAGAAGGAGTGTTCTTCAAACTCCCAATTACTTTCTTGGCACTTTCTCGGAAACCAAACACCCTTTTTGGTGCCTTAGTTTAGATTACTTCAAGTTTCCATAGAAGAGTTTATTGCTTGGATTGCAAAGGGGAACATTCTTCATCACGAAAGTCATCAATCAGTGATGTCTTCCTCTTTTGTATTTTCTTGTTTATTGTATTCTATATGTAACTAAATCTTCTTTGTTGGGGGTTCAATGTAATTCTTGTAAATAACCTTGTTTAGATAATCAATCTATGTATTATTCACTATCTTGAGTTCCATATGTGTACTTATGATATATTTATGTGTGGTGGTTGGCATAACCACTTATCTTTCATTGAATGCACAAAAGATACTTGTAGGTTTAATATGCAATAAGTGACCATTAATGCATGTGTAACTTTCCATATCCATGTTGTAGAGATTACCTATTTGACTCATGTCTCATGGTTGAGTGGGGAATCTCTACATACTCTTCTAAGCAATCCTCCTTTGATCACTTCTCTAGACTTAGGTTGTGATTAAGTGATGGATTAGTGCTTTACAATTGTTATTCATGAATGCTTGCTTAGGATTTTAGTGAAGGAGCTTAAAGTTGATTGATTAGTTAAATAGGTTATCACTTGAATGAATATTTCCCCTAGCAATTTCATTAATCTAGTACTTGAATCAAGAGTTTGTAGCTATAGTCATAATCAACTCACATCTTAGCTTAATCATAGTGTTAATCAATTTAGAGTAATCTTAGTGAAAATTGATAGTATAAGTAAAACAAATGTTTATTGCTTTCTATCAATTTAGGTCTTTACTCTGCATCCTCGTGGGAACGATAATCCGTATTTGTGCCCCCTATGTGAGTTGAACGACTCGTGCACTTGCAATGGGTGAAACACTTCACACGCTCCCTTAGATAAATGTGTAGTTTAGAGTAGAATCTACTCTGTTTAGTGATTAGTTAGAGAGAACCAGTAAGGGTTTGTGACAATTCATGGCGCCACTGTCGGGGAAGACAGCATGTACTGCTTTTATAGAACATTAGTTAGTACAAAACGTGTTTAATTTACTTACAATTTCTGTTTTTGAACATTTAACCTTTTCGGTAGCTATTGCTTGAGTGTGATTTCAGGTATATAGTTGTTGCTCATACACGGAGGAAGATCTTTGGGAAGTCCATAAGTGCCATATATTGAAGGTATCGACCATGTAGCTAGACTACCGACAATGATGGACAATCCCATAGTGGTCTCCGACCACGATCGTGACAGTGAATCCACCTCGTCCAGTAGCACAATGGTTGGACCGCAACCATCAGCCATACTATTGGATAATGCCCAGAGGAACGACGAGTTGAAAAACTTGCACTACAACACCCTCCCACATTTTAATGGTGACCTAAGTGAGGACTCCTTCCAATTCGTGATGGAGTACTACAATATGGTAACTACATTTCCACTTGAGAATCTCATGGAAGATCGCCTTCGCATCAGATGCTTCTCGTATTGCATAAGAAGTCAAGCCAAGTAGTGGCTCATGGCCTTACTAGCAGGTTCACTCACCATATGGGAGAATGTTGAGCAGAAGTTCTTCGCTAAGTATTTCCCATATTGGAAGACAAAGAAAATACGGAGCAAGATAATTGATTTCCAAGAAGATGAAGGGGAACCATTCCATGAGTCTTGAGAAAGATTCAAGCTACTATTGGCACAGTGCCATCACCATAACTACACCTTAATGTCAAGAGTCCAGTCATTCTATGATGGCTTGACCGGACTCTTACAAATGATCATCGACAATGCTTGTGTAAGAGAGTTGCAAGAGAGGACGACACAGTATGTGTTTAACAAGTATGATATGATTGAGCAGAATTCCTAACAACCAAACACCGGTAGGAACAGAAGTTGAGTGAATGTGGAGCTAGCAAGCAAGATGGCTAGTATGTCTAGGGACGTGAGGTCTTTTATGAGCAGCTTCGGAAAGCAACTTGTGATAGATGACCAAGATTGTTTGAAGGAAGTCCGTGGGGTGGACATGTATCCCATGGCAAAATCGATGCCACCTAGAGAGGAGGAAGTCCAAGTTGTGAATCCATCACATCAGTCGAGACAACAGGACGACCCTTTCTCTAACACATACAATCCTAGATGGAGGAGACATCCAAACTTTTCTTAGTCGAATAACCATTGTTTGACTGCTCCACCACCTCACAACAACAACAACAACGATTGGCATCCACCTCAAGGATACCAATCTAGGACACAACAGAGTACCCAACCATGGAAGGTGAATGAGACCTTACCTTGGCGTCAACAGAGCCAAAGAGACAACGGGTACAGAGCCATTGAGGTGTACCACACCAATGACCTAACTCATACGGGGATCACCTCTTTGAAAGGGGTGATAAAGGGTTTAGAAGCATAGATAGGTCAATATGCAGATACTCATCAAAGAAAGAAGCCAGGAAAGCTCTCGAGTCAATCCAAGCAAGCCAAGGCCGCCACGGTACTCAGAAGTGGTAAAGTACCTTCTAGCCCAACTCCACATGAACTTTCTGATAGTACTGTTAATGTTTCAGGAACAGGATCAGATGTGAGCGGAAATGATAGAAATGCTCAATTAGGGGTAGGAACGAGTAAGGGATCGGAGGGTGTTTAAATGGACACATCAAGGATACATAAGTCTCTGTATCCTTATGTGCCTCCAATTCCATTTTCGGGAAGTCTTCAAAAGACGAAGCTGAATCAAGCCTTCAAGGAGATATACGACATTTTATAGAAGGTGAATGTGAGCCTTCCACTCCTTGAGGTCATTGAGGAGATGCCGACGTATGCCAAGTTCTTCAATAAGCTGAATTTGAAGGCCTGAAAGAAGGAGTTGAAAGAGATGGTAATGATCTCTAAAAAAGCAAGCACATCCTTAGAAACAGTATTGACACCAAAGATGAAAGATTCAGGAAGTTTCATCATTTCCATATCGATTGGTGAAACTCAAAAGGAGAAGAAGATGCTAGATTTAGGGGTATCAATCAACTTAATGCCTTACGCATTGTTCAAGGACTTATGATTAGAGGGATTGAAGCCTACAACCATAGAGTTGCTACTTGCCGACCGCTCAGTAAGGAACCCAAAAGGAGTGATCGAAGATGTCCTAGTGAAGGTGGGAGAGTTAATCATCCCAACTGACTTCGTGATATTGGAAATGGAGAGTGATCCCTTTAAGGCTGGAGAGATGCCTATATTGCTTAGGTGACCTTTTATGTCAATCGTCAAGACAATTATAGATGTTCACAAGGGACGGCTCTCCATGATAGTGTTAGGTTAAACATCAAAATTTGAAGTGTTTAAGAGCATGAAGAACTCATTTGGGGGTCGTGATTGCTTCAACATTAGAGTAGTTGAGGATGTGGATGAGCCATATTCTTCCCTAGGAGAGTACATAGCACTCGCTCATTGCGAGGTGACTTGCAAGACCCCGCTCTTAAAGCATGACTTATCGAGCTATGGAGACATCATCACTAAACTTAAAGAGGATAATCAAGTGTTGGTGGAAAGGAATTTCGGAATTGAATACCAAACTTGATGAGGCTATGGAGGAGAAGAATGCCCTCCAAGACAGCATCGAAGAGGACTTGTCCCTTATAAAGAACGAATTCGGGCAAAGGAACGAGGTCGTGGGCAAGGACTTTGATGATATGATGAAAGTCATTGAGGAAGAGATCAAGTCTAGGGAAAGGGCCCTAGAGATCTTGGGAGCCAAGGATAGGGAGAATAAAGTGAAGCTTGCAGTACCAAAGATAGGTACCAAGGTCAAGTCCAAGGATGTGGTCCAACTTCTCAAAATGAAGGATGTGCAACCACCTCCAAAGAAGATAGTGAAAGTCTCGCAAGAGGAGCCCAAACGTTTTGCTCCAAAACCAAGGTCAAGGCCAAGACGGCAGAAGAACAATAACAACACCCAACCTCCAACGACTATATCAGAAGGTACATCACATATATTTATTCCTGCTTGTCTCTATTGCCATGTAGTATGCCACATTAAGCCTAATTGTGCAAAGAAAAGATGGCAAGTTAAGAGAGTGAACCCCCAAATCCCCAAAATAATTGTCAATTCAATATGGTTTGTCAAATCCAAATTGGAGGGAATTGGTGGAAAGGGGCCCCTTTAGGTCAAAAAGAAAGACAAGGGTTATGTTGTGATCGAGCCACCTATTCTAGGTAAAGCCTAAGTGTGCATGCTATTGAACGTTGTTATGATTTGCCTAAGTGTGCATGCTATTGAACATCAAAGACACACTTAGCAAACATTTTTGCGTGCACTCAACCTTTGAGTTGAAATGATAGCATTGTACATAATTTACAATTTTGCTTTAGTTTCGTCTTTAAATGTGTAGTTAAGGATTGTAAACACCTTTTCTATCTACTTTTGCCCGAAATGCTCATTAAAGTATATCTTAAGATGATCGGGTGCAAAAGAGATAGGTTTGTGGGTTTGAACTTCATAACAATGCATTGTGTGTCTAGTTCTTAGTTAGTCAATATAGGTTGCATATGTGGTAGTTTTGTTTTTGTTTGTGCCAAGTGTTGAAGTTAGCAGGTTATAAAAGTTGGGGAAAAGTTTTTGAGCACTTAGAATTCAAGGTTGGAATCCCAGCGACTTCGTATTCGCGGGAAGGAACCCACATAATGAACCCGCAAGATAGGGCATGTCAGCTGAGCTATATCCTACCGCGGGAAGGAACCGTTGGGCAGACGAAATGGACTCTTGAGAATTCTTGGAATTCTCTACGGCTTTATATCCACAGGATAATGCTAGCGGAACAAAACATATGAACTCACGTGAATTCTTGGAAATCACTACGGCTTCTTATTTGAGGGAAAAAGCCTACCAACCAGAAGGAACAAACTCATGAGATAATTTTGGAGATTTCTCGGTGAAATTAGGTCCGTGGGAAGGAACCTGATGGCAAGAACGACTGAATCCATGGGAAATTATGAAGTTTTCTCCACGACTTCAATTACTAGAACAAGCCCGCTGGCTAGAACGAAGGAACCCGTAACTTCACGGTCCCTAGGGACCTCACCTCTGCTTCTTTGAACTCCTGATACGGGATATAAAGAGGTTGCAATTCTCTCCTATCCAACCTTAATTGATCATACACTCTTGCACTCGGGATATCTGCTGAACTCAGGTTGTCAATTAGTACTCGATAAACGTCTTTGTGCCGAATCCGAGCACTTATGATAAGTGCATCATTAGGTTTGACATCCACGTCATGTGAATCTGCCTCTATGAATATTATGGGGTCTCAGCCCTCCTTGATCCTCTTTGGGTCAGGCTCAATAGATTTTACGTTGAGGTCTCCTTCTTACCTCCATTGCTTCTCGGATTTCCTATGCCCTTTCTCTATTGCTCTTCCATATTGATGGTCCACTAAAAATGGTGTTTATCTCCCATTTGCCTTTAGTTTTCTTCGGACTCAACTTCCTTTCTTGACTCTGCTCTTGCCTGTTGTCTCGACGGGGCAAATGGTCCATCTTTTTGAGAATGATATCTTCCAAGTGTCTTTCCCGGATGAGAGTCTCGATGTGGTCTTTGAGCTGATAGCACTTGGAGGTTTCATGCTCGTTTTCCTTGTGGAAACGGCAATACTTTGTAGCATCCTGTCTGGTAAAGTTTGACTGTCTGGGTGGTTCTTTTGACAAAATTTTCTCTTCAAGGATCGTAAAGATTTCCTCCTGTTTTTTCTTTAAGGGGGTTTAGTTTGTGTACTTCCCCTGGAATTTGGAGCTAGTCTGATCAGTTTTGGGATCATTATCCTGGTGTTCACCTTGAGTCTTGTTCTTCTACTTATCTCATTTTCTGGGTCTTACTCCCATTGTCTTTAGGCTTGGTCTCTTCGGGGCGACCCTCATGCACGAAACTCTCACTTGTAGCAATCTCTTCTTCTTCGGTCAACGCATATCCCTTTGCCATGTCCATCATATCGGCATACTTGGTCAAGCGAGCTCTCCTCAAATCAAAGGACAACTGATCATTTTACAGGTTGTTGATAAATGCTGTAATAATTGCCTAGTCATTTGCACTCCCAATTTCTGACACTTCTTAGCTGATTCGGCTCAAGTATTTCTTTAGTGGCCCATTTTTCCTTGATTGAGCAGAGAGAGATGTGCCACCAACTTCTTCCTGTGCACATTTCCAAAGAATTGTCTTGAAAATGCTTTGATGAGCTCGCTAAAGCTCCCTATGCTTGTTACCTGTAGTCTTCCGAACAACTGGGTGCCCAAATCCCCAAGAGTCTAAGGGAAATTAAGACACAATAAAGCATCATTCCTGGCGTACTGGGCCATTACACTCTTATTCCGCCTCACGTGTTCCTTCGGATCAATGTCCTTTTTGAATTTCTCGACATAGGGCATCATGAACCTTTCTGGGAACTGTGTTTAGAGGATGCCATTGGTGAAAGGGCTATCTGACTCGTTATCTGATAGTTCATTGTGCTCATACTACATGATCAAAGCATCCATCTGTCGCCTGTTACTTTGAACCTCTTGGGTCAGCCTTTGTATGAGTACGTCATGCTCGCATTCTGGTTCTCCAATCAGACTAAATCTCTATCGAATGGATAATCCTGGACCCTTCCAACCAGTATCTTTCTCATGAGTTTCTCGGCCAAAGCCATCTGATTCGATTGTTCCCATATGGAGTCTTCTACATGGTGCCGATCACTATCCTCGATAGAGGATGAACGGTTCCTTCGACGGGTTTGCCTTATGGTTCGGTCCAGATCTTGCTTAGTTTGATAGCGATCACGCCTATTGTGGGGGTGCTCATCTTCTTCAGGTTCTCTGCTGCTCCGAGTCTGCCTTTCTAATAAAGTTTCTGGACGGTTTGTTGCGTTCCGGCACATCCTTAGTGGTGCATCTGGTGTTTGGCTGACTATTACGAAACATAATATGTTTGGCTGATTATCCAGTGTATGTAGGTTGTAGGGCGAGGTCAGCCCTATGGTGGTTGAAAGAGTAACCCCATGTCTGGCTGCGACCACTACAAGTTGCTATAGGGAATCACGGAACCGTTGAGTAATCTCTTCGGTGTTTGAGGGAAGTTGCTGGACACCAGGGACAGCTGTTGATTGATTCCCGCAGTCGGCGTTGTATCCGACGGTCCCGTGATGTTGGGAGTGGTGTTAGCTCCTACCGCATCATCTGGTAAGTTCTGGTTGTTTTTGGAACCGCTGCAATCTCCATTATTAGCCATCATTCGTAAGGGTTCACAAAGTTTGAAGGTTCACCCCCTCATTCTAGCGCCAATTATTGACAGTGATTTCTAAACTTACAGAAAGTCAATCGGTCAATGATGCAATTTGTTCGATCTGTAAATAAACAAAATAAGAATAGAAAAAGTGATAAAGGAAATCGTTTTACGTGGTAAAACTCTAGTAAAGGGAAAACATCCATGGGTCGTCGCTTTTCGATTGGGAAGCAAATTCTCTATGAAAATATCGATTACACTCTGATCTCTCTCTCTCTCTCTCTCTCTGATATTGGTTGCTGTTCTTTTTTACAATGATTTTGCAGTTGCATTTATATGGATTGGCAGGGTGTTGCTCTAATTCTTGGCGTATAGGTGGAAGATTGCCAAATCGTGTCAGGACTTTTCTTGCTTGGATTGCCCTGATCTTTTTTCTGTTTTGGGTCACCACGCAATTAATGCAATTGATTTAGTTTTTGATTTGAACTCTTGGAATCTTGGAAAGGATCAACTTGTTTCCTATTTGAAGTGTGACTCTAAACCCATATCTTGATGAAACTTTCATATTAGTCGACGTGTTTAAGTTGGTTTGGAATTGCCTGATTTGGTTGAGTGAATTTCGTTATGGAAGATATCATGATACATACATATTTTCTGTTTCAACCGAGTATACCTCACTGAGTAGAGATCTTTAGCAAACAGAATCTTAATCCATTAAGACTTTTTATTCGGGCAATCTTACTTAACTTCCATAAGAATTCTTATGATGATGTGTCAAGGTCCGGTGACATGTCACTTGTCAGCATTCTTTTGGTTGTCTTTTGTCAACGTGGCAGAGCTGGTCTTCTGCTATTCTCGTTCGGTTAGGATGACACATCACTTGGACAAATTTCACATATAACAACATTCATCTGCTAAATTCATTTAAAACACTTTTTATTTTATAATTATATGCAATTTTTTTTCTTGTATTGTTTGTAAATTTTTATAATATGCATTATTCACGTAATCATGCTAAACAGATTTAATAATGAATAATATCTTTAAAAAGATGACTCCCCAACCACTTTGAGATTTTGGCAAACATGTTTTTTGCTTTGTAGATTGAATTCATAAGATTCTACGTTCCTAGAGTTTTTTCTTATAATTATCGGTAATTATGCGGTAACTGGATTATTAATTTTTATGTATTATTCATCGAACAACTAGCAGAAGAATTAGATAATTTTATCATCAAACGAAATTATTCCTTTTGTCATTATGTTTCTCCATTATTGTGAATAACTAATTGGATATTGGATGAGGCAAGGATGCAAAAACCAGGTTACAATATATTTTATTTGTCTACTCTCAAACAAACGATTTAATTTATGCTTGAATTTTATATAATTTTGCGGTGGGATCAAAATAATAATAATAATAAGTTTGCGATGGAAAGCTAAGATCAAGATTGGTCCTGACGTTTTTGGGGACCATGGCGAAAATATAAAGAATGGAAAAAATGGGCCCTATAATATATCGAATGAGGAATAAAGTGTTGTCAAAAATGAGTCCTAAGATTTTTTTTAATATATTCTATACATATAATTAAAAAAAATGAATTTGACTCTTTAGAGTCACAATTTTTTTAATATATTCTATACATATAATTAAAAAAAACGAATTGAGCTTTTAAGAGTCACAGTTCTTTTTTATATGGACTATAACAATTCATAACAGGTACAAACTTATATATCCAAAATCCAATACTACACATTAGCTTTAACAAAAAAATTGGAGCCCAAGACGGTTACACTTGGTGCACCATAATCTTTTCATTTAATAAAACATATTTTGGACCCAACATAATCAACTTTTAATTAAAAAAAATCATTGGACCTAGGCCCGGGGCGGTTGCACCTGGTGCACCAGCCCAGGTGCAACCGCCCTAGGGCAGGCTCTGGCTAAGATGCAGTGAATTGTTTGTTGAGACAATGACATGCCCAACCTGGAAGAGTCAATTATCAAGAAAAGCACATACCAATCAAGAAACAGCTTCAACTCACAATCAACACCTATATACTATTGGTATACCTTTTTAGACGAATGTCATCTTTAGATTGAAGTAACACTACTTACGACTACATACTATTTATTACATGTCTACTTTTTTGACAAATGTCATTTTTAAATTGGTGATAACCCATCGTCATACTATATAGGCGTCAACTCACAATCAACATTCAACACCAGTTATATAGTTACATAACATGATATTTCTAGGGGCTTGTTGAACGAAATTTGTCATATCATCTTATTGCGATTCAAGTTAATTAGTATTCCTCATACATTACTATTTTTTATTTCAGTATTGTTTTAACCTATGACATCGGATTAATTCCTTCTACCGAAAATAGAATGTTTTGTGGAAAGAGTAGACTCGAGATTCTGTACACAAGTTTAATAACTTAAGTTTAAATTGTATCAAAAGAAGTGACTTCCAAAAATGCTCTTACTTTACTCATTTTATATTGTTTTTAACTTTAACTTTACTTTTTTCTCTTACTTTCTTCAACATGTCTGAAATGAATTCTTTTTTTTTTCTCTTACTTTCTTCAACCTATCTGAAATGAATTCTTTCTGATAACACTTATCTCTTCAACTTCTTCAACTCTTGGCTACAGAAAATGATTTCGAGACTTATTTCCATGAGTGCAAGACTTATTTGTATTTTCAAGACTTACTTGGGTATTTCTGAGACTTATTTAGGTATTTATGAGACTTATTTTATATTTTCGATATTTATTTGGATATTTTTGAGACTTATTTTGTAATTTTCTAGATTTATTGGAAAAAATACAAAATTTTCAATAAAAAAAATTCATCTTCTTCTTCATTGACCTCCAATAGAGATCTAACAGAAAAGTAAAAAAAAAATCAAAATTGTGGACCGGTTACTATGGAGTCTAAAAATTAAATGACACTTTTTGGAGGTGGCTTTTCAACACTATCTCTGTTTTAATAACTTATGTTTAAAAGACACATATTATGGTAAACAGACAAAAATACCTCCAACAGTTGTTCCATGTCAGCTTTCTTTCATTAAATTTACAGTGACAAAGTTGTGAAGTAGAGAAAGAAAGTCCCATTGAAACCCATGCGATCACTCAAACGGCAATGGAGTGGCGCGAAGCTGACGCACTCATGGGTCAAAGGGGAACGCCTCTAGAGATTTTTGTTTAATTTAAAACCCAAATTGGGTTTTGGTTTTGCATCTTCCATTGTTAAAGTTGTTGAGGGTTGGGATTTTCAAGTGGAGAAGATTATGAACAGTAACTTAGTAATTGTGTTTCGAGACTTTGTGTTTGTGTTCCGAGACTTTGTGATTGTGTTCCGAGATTTGAATAGGCTTTCAAAAGTCTCGCACAAAGTTTTCAAAAGTCTCGAAACAAAGTCTCGAAAAGCTTATACAAAGTCTCAGAACAAAGTAGAATCATTCAATTGCTGATCAAATCCACTCGAGAGGCGAGAGCCATCATTATATTTGGCCTAGAGTTTCGTTGACGGTCTAGAGTTTCATTGATTTTGCTTTTAAATTTCAGTTTCTCAGTATTTCCATTTTTCAAAGTTACATTAACACTCTTTGTTGGTTTCCTATCTCTGTTTCCACTTTGCCTCTCATTGTGTGAATTTTGATATTCACAAACTAATAAATGGGTGATCTTAGGTAACTATATGAACGTCGAACTCGTTGGAGAAGAAGATGAACTTGGATTTCGGTTTATAGTGCTTTTCACTTTAAGACAGTTAGAGAGAAAAGTAGATCTCACACAACTTCAAAGTATCTTCTAAAATTTAAAGTAAAAAAAAATATAAAAAAATGTGTATAGTAAGGGCATTTTTGAAAGTTACTTACTTTGGTGTCTTTTAAACTTAAGTTATTAAAATGGTGTCCCACGTGCAATACCAACTCTAAAAAGTGCTAAAACCCCATATTTCCTCTGATACTGTGGGGGCATTTTTGGAAGGAACCTAATTTAGGTGTCATTTAAACTGAACTTATTATAATAATGATTATCTTAAAACTCACTCTAAAGAGTGCTATTAAATTTTCAAACCATATTTCAAATTTCTTTTTTTATTATTATTTTGATCTTTGGCATCCTTTTATTTTATTCTTAAAAAAAACTTTCTATTTCTATTTTTTAAAAGAAAATATAAAAACTTTCATGAATTGACAAATTATCCTTGACAAATTATCCTCTCTATAGTTAAGTTTGACCGGTCAACACTAACGATGGAGATAGGGATGGGCGTGGGGGTTCAATGGGGAGAGGGAGGGTCCCCCCACCCCCACCCCCACCCCACCCCATTCCTCAACCCTTCCCCCACCACCTCACCCAAAATCCATTTGGGGGGTCTGGGGGTGGGGGTATTTTGGGGGGAGGTTTCTCTTCCCCCACCCCCTAACCTCATTTCCCTCATTTATTTTCATTTTCAATTTTAAATTTTCAATTTCCAATCTGAAAATCAAAATTCGGAATTTGTAATCCGGTCATTCCAATCTCTAATTTGACCTTGTTAAAATATTCAATCTAAAAAGTAATCAAAATATTCGTTGTAAAATATATAACTGATTTAAAGAAATCCAAAATAAATACAAATACTTCTAATACTTCAAATTTAAAGTTTACATCTTCAATCAATACTCATATACTGAGTACTAACTAGCATTTACTAACTTAGGTTAATATTATAATTTTTTTTAATTGTTAAAACTTTATATAAAAATTAAAATGGTATATATATATATATATATATATATTTGGGGGAAATGGGTTTGAGGGAGGGTCCCACCACCACCACCACCACCACCACCACCATTTTGAAAACGGGGGTCAAGTTTTCCCTCACCCCCACCCTCCAAAACCCATTTGTGAGCAAAATTTACCCCCAAATCCCCATGGAATCCGTGGGGGTTGGGGCCTCATGGGGGAATGCCCATCCCTAAATAGAGATGTCAATGTCAATTGTTTGAGAAATTATTTGCTATTTCCTAAATATAAAAACTTTCATGAATTGACAAATTATCCTTGACAAATTATCCTCTCTATAGTTAAGTTTGACCGGTCAACACTAACGATGGAGATAGGGATGGGCGTGGGGGCTCAATGGGGAGAGGGAGGGTCCCCCCACCCCCACCCCCAGCCCCACCCCATTCCTCAACCTTTCCCCCACCACCTCCCCTAAAATCCATTTGGAGGGACTGGGGGTAGGGGCATTTTGGGGGGAGGTTCCCCCTCCCCCATCCCCAAACCCCATTTCCCTTATTTATTTTCATTTTCAATTTTAAAATTTTCAATTTCCAATCTGAAAATCAAAATTCGGAATTTGTAATCCGATCATTCCAATCTCTAATTTGACCTTGTTAAAATATTCAATCTAAAAAGTAATCAAAATATTCGTTGTAAAATATATAACTGGTTTAAAGAAATCCAAAATAAATACAAATATTTCTAATACTTCAAATTTAAAGTTTACATCTTCAATCAATACTCATATACTGAGTACTAACTAGCATTTACTAACTCATGTTAATATTATAATTTTTTTTTTGAATTGTTAAAACTTTATATATAAATTAAAATGGTATATATATATATATATATATATATATATATATATATTTGGGGGAATGAGTTTGAGGGAGGGTCCCACCACCACCACCACCATCATTTTGAAAATGGGGGTCAAGTTTGCCCTCACCCCCACCCTCCAAAACCCATTTGTGAGCAAAATTTACCCTCAAAACCCCATGAAACCCGTGGGGGTTGGGGCCCCATGAGGAAATGCAATTGTTTGAGAAATTATTTGCTACTTCCTCTAAATATAATTATAAATTGACTTTGCCTTTTTATTTCAAATTTTATCATTAACTATTAATTTGATTCGAATACCAAATTAAAATTAAAATATTTTAGTTTTATGTCTATTTAGAGTTTAGACGTTATATAAATTCACAAGTTTAAAATATTAAATTTATCCTTTTTTTGGGAGGGGATGACTCGAACCTATGACCTTATGGCGTAGGTGTAAGAGATTTACTATCGGACCAGTCTCATCTCGTCTATTATATCATAAATTAATGCACATACTTTAGGTGATAAAATTATGTGATATGTATGACTCCTCAAAAAAGAGACACCCAAAAATGTTATTGGAAGTCAAAAATTAAAGCGGTAAGTGATAAATTTGTCACATCAACAACATAATAGACTAATGAGTTTAAATCATAACGAATCCAAGATTCGTAAATCTTTCCAAAATCTCAAATTTATGATTAAAAAAGAAATATGACATAAGAATTAGGCTTGTTTAAGACGACCCACATGAATAATTGAATAAATGACCTGACTCTTGTGACCAAAGGAAAGACGGATTCTTATTACAACTTTTGAATATATGAAAACGATAGTGTTACAACATCTAACATTACATAAGAAAGAAAACATCACATCACATCACATACTATATGCATTCTTGTTTTGTTCATGGATAAAGATGGAGCAAACTAGCCTCTATAACAAATACGGATAAGCTTAAATAATTGCTGTACTTAAATGGTCAAAAACATTAATTTTTACTTGGAGTGTCAAGTGGCCTGATTGCATCTATTAATTTTGATTTTTGTTACAATTGGGAGATAATCGTACCAACAATTCAAAATTCCAAATTCAATTGTATTAGAACAAGTGTCTAGGGTTCTTTTATAAAATGTATGAACATGATATGATTGTTTATTGTTAAAGAAACAAGCTTGAATTAGTTTAATCAATCTTGAGGAATATATGAATATATATATATATATATATATATATGATGAGTGATGACCTTTTAGAGATGTTTGTTGTAAGAATGCAAGAACAAAGAAGGTAAAATTCCCACCCATAACAGCGTTTTGGGATATCGAAGAGATACAGATAGACACATAGGATTTAAAAATTGACAAGCCACCCAAAATTTTTAATACGAAATTGTAGAGGTAGAGAGCAAAAGAGGAAAGCCAACATGAGATACTTGGCAAAGTTTTCTTTGAAACAACACCAACCTGTGAACTGAAAGCGAAACACAACTGACAACACCCTGTTCACATTACCTATGTCACTTGCCAGTTGCCACTTATTTGTAAAGGGATTCCAATTCATGATATACTTGCTCTAAATTTAGTTTAAATACCATAAAAATCACGAGTAATTTTGACACCAGACTTGACTCAATGGTCTCGGTCCTCTCGGAGAACAAACAGCGAAGAAACGCCGCCGCCACTTTCTTCAATGGTTTCCTTACACGTGGACGGTCCGATGACAAGTTGCCGCGTACATGAACGGCTTTAAATTGATTAGCTTTTCTTCGTTACAGTTCGGCACTCACGCCTACCTTTCCCTCGCTTAAAAACAAGGCTTTTTCTACGAACTCCACTTGCGCTGTTGATTGATGAGAAGACGTCACTCAATCTGACTCCTTCTCGACCGTCCGATCAGTTTGATTGAGCCTTCAATTATTGGTGAGAGAGCAACGAAAGACTTTAAGCAAAACCGTTGACCCGGTAATTGTATACAAACTAAGGGATATTTACGTAATATCAAATTGAGCATTTTTCTTTTTTGATATCAAGGATCCAGACTTTGTCCAGGAATTCATCCGACTGTTCTTCCAAACTGCATGACACACCAATGGCCAAAATGTTGGTCCGGCCTATTTGTTGGTTGTTATAGAGTAGGACAGATGGAAAATCTCGACCCACACCCACAGGCATATAAAGATATAAGTAGGTAAATCAGAACTTGCTTTCACCTAGATAGAATTTGAATTGTTAAATTAGGAATTATCTGTGCCCTAAGTCCGTCTTTCCACCAACGGGGCTAGCGTCTAATTGTCAAGAGTATAACTAAGACTTTTATCCCATGCCTTAGACGATCAAGGCATCCACCTCGTGGTTCAAATTGGACTTGTCCACCCAAATATCTGGTAACATGCCATGTGTCATAAAACGAGAGGAGGTTTGTAAGAAAGCCCAATTTGACCGGGTGTGGGTAATCAATCCAAGTGGGTGGCTTTTCGTAACCGAGTCTCACGCGTCTCTGTTTTCGTTTTGGCTATATATAGAAACAAACCTCTTCTCTTTCAAACCATTCCTCGCAAACCTTGAGAGACTTTTGCGTGTAGAGAGACTGAGAGAGAAAAAAAATAAGAAGTTTCTTTCGCTGCTGTAGAAGGTAGAGTTTTTGGAGAGCAAAAGCATTACTTTCTACTACTTTCTGCAGTAGTGTTATAAGCTTTTATTGAATACAAGAAAAGAAAAAAGAAACAAAAAAAAAATGGCTCGCTCTGTCTCTAACGCTAAGCTTTTCTCTGCTTTCGTCGTTGATGGAATCTCTAACGCAATCTACAGACGTGGATACGCGGCGGCGGCGGCAGCATCACAAGGAGTTGTGTCAAGAGGAAGTGGGATGGTGAAGAAATCAGGAGAAGAGATGGTGGGGTCTACTGAGAAGGTAGCATGGGTCCCAGACCCAGTCACCGGTTACTACAGACCGGAGAATCTTGCTAACGAGCTTGACGTCGCCGATCTCCGAGCCATGCTCTTGAAGAACAATAACTAATCACAAACAAAGAAACTAAACTATTCCATTAATATAAGTTTTAACACAATTCCTCTGTGTACAAGGGATGGTTTCGATGATTGATTTTGATGATGAGCCACATGAGCTGTCGGTGCATGTTAGAATTATTGTATTTCCAACGATGGAAAGGATTTGTGAAGTGTGTGATGTCGTTTTAAGCATATATATCAAATAATAAATCATAATTAACCTTCAGTTTTGGTGTTTCCTTTTGTGGTATTGATTATGGTATTAAACATTCATGCTCTTTTTTTTCACAATATACATCTTTTAAATTTATTTTATAATTATATGCAATTTTTTTTTCTTGTATTGTTTGTAAGTTTTTATAACATGCACTATTCACATAATCATGCTAAACAGATTTTATGATGAATAGTATCTTTAAAAAGATGACTCTTCACCCACCTTGAGATTTTGGCAGACACGTTTTTGATTTGTAGATTTAATTCATAAGATGCCACGTTCCTAGTTTTTTTCTTATAATTATCGGTAATTGTGCAATAACCGGATTATTAATTTGTGATGTATTATTCATCGAACAACTAGTAGAAGACTTAGATAAGTTTATAATCAAACGAAATTATCCTTGTGTCATTATGTTTCTCCATTATTGTGAATAACTAATTGGACATTGGATGAGACAAGGATGCAAAAACTAGGTTACAATATATTTTATTTGTCTGCTCTCAAACAAACGATTTAATTTATGCTTGAATTTTATATAATTTTGCTGTGGGGTCAAAATAATAATAATAAGTTTGTGATGGAAATCTAAGATGCGGTGAATTGTTTGTTGAGACAATGACATGCCCAACTTGTCTGCATTATAAGAAGAGTCAATTATCAAGAAAAGCACATACAAGAAACAGCTTCTGATGCATGAATTTGGTCAGCTAATTATCAAGACAAGCACATACAATAAACAGCTTCTGGCTTCTGATGCATGAATTTGGTCAGTTAATTATCAAGAAAAGCACATACAATAAACAGCTTCTGACTTCTGAGTTCTGATGCATGAATTTGGTCATTTACTGTAAATCTATAATGACCCGCGTACGCGTTTGTGGCTTACTTGCAAAAGCACAAGAATCACAAACTCAAAGCCATCATTTGAAATTGACCATTTACTTGATTTGTTTTGCATTTGCAATGTGAGAGATTAAGCTTTGATGCTTTATAGTCTCACACAACAACCAAAAGACAGAGCTGTGATTTCATTAATTAAGAGCTAATTAAGTGCAAATCAGAAATCAGAAGCTACATATATTGTTAGACATTCATTTAAATAATAGAATATAAGATGCCACCATTTACATCATCATTGCAAGACAGAAGATATTTTGGGAGGCTATCAATAGGCGTCCCCTGAAAAAATGAGAGGACACTTGTAGCGGAAGGAAGGGCGTGTATGTAAATTGCAATTGATTGTGTCCACTAGAATTACAATTTGGAAACAAGATAGAACTCATGAGACATCACAGTTCACAGATGCTGTGCACCTGCCTTATCATATATGAGCCCTGAATACATGGTCCCCTCAAGAGTCATGAAGCCAAACTATAGAAGACAATAACCAACCAGGAAGCGTTAGATCTTCAATAACTATTGAATGACGATCACAACTATCCAATACACATAGAATCATAGATGATCAACTTTAAAAGATCTGTGGTGGACATTCTCAACAAGATGACCATAGTGAGAGGCCATTTCTTCATTGCTGCATAGAGATTACATCCAGATGATTCTGGAATACTGTAGATCCAAGCAAGTGAGCAACTATGGAAGCAGTTGTAAATGAAAAATCAGTGTTATACGATTGTGATTTGGTGAGGCAACTGTAATTATGTAAGCAAATAAGGCAAGATGCTTTGTGTTGGGCAAACACATTCTGGTCTGATAAGAGCACGGCACCATTGCCATTGCTTTAGGCTCCGTTTGGAAGAACTTTTTCAAGTAGATCTTTTAGAAGCAGACATTCTACAAATAGAGTTTTTAATGAGAAGACGTTGGTCATTTGGTTGTAAATTAGAAAAAGCTTTTTTAAATAGTAGGATTACCAAAATATTTAAAAAATTATTTTAAATGATAGGGTAATATTAGACATTTTAGTGTTATTAAAAAAAGTTCAAAAAGATTTATTTGGAAAAGCCTAAAATTTGACCTTCTCCAGGTAGACGTAAAACAACTTTTTAATCATCCAAAATCTCTACTGAATGACAACCAAACGATATAAAAAATTTTGAGTAGACAAAGCTCTTCCAAACTTAGCCTGGCATGGTGGTATTTGGTAAGCTATCACCATGGAGCAAGAGACAGGATTTATGTCCCAATATTTTGAGAGGGAGAGTGAAGTTGCTGGGGAGAAAAATAAACGCTGCTCTCCAAAATGTTTGTTTCTCAGATCTCGTACATCCACAAAATGTATCAATATATTAAGTTATTAACAACCTAAGCAAGCTATAGATTCCATGTTTCTACTACCATTTCCAACATCTTTTCAACAAAATAAGCACCACAATGTTTTCCCCAGCTAAAGTACTGATAAACATATATTACCATGTTAGACCAGACAATATGCCAAGGCAAATGATATATGTTTTATGATCACTGGAACTTTAACAACTATACTAGCTGCACATGCAGTTTTATCTGTCTGGAAGGTCCATGAAAGGTAGGCCAACAATCACTTTAAGCCTGTGAGATCTGATTAGAGCTTAAGCAAATGCAGCTACTCTGTAATTACTTATGACTAGCTGTATCAACTTTGTAGCCCAACCTCTATAGAGACAACATCTTTAATTCGGTACACTGGACCCGTCCCAAACAATTGACTAAACAGACTTTACTTGAGATACCAGACCCTATGGATACTACGAGGCTTTGGGACTTGTCTTATTCATTAATGGGTCACTCCAACATGTTAGGTCTAAGTAACTGTATCAATGAGTGTAGATGATGTGAGCTAGGAAATGGAAGTGATATTCATAATGTGCAGGTCCAGAACTACAGATGGACTAATTTTGATCCTAGGGTTTTCTTAGATGTAAAGAGTATGTGCAGAGCCATCTTCATTCCTTTCTATTGACACACATTCAAAATCAAAGTAAGCCGTTCTACTAAACTAAGCCAATCTCCAATAATCAACCTCGAATATGTCCTCAGATTATAACCTACATGTGCCTTTTGGCTTTTAGCTCAAGCAATAAGGATTGGTTTACTTGCACTTAAATCCAACCATATCATACATGTATACCCCAAGATAATGATTTAGAATGAAGAAGACTAGTTCTCCCTAGAACATTAAGAAAATTTTACAATTCAACATGTGAAATAGTGCTTCTTCTACACAGCACCTCAAAGGATAGTTTCACATATAATATAAAGGAATAAACTTTCGCTAGCAAAAGTGCTTCTTCTACATATGAAATGATTAACACGCTGCAATTATTGTGTCGAACTAGTGGATGCCATCATCAAGAACGTATATACAAAGAGAACCCTTTGTATTGTTACACATTCTTGTTAATCTACGGAAGCCATGGTTATAACTTATAACTAAAAACTCTCTACATCCCAATTACCATTAAAGTAATGCAATTATAAGCTAGATCAAAGCAGCAGAGGGACTCTTGAGAGCAACTTAACTTCCTGTGATTGGAAATTTGACAATCCTGTGTCCTTTAATTCCTGCTATTTAAAGAGTATCAATTGAGTTGGCAAACTTATTTCACTCTTTTCACCAAGCACCAAACTCCCACACAATACAATATGATCAACCTATTCATCATGTCCTAAATCCTAATCCAAATTCACAAACACATCCACTGCATACCAAACTAATTGCAGTCTTATTCTGCTGACCACTAAGAGCGGTTGGAAAGGCCCCTTTGATCATTCTTTTTCCAGATAAATTGAAACAATTATTATAAATTAGAGCAAGCAATAACAGCTCATTATATAAACATGTATATAAATAAACACAAAATAAGATACACAGATATAACCCAGGTGATCTTAATTAATTTAACAGTTTTAATAGATAATCTGTAACAACCACCGAATTCATCCTAAATTCAGAACAACCCAACATTGAAATTCAATTAGCATATTCGATCTCTCTACTCTAAATCGAAGAAATAAAAGATTTAGCTCTGAGCTTGCTTACTTGCCCAGTCACGCAATTCAATCCACATCCACACTGCGGACACTCGTAGAAGTTATCAATCGGAAACGACGCCGAAGCAATCCCAACAGAGAATTCGATGTCGTCTCCATGCCTAACCACCTCCACAATATTGAGCCACAAGAACAACACTTTGACGCTCACGCCGGTCAAGCTACTGAGTCTGTTATCGGATATGTAGCCACTGATCACCGATTTGTATTTCAGTTGATAAGAGCCTTCAAGAGAGAAACTGCACGTGTCTTTCCAGTAGGCGTGGAATTGGCCTGTCGATTCGTCATAATCGTACTTGATTATACCCTTTGGAAGGAGACCGACGGGGAAGTTGAATTTCTGGAGGATTTCGTAGGCTGAATTGATACCGTCGGAGTTGGCGGTGGCTGATGACGGTGGCGATTGCGGATTGGTGGAGGAATCGGAGGAAGATGAGAGAGACAAAGAGAGTGGAGATTGGTGTGAGAAACATCATGGGGATGGGTAGTTTGATTTGAGTGAACAGAAAACGATCTTTTTCTCGTTTTGTTTTTTCTTTTGGGGTCTGATTGGTTTTTTAATTCTTTTGTATATTTTCCGGGAAGATAGGACAAAATGTTATCAAAAGCCCAGAAAATTGGGTACGGAATTAAAGGGGATGATACGACGTCGTTTTTTAGTGGTTTGTTGCTGTATAGATATAGAGCACGTTGCGGGTTCAACTAGGAAACAAAAGACAGAAGGCACAAATCTCGAAGAAAGTTGTGGAAGATATTGATATCGTCACTGCATTGGGACTTGGTTAGCTCACCGTCGGTGTTCAATTGGACCAAATTTTTTTTAAGAAAGTGACTCTTTACCCGTGCGTATCAAACAAAATGTTGTAGAGCGCGGATGGAGTTATGGACTCAGGACTCTAACGTCAGCACTAGCAATCCATGCCCTCTGTATGGAAGTCATGTCTGTTAGAGTATCCACACTGGGGCTCTTTTGAGACCCATTTCAGTGTATCCACTTTTAAGTGTATCTTAGAAAAGGCATATTGGGGTTCAAAAAGGTGCCAAAAAAAAAAAAAAAAAAAAAAAAAGGCTCCAAACGTGGGACCTATCCCATCAGATTTATCTTGGGTTTCAAATTTAGAACTCATTTTAGGTTTTATTCAATCATTGCTTTTTAGGTTCCCAACACTCTTAATCATTTGCGTTATATATATAATATTTCAATTTTAATATATTATTACTTTTAATATATATATATATTATTTAAATTATAATATTTAATTGCTTTTAATATATAATTTATAACAAAGTTTTAAAATTTTATACGAATTTTAAATATAAATAATTATATATAATGAACAAATATGAATAATTTTAATTGTTATTTAAAAAATTATTAATTAAAATAATTTTTTTGAAAACATTAATTTTTTTTTCATTTATTTTACTATACTTGAATTATGAATACTAGACTTGTCACATTATAAAATAACATTTATTCATATAAAAATAATTAAACATGTTACATTAAAAAAAGTATTATGGCTCATTAACATAATTTCTCCAAACATGCTCTAACAAATCTGATCGTAATGTATTTTTGTTGTTGATGTAATTTGGTTATGTTAATTTTAAAATAATAAATTGTTAATTTTAAAATAATAAATTGTTTTATTTTAAATTAATTATAATTTGTTAAATAATTATTGATAGTGTTGATAATTAAAATATATTATATAATTTATTTATTAATATATATAAGAGGAAATACCTCTTTTTAGTCAAAAAAAAAAGGTTTATTGTTTTTTACCCAACATTAATATTTTTATTGTTTCTACTCAATAATTGGATGTGAAGATCTAAATGCCCCTCATTATTTTCTTTACCTCTTCTCTCTCATTTGGTAAGAATCATTTTTTTTCTTCATTCTCTCTCTCTCGTCAATCTCTTCTTTCTCTCTCTTTCTCTCGCGCCTCTCTCCTCTCTCCACCACAATTTTTTTTGCAACCAGATCTCCTCTCTCACGCCTCTCTCCTCTTTAATCCAGGCATTTTTTTTGTTCCTCTTCTCTCTCCTTTGGTTTGCAGATCTGGGTTGTGTTCGGCCGCCGGAACGATGGTTCGGATTTGAGTGTTAGATGTTGATTTTAAGGGTGGTTGTGGTTGTATTTAAGTTTGTGTATTGTTTGTTTAAAAAAGTTTCAGACTTCGTTTGTTTAAAAAAAATTCCAGATTTTAAAAAATTCCAGGTTTTTTTTATATTGAAAATTTTCCAGATTATGTTTCCAAATTTTAAAAAATTTCTAGATTATGTGTGTTAAATTTTTTTTTTCCGATTTGATTTTGTTTAAAGAAAAATTCCAGGTTTTTTTTATTTTGAAAATTTTCTAGATTATGTTTGTTATTTTTTTTTCCAGATTATGTTTTTTTTTTTTAAATTTCAGATTTTGTTCCATTGAAATAAAAATTCCTTCATAAAAAATATAACATTTACTAGAGATCCATTGTATCAGAGATTTTTTTGATTTTTTTTTAAATTTTTTTGTATGAGGAAATCTGGAAAATTTCCAAATCTATTTAAATCCGACAAATTTTTCCAGATTTCTTTAAACACACCAGACCACCAATTAAACACACAACGGCAACCCAATTAAACACACCAGGGCAGACCAACTAAACACACAATGGCAGACTAATTAAACACATCAGGCGTAAATCAATTAAACACACCACGACAACTCAATTAAACACATTACGGTAGACTAATTAAATACACCAGGGCAGCTCAATTAAACACAACAGGGTAGACCAATTAAACACAACATGACAACTCAATCAAACACAACAGGGCAGACCAATTAAACACACCAGGGATCCAGGACAACTCAATTGAACACACTAGGACGGACCAATTAAATACACCAGAACAACTCAATTAAATACACATTGGAAAATCAATTAAACACACCATGACAACACCAAATTAAACACACCAAGTCTAACACACTTGGGACACATCTGGGAAGAAGAATAAGAATACTAGAGGTCTGGGAGGAAGAAGAAAAAGAAAAAAAATAAAGAAAAAAGTTGTTTTTTTTTCCGGGAAGAAGAAGAAGAAGAAAAAGAAAAAAATAGAGAATTTTTTTTATAACGAAGGGCAAGTTTGTCCAAATAGTGGATATTTTGGTAGAAACAATAAAAATGATAATTTTGGGTAAAAACAATAAACTCATTAGTTTTAAAATTCTCCCTAATATTTTAAAGAAAAGTAATGATTGTTTGGGAAAAGGTAAAAAAATTGGATGCACTTGTAGGGAAAAGAGACCCAAATAAATATGACATAAATGGGAAGACCCATTTTTTTAGAAAATAAGACCTATATTTGATGATGTGACACAAATGGATCTTGTGTTTGGGTCTCCACCGATTGTAAATGTTCTTACGTAATTGTAAAGGAAAATTTTTATACATTGCTCTCAAATTATTAATATATAATTTATTTATTTATAAATATCTACAATGTTGTGATTTGAGAGTTGAGACTATTATATTTTCAAGAAAGAAGGTCTTTTATAACTATTCACCACGTCACATTAGACACGGTTATTAATTTTTAACTAATAATAGTTGTTTCAAGTTTGGTTCTAATTTTGTTACGGAATTGAGCATCAACAATTTGCAAAACTAAAATAGTGATCCTTGAACACGTGGACAATCGAAGTAGCACCAGCCATGTTACTAAAGTAGTGATCCTTGAACACTTGGACAATTGGAGTAGTACCAGCCATGTGAACTATAACATTCAAATTAGCAAAGAAATGATAGCATAAATTAGAAATGAACCTGAAACTAAGAGAATTGTTACGTTCAAACCGTTGTTTGACACAGGGTTGGCCCTGAGATTTTCGGGGGCCGAGGCGAACTACAACAAATGAGGCCCTCGAGTCCTCGATACTTTATGTATGTTTAATAGATTTTTTTCCTCTAATAAATACTTGTAAATATCAAAATAACAAGTAACAACAACAATAAGAAAAAATTACAGGAAATCAACAACCAATTTGAACCAAACAAAGTCAACACCACCACCAGACTCACTTACAAAGTTACAAATCTTTTCCTTCTTGAATTCTAATAAAAAGAGGTTTATCAAAAAAAAATCTTGATTTAATTAGTAATTACCTTTGAACAATCAACAATGACTTCAAGAACGACTTCACTGAAATATGAATTTTCGTGGCAAATAACAAAATTTAAGAGAGTTTTAAAGATCTTTAATTTAATTTTTGTTCGATTTGGATGTTTGGTTCCTACTCCTACAAACATCATTTTATTAATTTAAATTATTAAGAAGAGAATACATGTTGTTGCCGATGCTTTTTGGGATTATGTAAACTCGATCACACATCACACAAAATCTATCAAATTAACGTGAATAAAAAGAAATAATCAATATCATGCAAGAAAAGATTTACGTGGAAAACCCATAAGGGAAAAAATCACTGTTGCCGATGACGGTGAGAAAGCAATTCACTATGATAAAGTCGTTACAATTCTCAATCTCAATTGCTCTCTCGAATGTTCTCTGATTAGTGAACCCTTATTAGGTATTTCTAGGGTCTATTTATACATGCATAGAACCTTAATTTTTTGGAATACAAGGAAAATGTGGTAGAAGTTTAATAACACTCTGACTTATCGGAGTCATTTTCTTCTTCTTTCCCGTTTTGCATTGTTTGTGTTTTAGACAAATCAGGTCTTTTACTTATTCTGGACTCTGATATCTTTAAGGAAATATGTTTCCTTCGAGAAACCTTATTTGAGGAAGATTCTTCCTTCACGTATTTGAGTTGTGATTGTATTGAATACAACGTTGTTGACGTGTCACAACCCCGAGTGTATCTCGAATCTGTCCATGTGTCGCTTAGCCGACCGTCTGCCAAACCCGACCAAATCTCTTTCACCCCCGACCAGGGATTTACATCCGATCGGATAACTAACCCGACCATCTGGTTTTCCCGACCATTTTCTTTACCTGAACAATCTAACTACCTTGGTTGAATGTCTTTCACCCAACTATCTATGTAACTCTGATCAGTATCTTGGGATTAACTTATAGCCATCTTTGGTTGGTTCAATCTAGTCAATATTCGTTGTCGTATCATCGCTCAATCTTTACGTTACTAGTCAATTATGCTGACAGGTCATCTTTCCAAATTTTACCAATAACAATACCTCCTCTTAAACATTCAAACCGAGCATCCTGCTAGACAAAGAAAGCTCGCTCGGTGGGATATGTTTAACTCGAGAATCTTTTTGTCGTGTAGCTCATTAATGCTAGTTAATGCTTGACATCTTGTCTTTTAATTATAACTGCAAACGTTTGATTTGCCTAGGTGACTTGATGCGCATGACGTAACTGACGGCGGCAGTTCAAATTTCAAATGGCGCGTGATCTTCGGGGATTCGCATACCAACACCCACTCTCGCATGACATCATCCTCCCCTATATATATTTTCAAACCCTTTATTTTTCCTCTCACACAATCTTTGCATTCTTTTTCCCAGAAACCACAATCTTGTTTTCTTTCGGATTTCTTCGCCTTCTTCAGATTTTCAACTTCATTAAGTGTCGACGTTCTCATCCATTCCATTTTAATCATTAGGTATGGATTCTATCACCCGTCATCGATTCGTTGAATTATTGATGCGTGCTATTGAAACTGGAGATAAAGAGAATGTTGTTAGAATTGAATATATTCTAATGGGTCATTCTCGAAATTTTTCCCCTCTAGTTCAACCTGTAGCTCTTAATGTTGATTACTCAGTGGCTTACCCTGAGTTTCAACCTTCCTTTTTTGATTCAAATACTGCTAACCAAAATGTTACTTCTCCTGATACATGCCCAGGTATGTCGAAGACAACTGGATCCTGTCGGGGTGGTAGATTAAGCCCAAAGGATTCTACTGCGATAAATCTTAAAATTCCATCCCAGCTATTAAAGATGGAAGACGTCCCTATGAAATGTCGAGCTCATTTATTGAAGTTATCAACCGAGCAACCTAGCTCCTTCGACTCAAAGGTGAATGTGGTGAACATACAAGAATTAGTGAAGTACATCGAAAGATTTGATCTCCCTCGATCAACCGAACATTTTTTGAGCAGCCAGCGTGCAATTTGGAATCCCTCTTGGGGCGCTGTGGCAGTTTATGGGCCAATGCTCACGTCAGGGGTTACGCTACCTCCTAAACCTTTTATAGCCCGATTCCTAGCTAAAGCTGGGATTGCTCCTGCTCAGCTTACACCAAATTATTATCAGGGTTTTTATGGCACCTGTGGAAGCAAATTAGTGCCAAGTACTCCCCCTGGCCTCTATAAGAAATCCGTAACTTCTACACATTGGGTCAGTCGGACAATGAGGGTACTTTTCATCTTCAATCTAGCTCGTTCAACCATTGGATTCCCCAAGGGTTCGATCAACGACCAACTCCTCAGTCCAGTAAGGATCACAAAGGCTCTATCTGGGGGATACCTACTTCCAACAAGTATTGAAAAAATAGTTGGTTCTTCGTTCGGGACGAGTGAGGTGAAACTGTAGTTGCTGATCCTAGCCAAGAACTGGCTAGAAACAATGTTCCCAGTTATTTTTACAGCTCTGGTCTATGGAACAAGACTCAAGCATTACTGACCGAAGATCAAGCCTAAAATGTGATCGAGGCCGCCCAACTACCTGGGAGGCCAGAGATCGTCGAGCGTTGTTTGTTGAGAAAGAACTCACAAGATTGGGGTTGTTTCCCCCCATATCCAATCGGCGTAAGTGATGTAAATGCTACTTATCCTAAACCTTGACTTCATTTTATTACATTTACCTTGTCTGACATTTTGATTCAATTGTGCAGTATATGAAGTGGACATCGTTGCCGGCGAGACGGCTGAGAAAGCCAAGAATGTTGATCGTGTTAGCCGAGCTGAAGTTGCTGCCCAATTAGCTCAGAATATCGCTCCTCCTCAACAAGACTTAGTTGAGCATATCTATGAATCCGACCACAATACCATCCTAGGTACTTCTGATTGGGAACGAGAGAGAAGATCCTCCGATCAGGACAATGTGAAGAAAAGTCCTCATATGGGTCCTAAGAGAAGGTTCACAAAAGAAACGGTCGGCGAAAGGTGGCCACATCCTCTGAGAGATCCTCAGTCAGTAAAGTGGCCCAAGAAGAATGAATGATACTCTACCTCCGAAGATGCTCATAGAAAGAGGGAGGTTAAAACAGCTAAGTATCCAGTAGCTCATCAGACTGGAGTCAAGCCAATTATTACTGAGGAAGAGGATAATGACCAGGAGACAGTTACTAAACTGATCCTTATGGAGCAATGATCTAAGAAGAGATCTGATCTTGTTCCCTCTTCATCTGTCATCCCTCCCCATGTCCTAACCAAAAGGGATCTTCAAGCTCTTGTTGCAGTTAGTGAGCAAACTATTCATCAGAAAACACAACCTCCATCTTCATCCAATTTGGCTCCTGTTAAAAATGATCGCCCAATAGCTGAAGCCCACACTAAGCTTCCTAAGCAGCGAGCTGGCAAGGCTTCAATGATATTTTTTGTTAAGCGTCAGATAGTCTTTACTGACTCAGATTCTGACGGAGAACAAACCAAACGTAGAGAGGTATCAGCAGACCCGCCTGCTCCTAAAGATAACCCAGTTGACCAGGGGGCCGATTTTGTTGATAAAATTTCCATACGGTTTGGCCGTCCTTCTGGGCCCTTGCATAATATTATAGTGACCCCCTTTATGGGCGGTGCTGAAGCGGGTCCATTGGGGAGCTGCTAATCAAGATAAAACTGCTGCCATGCCCCCGGTGACTGCTCCCAAGGCCATTCCTCCTGTTTCGAATTCAATCCCAACCGACCAACAGCCTTAAGGTCCAGAAGCGATAACTCTTCCTGCTACTGTTGGCACTCCTGGCTTGGAGGAGGCGTCAGTCGACCCCCTGGACATATTGAAGACCATGTCTCTGGAAGGGGCTATGTTGGAGAAGACTATTGGACTGACTTTCAGAATGCTAGTGACTCGGAGCGAGTCTGTGCGATTTACAGTAATGGTGTATATGTATGTGCTCCTTACTTCTTTATCAATTTCTTTTGTTTCAGGTTTTACAGTCATTACTCGTTTCTTCTTTTTTAGACCGTGGAGGAAATGACCAGAGCTATGATCGCTAAGAAAAGACAGGCTGCTGTAATCTCTCAGCTTAAAAACGAGCTTGAAAAGAGAAATAAAGTGATCAATTCTGCCTCAGCCTAACAGATCAAAGCTAAAAGCGTCATTTGAAGAGAGGCTGAAGCAGTGAAACGCGGCTGAAGCGGTCTTGAGGAAAGCTGTGTCCAATGCTGAGACCAGAGCTGACAATGCTACAATCAGTTTAACTGAACTGGCTGTGAAGAGCACCTCACTTGAAGCAAATCTGGCCAAGGCTGAGCAGCGGTGTGCAGAATTAGAGCAAAAGTTAAACCTGGCTGAGTAAGTTGTCGCTAGTTAGGAGGCGGAAGCTCGAACTGCCTAAGGAAACTCTGGATGCCTTCCAACAATCTATGCTCTAGGCCTAACAGGGATTTGAGAAAGCCAAGCTGCGTTACGAAAGACTGGCTGAAGACCTGAAGCAACAGAAAGTCAGCGTGGAGGTGCTATCTCAAGCAGCTAAGCTAGCCATTGAATTTAAAAGCGTTGACCGATACAAGAGGTCTCCTGCGTTCCAAGTTGTCATGCTGAGGGAACTTGAGCGAGGGCTTGCCACTTCTCGTATGTTCTTTAGGGGTAAGGAGAGATCTTCTGGAAAGGCTCACCGAAAATGGAATCAGACAATTGAAAAGCACAAGGCTAAGTCTTTGGCTGCAATAAAGAACCAGAAGATAAGATGTAGGGCTTACTGCAAATCTATCAGGAAGGATCCCCATGTAATGCATCTAGAGCTTCCCTCCAAGTCTTCGCTGGTGACTTTCCATGTAGGCGAAGAGGGTGGTACATTGGCCAAGGGTATTGACGCTAGGCCCTTACCTGGGGCCAATTATTCCCCTTACATGGCTGATGACCCAGAAGATGACATTTGCTGGCTGGATTTTGGAGATCTAACCAGGGGTTATGAAGATGAGAACCCCCCCCCCCCCCCCCCCCCCCCCCCCCCCCGGCAACTCCGGTCCTGGTGGTCCCTCGAGCACTCATCGGCCTGATTTTATTTTTGTTTTTTCCTTTTGATCCTATACCTTATAAACTTTTCTATATCAATATACAAATTTTTGTTGACACAGATCTTTATTTACTTATGTTGATTTGAATCGATGTTCTCTGTAAATTGCTCGAACTAAATCTAAACAGCTTTGTATTAGGCTGACCATCTTTTCATTTGTTCAGTTATTTTCCTAACTGCTCAATACTGACTTAATCAGTTATCTTTATCAACCGATTAAACTTGGTCCAGCCAGTTTGCTACTAACTGGCCCTTAGTTTAACCTGATCAGTTTTTCACTCAACCAATCAAACTTTGTTTGTTGCGTGAATAACTTAACATCTTGTTCGTGCAGGTTACGTGCCACAATTTTATATTTTTATCAAGTAGTATTCATTTTTATGGACCATTTGCATGGTATCTAATTTATAGACACTTATCTTTTATCTATCAACTAAGTCATTGAGACGTCTCCCAATAGTCTGTTGTTCAAGATTCGTTGCAATGGGGACAGTCCTTATCTCATTAGCTCAACTTATTTGAACCAGGTATATAGCTAGTCAGTGTTCAAGTATGAGAATGAGACTTTCTCATCCAACTTTCTGCGCATCCCATCAAGTATCTACGACCTGAAGGCGCTCTAACAGTGCTTATATACACCCAGTTAGTTTCGGTGATTGTGCATTGTCTTTACGACACCTGCTATTAGCCCCATCACTGGGCCTCCTGAGCGCCTATTTCTTATTAATGAAATTAGGAGCTACAGGTTTCTTTTGTAAACGAAAGCAATATTTGAACACTTTTTCTTGAACTATTCTTCCTTTGAATGGCTTTTATTGAAAACTTCAACCAAAACTATAAAAATCAACAACTGATCAAGAATAAGTAAGAACTTTAGCAAATCTAATTCTAATAAATATCTAAATAACCTGAAAGGAAATAGTAAAAGGAAAGGAAATTCCTCAAGGGTAGAATATCTCAAATATTGAGCATTACAGAGCTGGGGCAACTCTCTACCTTCTGCCTGGGTTAGGCAATATACTTCATGCACAGCTAGACCGACCACCTGATAAGGTCCTTTCAACTTATCCGCTAAATACCCAGTCGCCTTCTCCATTGTGTTCAGGGATACCCTTCTGAGGATCAGATCTCCAAGCTGGAATTTTCTTACTCTGACATGCGAGTCGTAATATTTAGCAACCCGTTGTTGATAAGCTGCATTTCTTACTCTCGCCATATCCCTTTTCTCTTCCAACTCGTCCAGGTTCTGCTCTAACAGTCCCTACATTTGCATTGGGTTGGTATAGCTGAACTCTAGGGAAAGCGTGGGTTATCTAGACCAGGATAACTACCTCTGTCCCGAATGTCAAGGAATAAGGGTGTTTCTCCTGTCGATGTTCTTTGAGTTGTTCGATATGCCTAGAGCACTTCGTGCAACTTGTCTGCCCAGTTTCCTTTCTTATCATCGAGCTTGGTCTTTAGGGTGTGCTTAATGATCCTATTGACAGCTTCAGTTTGTCCATTGGTCTGAGGATGGGCTGAAGTAGCATAGTAGTTCTTGATATGGTACTTTTGACACATTTCTCTGAAGTTATCACTATTGAATTGGGTCCCATTATCGGTGATAATTGTGTCGGAGATTCCAAATATGTAGATGATATTCTTATTCACGAAGATGGTAGTATTAGCCTCGGTTATGTGCACCAATGCTTCTGCTTCTGTCCATTTCGTAAAGTTGTCTACTGCCACTGTGGCATGTTTCGCGCCTCCTTTGGTCATCGTTAGCATTTGGCCGATCAAATCCACTCCCCACATAGTGAATGGCCAGAGTGAGGTCAGATTTTTCAAGTGTTCAGGTGGCTGTTTGATGTCATTTGCAATTCTCCTGATAAGTTCCTTATTTCTCAGCCACTGATTGCACGTCCTAGAACAGGGTTGGCCAATAAAAACCTTGTCCTAAGGGTTTTATGAGCCAAACTTTTCCCCCATGTATGGTTCTCGTCTACACCTCCGTGTATGTTTGCTAAGATCTCATCTCTTTCAGCTTGACTGACGCATCTCTTGAGGGCATTTGAAAACCCCTTTCTATAGAGCTCTCATCCTACAATTGAGTATCAAGCCGTTCTGTACCTGCTACGTTTTGCTTCTACCATATCTTCAAGAATTTTGTTACCTTCCAGGTATTGTTTGATCAGGGTCATCCAGGTGATCTGTTCTTCAACCACTTCGATTGTTATTTTTTTTCCTCCTCTTTGATACTAGGTTTCTTAAAGTGAGCCACTAGGATCATTTTGGATCAGATACAGTGGTTGCTGATGCCAATCTTGATAGAGCATCTGCTTTCTGTTCTTTTCTCTCCGAATCTGGGTGATTTTGTAAGATTTAAACCTTCCTATGAAAGTCTTAGCTATCTCGAGGTATGCTGCCATGTTGTTGTCCTTTGCTTGGTACTCATCTAAAACCTGGTTAACCACGACTTGTGAATCGCTGAATATCTTTATTTCATCTGCTCCCAGTGCCATGCAAACTCTGAGTCCTGCCAATAATGCCTCATACTCGGCCATGTTGTTGCATGTTGGTATCTTTGAAGTCAAAACACAAGGCACATTCTACCTGATCACATTCCTGGGGTCGATACCGCTATGCCTGCCCCACTGTCGTACGTGTTTGACGACCCATCAACATGCAATTTCCAGTGAATCTTCTTTTCTTTAACTTCGAGTATCCTAATCACTTTACTGTTTGGTTCATCGAACTCAGTGATCAGATCTGCCACGGCCAGACCCTTTATTGCGGCTTTTAACAGGTAAGTGATATCAAATTAACTTAGCTCAACTGCCCACTTCGTCAATCTTCCTGACACTTCTGGTTTGGATATACGATCGGTATAAACCTCGATCTTGTGAGCCTGAAAATAGGATCTCAGTTTTCTCACGACTGTCACTAGTGCCAGTGTCATCTGCTGGGCTGCCGAGTATCTTGTTTCTACTTGCAATAAAGCTTTACTGGTATAATATACTGGTTTTTGCACTCCTTCATCTAGCCTAACCACTACTGACCCCTGTAACAACAATTGTGGGTGACAAGTACAAATACAATACTTCTCTAACTAGAGGCTTTGACAAGATTGAAGCCTTGCCCAAATATTCTTTGATCTTTTGGAATGCTTGTTCACACTCTTCGTTCCATTCTACTCCCTTGCCTTTCCTTATTGCTTTGAAAAAGTGCAAGCACCTATCAGTTGATTTACTGATGAATCGGTTTAACAAAGCCAGCCATCCTATTAACCTTTACATATCTTTCAGGGTAACTGGGGACCTCATCACCTCTAAGGCCCTTATCTTCTCAGGATTCGCCTCGTTCTCTCTTTGATGTATTTGGAATCCAAGGAACTTTCCTTACGGTACCCCAAAAACACATTTATTTGGGTTGAGCTTCATCTCATACTTCCTTAGCACCCCAAATGTTTCTTCTAGGTCGGTCCCGTGCTTTTCTGTTGTGATGCTCTTTGTCAACATATCATCTATATAGACCTCCATATTTCTGCCGATCTATCGGGCGAACATCTTTTTGTACCAATCTTTGGTAAGTTGCCCCGGTATTTTTGAGGCCGTAAAGCATTACTTTGTAACAGTAAAGTCATTGATCCGTTGTGAAAGCAGTCTTTTCTATGTCTGGGCCGGACATCCTGATTTGGTTTAGCCCGAGTAGGCATCCATAAAACTTAGAAGCTCGTGCCCCACAGTCGCATCCATCAACTGATCTATCCGAGGTAAAGAGAAGCTGTCTTTATGGCATGCTTTGTTTAGGTCTGTGAAATCTATAAACATTCTCCATTATCCATTTTTATTTTTTACGAGCACAACATTGGCGACCCACTCAGGATACTACACTTCCCTGATTGACCCTGCTGTCAAAAGCTTATGTACTTCTTCTTTGATTGCTCGGCTTCTTTCTGGGTTGAACCTTCGCCTTTTCTGAATAACCGGCTTGCGCTCAGGGTCGACCGCAAGAGCGTGTGAAATTATTTTGGCTTTGATCCCTGACATATCTTCATGTTTCCAAGCGAATACATCTTTGTACTCTTTCAACAAGTTTATTAACTTGTTTCGTACCTTTTCCGTCAATTATGCTCCCAGCTTTATAGTATGTTTGGGGTTCTTGTCATCTATTATCACTTCATTGACTAGCTCACCTTCCTAGTTTTTCTCATCTTTCGAAGAAGTCTCCCTTGGGTCCAAGTCGAACCGAGTTGGCGTTTCTGCCTTCTCTTCCTCCTCGTCTTCCTTCAAGCATTTGCCTTGACCAGGGGAATCCATCTGCACCACGTCCGGCTCAGTTTTTTCTCTATACACCGCTATATTGGTTTTTCTCGCCCATTCCTACGAGCCCTTCATAATTCCAATTCCAGCTTCGGTCGGGAATTTGATGATTAGGGTATATTTTGCCGTAACTGCCTTTGTCTTGTTCAAGAACAGTCTGCCTAACAAGGCATTGTATGGCCAGTTCTCGGTGTCAACAACCACGAAATCGAGCAACATCATTTTCTGACACGGTAAATTCCCTATCTCGGCTGGCAATCTGACCGTTCTCAGGGATTTTACTTTTGCTCCCCTGAATCCTCTGAGCGGGATTGCCAGCCGGCTGCAAATCCTTCCTTTGAAGTCCTAACTGATCAAATACCCTGACACTTAGGATATTTTTCGAGCTCTCATTGTCGATAAGTATTATCCTTACTTCTCGGTGGCCGATAAGAACCGATACTATGATCGCATCATTTGGCTTGACTTCTAATTCGTAATCATCGACTTCGGAGAAAATGATTGGATCTCAATCTTGCTTAAGCTTCTTCTGATCGGGGCCGATCGAGTTTATTTCTAAGTTTTTTAGCGTTCAATCGCTTTGCGAACTTCAGTCATTCTCTCTCTGCTACTTCTTCATGTGTATGGTCCACTAAAAATGGTGTTGATATCTCCGACATCGAAACTTTCCCTTGGATTGCTCTTTTTGTCTTGGTCAGTCTTTACGGGGTCATTTTACAGATCATCACCTCATTTGCGGACCATATCTTTCAAGTGCCTTTCTCTGATCAGCTTTTCAATTTAATCTTTTAGCTGGTAGCATTTGAAAGTTTCGTGACCATTCTCCCGACAAAACGGCAGTATTTAGAGGTATCTTTTCGTGCAAAGTTAGATTGCTTCAGAGGTTTTTTATACAGGTTTTTATCTTCTACTACATTCAGAATTTCTTCCTGCTTTTGAGCCAAATGGGTGTAATTAGTATACTGCCTCTTGAAGGTCTTATTGCCTTTCTGGTCATCATCTTTACGGCCTCTTTTCCTAGGGGTGCTCTTCTAGTCCCCCTTAGTGTTTCCTTTCGATTCACTGTCGTTGGGTTTTTGACCTTCACCCTGTTGTCCATCACGTAAAAGCTCTCCTCCGTGAGCTATCTGTTTCTCTTCGGCAGTGGCATAACCTCTCATATCATCCACCAAACTTGCATATGTAATTGGCCCTTTTTGCCTCAGATTGAGTGACAGTTGGCTATGCTGCAAGCTGTTGACAAATGCAGCTACTACTGTATCGTCGTTAGGGTCCTGCACCTCCGAAACTTCCTGTGAGAACCTAGTAAGGTAGTCCTTCAATTTTTCATCCTTTCTTTGTTTAAAAGTTGAAAGACCGGATATTGATTTCCTACGCTGAATATTCTCATGAACTGCCTTATGAAGGCATGTATTAACTCTTCAAAGTTCCTGATTGATCTATTTGCAAGGCTACTGAACCATCTAGACCTCTAATCTCCCAGTGTTTGAGGAAACATTATGCACAAAAGTGCTTCATCATAATCGTATTGCGCCATTGCGCTTTGGTACCTTCTGAGATGTTCTTGGGGGTCGGTGTTAGCCTTGAACTATTCCACATATGGCATTCTGAATTTTTCAGAGAAACGGGTCTGTCTTATGAAGGCAGTGAACGGACTACCAGAACTGCCGATCAACAGATTCCAGTGTCCTTGTCTCTGCTTCAGCGCCTATATTCTTCTCAAAAGGACTTCGCGCTCTTCTTCCGGTTCGTCACGCTTATCGAACTTCTGGCGGATGATGAGACCAAAAGGGTCCTTCGAAGCTCAGCATGTGACCTGGGTGTCACAAACGTTATATTTGGGTAGGGGGTTGCTTCCATACGCCTCCGAGGGGGTGCTTCCTCATCAATGGAGGTTGATCGAGACCTTCTTCTGTGACCGTCATACCTGTCACCTCGGTCGTAACTCGTTTACCGTCTATGATCCCTTCATGTATCATCATGCAGGCTAGGTTATGTTCTTTCTTGGTCACCTTAATCCTCATTCTTCCTAGAGTCTTGGTAATCTTAGCAATCGTCTCTCTTTTGGGATAACTCTCTTTTTTCGTTGTGATCCGCCCTATCTCTACCAGTTTTCTACGGCGCGTCTGGGGTTGAAACCATTACTTCAGATTGTATCATGGGATCTCGTGTCACCACGGGTGTAGATAACCAGTATGGTGAGGTCAAGTTGGTAGTAGCAGTTATGTTGATTTCCTGTCTAGCGGCGTCTTCGATAACTCTCAGCAAGGACTCCTGGACTTACCGGAATGCGTCCGGGGAGATACAGGGAATGCAATATGCAGAGGTGGTTATGTCTTGACCGATGGAAGGTGGAGTTCTAATGGCAAATCTCTTCCGGTATTTACTACACCAGTATCGTTTATACGATGTGGGGTAACAGTATCATGTGGGGATTGATTACCTTCTCTACTATTTGCCATATGACTATCACGAAAATTAGGCTTACACACACCCTTCTTCTTCTAACGCCAATTGTTGACAGTGATTTTTGGGATTATGTAAACTCGATCACACGTCACACAAAATCTATCAAATTAACGAATTGATTTATGAATAAAAAGAAATAATCAATATCATGCAAGAAAAGATTTATGTGGAAAACCCAGAAGGGAAAAAACCACGGTTGCCGATGATGGTGAGAAAGCAATTCACTATGATAAAGTCGTTACAATTCTCAATCTCACTTGCTCTCTCGAATGTTCTCTGATTCATGAACCTTTATTGGGTATTTCTATTGTCTGTTTATACATACATAGAACTCTAATTTTTTGGAATACAAGGAAAATGTGGTAGAAGTTTAATAAAACTCTGATTTATCGGAGTCGTTTTCTTCTTCTTTCTCTTTTTCATTGTTTGTGTTTTAGACAAATCAGGTCTTTTGTTTATTTTGGACTATGATATCTTGAAGAAAATCTGTTTTTTATCAGAGTATGCTTCGCGAAACCTTATTTGAGGAAGATTCTTCCTTCATGTATTTGAGTTGTGATTGTATTGAATACACCATTGTTGACGTGTCACAACCCCGAGGGTATCTCGACTCTGTCCACGTGTCGCTTAGCTGACCGTCTGCCAAACTTGACCAAGTCTCTTTCACCCCCGACCAGGGATTTACATCTAATCGGATAACTAAACCCGACCATCTGGTTATCCCGACCATTTTCATTACTTGAACAATCTGACTACCTTGGTTGAATGTCTTTCACCCAACTATCTATGTAACTCTGATCAGTATCTTAAGATTAACTTATAGCCATCTTTGGTTGGTTCAATCTAGTCGATATTCGTTGTCATATCATCGCTCAATCTTTACGTTACTCATCAATTATATTTCTAGGTCATCTTTCCAAATTTTACCAACTTAAATTACTAAAACCACCTCTGATTTCTGCCCTGACTAAGTGTAAATAGATAACTAAAGATAGAAGTGGTAGACACGATAAAAGTATGTTGAACTGTTGTTTTTCCTTTTTTTTAGATATACGAAAGATTGTTGGTCATAGCTTAATAGGATTCAACCCACCCACGTTTGTTGACTTAGTAATAGAATGATAATTGGGTTAATAATTTGTGGGTCTTTCTTAATATATATATATATATATATATATATATATATATGTACGATGGGCCTATTTTGAACTCATTGGGTTTGTTTGTTTTGGACCTCTTTTAAACTCATGTATAGGCTGCTAATTAAATTCATATATGAGTTACATATGAAATCAATTTTTTTTTTCAACTTTAGGGGCCTTACAGATCGGGGGCCCTAGGCGGCCGTCTTACTAGGCTCCCCCTAGGCCGGGCATGGTTGACAATATGTATAGACCGATAGGCGTTACGATCGACGTGGGTCGAGTGGTAAAACTCGAGGCGAATGTGGGCTGGTGACCGATAATAAGGGAATGTCGAGTAGAATAACAAATAAATGAGCTCGTTATGTCAAGGTCGGCAAGGTAGGTGTAGTACCGATCAAAGGTCGATAGTATGTACCCTTAGCAGCGGCGTGAATTGTAAAGTGATTGTGAGCTCTTGCATGAGTAAAGAGATAAAGAAATTGGCGCCCCTTTCAATGTGATTGCTATTGATAGAGAACGAGGGTGAGCCCAATGGTTGACTCAATGATGTTAATCGTGTGATCCTTGAGATCGTGTGCTTAACTCGCAATCATATGACGTCACTGATTTGTTCAATGACAGTGGCTACTTGACCGGTCTTTGTTGACTTGGTCAATGGAAGCACATGGCTGGGCTTCTAATGGGCTGTTGGGCCCTTTCTCGTTTTAAAAGGGCTATCCATAGTTGGGTTTAGGAGTTGGGCCGTACGCCACTATTTTACCACAACAATATTTGTTTTCTATTGAATATCCTTAAGGGTACGTTTGTTACGCGGGACAGGACAGAACAAGGTGGGACAACTTGTCCTTGTCCCGCGTTTGGTGCGATTTTAGGGTGGGACTGGGTGGGACAAGATGGGACAAAAATCCCAAAAAACTGTCCCACCCTACACCCTCGGCCAAGTTGTCCATGGCCATGGGACAAGTCTGGAAAAGACTTTTTTGCCCTTGAAACTTTCAAAAAATTACATCTATATAAATTAAAATCCTATTTTTTCTCTCCTCTCTCCTCTCTCCTCTCTCTCCTCTCTTCTCTCTTCTCTCTTCTCTCTTCTCACCAACACCAAACCGATCGATGATCTTCTCTCCAAACCGCCGCAACGACGCCGACGACGGGAAGCGACGACGACGACGACGATCGGAAGCGACGACGACGACGCTCGCGTTGACCGGAAGCGACGACGACGACCGGAAGCGACGACGACGACCGGAAGCGCGATGACGACGTCGACCGGAAGCGCGACGACGACGACGACGACGACCGGAAGCGCGATTGACGACGACCAAATCTATCTCTCTTCTTCTTCTTCTTTCTCGGCTTCGGGGTGGTTGATGGTGGTGGTTGGCAGCACGATTGATTGATGGTGGTGGTGAGATTGGTGGTGGTGGTGAGATTGGTGGTGGTGGTGGTGGTTGACAGTGTATGGATGTGGGTTTGATAATGAATTAGTTTAATTTTGGGTTGATGATAATGAATGATTTCTGGAAAATCATGAATGATTTCTGGAAAAAACAAAATAGGGTTGATGATAATGAATATTTCTGGAAAATCAGATGATGACGATGATTGTTGTGTAATTTTTTTTTTTTCAAATTTTTTTCCAGATTTTTGATGAAATACGATTTTTGATTGTTAGGTTTTTTTATTTGTTTTCAATTTTTTTCCAGAAGTTTTGATTTGTTTTCAATTTTTTTTTTCAGAATTTTGGATGAAATCTGATTTTTTTATTGTTGGGTTTTTTGATTTGTTTTGTTTTTTGATTTGAAGATATATGATTTTCCAGATTTTTTGATGGAATTTCCAGATTTAAGAATAAGAAAAAATGTTTCCAGATTAATTAAAATGTTTCCAGATTTAAGAACAAGAAAAAATGTTTCCAGATTAATTGAATGTTGGTGGAGACCAATCCCAGATTGGATCTCCACCGTTCATCAATCATTAATATCTGAAATAATTAATCAATCATGGTGGTGATTGATGGACGGTGGAGATTCAATCTGAAAAATAATAAATATCTGAAAATTTATTAAGTTAATCTCAACCATCCATCTTAAATAATCTTGTAAAATTATTAATTAAAATATTTTTCAATAACAATAAGGGCACTACGGTCATTTAAACCTCTTGTCCCGTCCTGTCCCGTTCTGTTCCAGTCATACCAAACGCATAACAGTACAGTCAACAGTTTTGTCCCAGGCATTCCAAACATAATATGGAACAACTGTCCAGTCCTGTCTAGTCCTGTCCTGTCCTGTCCCGTCCGCGTACCAAACGCACCCTAAAAGATTGGTGTTGTAGTTTTACAAAAATTTACGATTAAATTGAAAAGAGTGAATGCTAAAACAACCAACAATGTCACACAACATTCAAAAAAAAAATGTCAAGCTCACACTCGAATGTGTTTACCAAATTTCAATAAAAAAGTATTCCTAACCTTTTTGACTAACTATTCAAAATTTATATCTCACACGTCAAAACAAACTCAATTCAAATCTCACATTTATTGATTAAACTACTAAGTGTGAACCATAGAGAGACCACATTACTATAACGGAAATGCTTGCATTCCGGACAGATAGCAGTAGTTTCTCAGTCTAAAAAATAATCAACCTTTTCTTTTTAATCCAAAAGAAAAAAGTTAAGAATTGCTAAATTGGCATTTGTTTATTTTTAATCTATTTTTTTTTCCGAATCAAAATATAAATAATTATTTATAGTTAGTGTAATCATAATTCATAAATCATATAGAAAAAAAAATGCACAAAACAAAACAATCAAAATAGAGATGGAATATATTTGATTACAAGTATCACCTAAGGTTTTATTCTCCTACAAACAAAGACCCGATCCAAAACACAAAACAAAATCTACCATCTCCACTGAAACTCACTCAAGAAGACGACACGAAACCATTTCGATTGATCAGATTCTTTTCGTTAGCATTAACACAATCAAACCCACATCCACATGTGGGGCTCTCTTCGAAATTGTTGACCGGAAAATCAGCGGAAGCGATACCGACGGAGAAATCGAGCTCGTCGTCGTCGCGGATGACCTCCGAAATGCCCAGCCACAACACGAGCAGTTTCACTTTGATGCCACTGAGACTGGAGAGCTTGTCTTTCTTTATAACACCGGTAATGGTGGACATGTACTTGAGCTTGTACGAGTCAATGGAGAAGCTACAGCTGCCGTTCAAGTACAACGAGAACTTGCCGGTGGAGTTGTCGAGTTTGTAGCCCGTTGCGCCTTTTGGAATGATACCCACCGGAAAGTCGTACGCTTGAAGAACTTGGTAGACGGTTTTTGTGTTGTCGTTGTCGCCCGAGAAGTAGGCCGCCGTTGAGAAGGAGATGATGAGGAGGAGAAGGAGGATGGTGGTGATGCGTAGAGAGGCCATTGATGGGGTTTTTGAGATAGGTTGATGATTCGAAATGTTATCAGATTAGATTATAATTATGTATGTAGTGCTTTGACTGTTTGGTATTAAACAGTGGTGTAAGAAATGTGGTACATAATAAAATCATATAGTTGGTGCGAATATTTAGAAAAGATTAAAATACTAAGCGATTCTCAATATACTAATTTCATTATAATTAGAGTTCCTATAAATTATTCACTAATTAAGAATAACATTAACCTTAAATATAAGATATCGAATGGATTAAAGGTTGCCGGGATTTGGCAAGATTAACCTTTATATGCATGGTCTAGATATCTATTTTAATGATTAAGAGATATCTATTTAGAAAATAAAGTTTCTTATATGATTGTAAAATATATATATATATATATAGAGAGAGAGAGAGAGAGAGAGAGAGAGAGAGAGAGAGAGAGAGAGAGAGAGAGAGAGACACTCAACCATCATATTAACTTGGAAAAGAATGTGTACACCGTTTAAGAGGAGATGCCATATATCGGACTTGTCAAATTGAAAATAACATGTTATGGATTTCAGCTTTCACACGAAACCCTAACACTCATTTCCTATAAAGATTCCTGCAAGATACACTCACAAACACAAGGAAAAACAACAAAAATAGTAGCAACAAGAATCTGAAAATCTAACAATAAATTAAAAACAAGAACAGAAAAAAAAAGCAAAAAATTAAAGAGAACACGGGGATTATCGTGGTTCAGATCAATTGATCCTACATCCACGTTGAGTCTGCACACAGAGAGGCTCTCTACACTATATATATATATATACATGTGTGTGTGTGTTTTTTTTTTTACAAGCAAGATCATGTAACAGATCCCAATTACAACCTAGAAAAAATCTAAGAAGCCTAGATCTACAACACAACAAGTGTCAGACCTCAAACCTCACTAAAACTCTACAAAATACACCAAGAAATCACTCAAACTTTCCTTACAATTGTGTACAAACACTCAAGTTACACAAATAGAACAAATTTCTCACAAGGATTTCAAGGAATTACACTTGGTTTCACCAAGAAATTGCAGAGAATACAAAGAGAGGAGTAAAGAATATTTTAAGGAGAGAGAAAGCTATTTTGAACCCTAATCTGCGAAAAGCAAAAACTGATATGCTTTTCTCTCTCCTTTCCACTTATATATGCTTATCAAGTGAGTCATCACCAATATCTACACTAGCCAATGAGAGACTGCCAACTTGGATTTCATCACATGCCACTCCAGCTTATCTGATTTCATTACAAAACAAATGAATTAAGTTTTGGGTCCTGGCTCTTATTGGACTTTTGGATCGGGTCACAGATTAGGATTCTTGCTTGGGCCATATTTGTTCCACCTTAGGCCATCTTCAACATATACAGTATAGAGAGCTTCCATATGATACCTGGCTTAAGACATAACAAAAAACAGTCAGTCATAATCATCTATCTTAAGCAGGTTTAAGCAATGCTTAAACTTGCTATAAGATACGATTTTAGTTTCCGTGTCAACTGGATTATCATCAGTGGACATCTTTTCCACAAAAACTATATCATTAGAGACTTGGTCTCTAATAAAATGATACTTAATTTCTATATGCTTTGTTCTCTCATGGAATACAGGATTTTCAACTAAATGTAATGCACTTTGGCTGTGAGTATATATAACAGTCTTTCCACCAAAAACATTAATCTCTCCTAAGAGGCCTTGAAGCCAAATTGCTTCCTTAATTGCCTATGTGACAACAATGTATTCAGCCTCTGTTGTGGACAAGGCCACAACCGACCGAAGCTGACTTTTCCAGCTGGCACAACAACCTGCAATGGTGAAGAAATATGAGGATGCGGACCTCCTCTTATCTCTATCACCGGCATAATCTGAATCTACATATCCTACAAGGTCTATGACAGTATTAGAGCAATCATAAATCAGTCCTACATAAGTGGTAGAACTGATATACCTAAGCAGCCATTTCATGGCATTCCAGTGTCCTTTTCCTGGGTCAGCCCTATATCTAGATAGGACACTTATTGCTTGAAACTAAGTCAGGCATAATGCTAATCATAGAGTACAATACTGAACCTATATCACTAGAATATGGGACTGACTCCATATATCTACTTTCCTCAATAGATCTAGGTGAGGAAGTTGTAGACAACATGAAATTAGAGGACAGAGGAATATTTACAGGTTTACAATTCTTCATAGCAAACCTATCTACAAGTTTTAACAAATAATTGCATTGTTTTAAACTCAGTTTTGATTCATCTCTAAACCTCTCAATTTCAATTCCTTAAATCCTTTTTGCATTCCCTAAATCCTTCATATCAAATTCAGATTTAAGTTTCTTCTTTAAATCTTTAATCCTAGACATGTTCTTACTAGCATATCATATCATCGACATATAAAAGTAAAAAGACAGAAATATTGATATCATCGCTATCAAAATAAAAACATGCATCATATTTACTTTTAACAAAACCTATGCTAGTAACAAAGATATCAAACCTTTTGTACCATTGTCTATGGGCTTGTTTCAGCCCATACAAAGACTTTCTAAGAAGACAAAGATAAGAGGGATTAGTCTTGGACTCAAATCCCTCTGGTTGAGACATGAAGATGGTTTCATCTAAGCCTCCATGCAAAAAGGGAGTTCTGACATTCAATTGCTCTAACTGTACGTTGTAATATCTAACTAAGGCAAGTATGATTCTAATGGTTTTGTATTTAACTATAGTGGAGAATATCTCATTATAATCTATCCCTTCCTTTTGAGTAAAGCCTTTAGCCACTAGTCTAGCTTTATACCTAACCGGATCATTCTGTCCTAAACCTTCTTTTATCTTAAACAACCATTTAAAAGCTACTATTTTCTGTTTTTCAGGTTTTCTAACCAAAGACCAGGTCTGATTTTTCTTAAGAGATTCCATCTCTTCTCTCATAGTTTGAAGCCATTTTTGCTTGTCCTTACAATTGACAGCCTCACCGTATGTCCTAGGTTCAGAATTCTCCAGTTCTTGGTCAGTGCATAATGCAAATAATATAAAATCTACATTTGCAAACTTACTGTTAGATTTAATAGTCCTTCTAGCCCTATCCTAACAAGCTCGTAATCATCTAGAGATTTCATGTCCTCTGGTTGATTCTGACTCAATTCCACCTGATGTAGATCATCAGAATGGGCAGCCATAACATCTTCTACATGTTCAGCTTCAGGTGGGACAAGATCAAGTGGTGGGCTGCCAACTTCCACCTGAACCTTATCTATATTATCCTTTAAAGGATCTAGATCAGATTCAGATGACTGATCTTTGTCCTTACAAGGCATTCTAGACTCATCAAAGATAACATTCCTACTTATTATCACCTTAAAACCCTTTTGGTCTCTCAACCAAACTCTATAACCTAGAAACACACCTTTCATAGACCTATGTTCTAATTTTCCCTCAGATTAATATGCATAGGCAACACACTCAAACATTCTTAAGTGTTTTAGACTAGGAGGCCTCCCTGTCCAGATTTCTTCAGGGGTTTTAAGTCATATAGTAGTAGAGGAGGATCTATTGATCAGATAGACTGATGTAGAAACAGCTTCCCTCCAAAAATTCTGGTCCAAACCAGATCCTATAAGTAGGCATCTGACTTTCTCTAAGATGGTCCTATTCATTCTCTCAGCCACTCCATTCTGCTGTGGAGTGTGTCTTACTGTTCTATGCCTTAAAATACCTTGTTCTTCACAAAAACTTATTAAAGTTTTCATTACAAAATTCAAGACCATTATCAATTCTTAGAATTTTAATTTTCTTAGAGGTTTGGTTTTCAACCAACCTCTTCCAAGCTTTGAAGCTCTCAAAAGCTTGATCTTTGGACTTTAAAAGATAAAGCCAAAGTTTCCTAAAGTGGTCATCAATAAGGGACGGAAAATATATGTTCCCTCCATGAGATGAGACCTTTGAAGGCCCCCACATATCAGAATATATATATATATATATATTCTAAAATCTCTTTTGAGGTATGTTAGGCATTACTAAAGTTGATCCTATGTTGTTTACCTGGTACACAGTTCTTACAAAATTCTAACTTACTCACGTAATCCCTATTTAGGAGATTTCTCTTGCTCAACTCTAGAATACATCTCTCACTCATGTGACCTAATCTCATATGCCACAGAACACTATTGTCATTGTTTTTAGAAGCCACATTAGATGCCTTATTAGTGACAGTCTCTCCTCTTGATACATATAACTCATTCTTCTTGTCACCTTTAAGGATAATAGGAGAACCTTTAGAGGCTTTTAGGACACCTCTTTCAGCTGTATAGTTATATCCCTCTTCATCTAATGTACCTAGAGAAATTAGATTTCTCTTAAGGTTTGGCACATATTTCACATTTCTAAAGACCCTAATCATGCCATCATACATCCTAATCCCTACTGAACCTATACCTTCCACATTACGTTGTTGATTTTTTCCCGTCAACACACTGCCACTCTTGAGTTCTTGAAACTCAGTGAACCAGTCATTTCTAGGACTCATATGGGAAGAACAGCATGAGTTAAGAATCCATTCAGAATTCATGTTCTTGGTACTAACAACTAATACCTCACTAGGTTCATAGGATTTAGATGCAATAGTTGCATCACCATCAGATTGAGTTTTATCTTGCATTTTCTTTTTAAACTCATAACAGTATTTCCTGACATGACCCTCTTTGCCACAAAAGTAGCATTTCTTAAAGCCATTTCTATTCCTAGATTGTGATCTATGACTAGGGGTCTTACTCCTATGTTTATTCTTATTATTGGAGTGATTATTGTTGTTCTTAATAGGTTGCCTACATCTAATAAACAAATTTTCTCTACTGTCCTTATTTCCATTTTAAGCTCTAATTCTTTGGATTTTAGAGCTGAAACACACTCCTCTAAACTAAGTGATGTTCTGCCATACTTAATGGCTGCCTTCACATCCTTAAAGGATTTAGGCATAGAATTTAGGAGGATAATAGCTTCATTCTCATCACTAAGTTTTCCATCTACCCCAGCATTTGTTAATTCTATTGTCATCTTCTTGAATTCATCAAGATTATGTGCAAGGTTCTTATTAGGGTCCATTTTAAAGCCAAACAGTCTTTCTTTAAGATATATCTTATTAGTTAATGACTTAATCAAATACATGCTTTCTAATTTCTTCCAAACACTAGAGGCAGAGGTTTCATCAGTTACTTCCATAAGTACATTATCAGAAAGATTTAATATAATTGTACCTAGTGCCATTTCTAGCATGTTAGATTTATGTTCATCAGTAAGATTAATAGGTAATTTTTTTGGGCCTTCAATGGCTTTGAGGATTTTCTGTTGGGAAAGTAAGGCTTTCACCTTCCTTCTCCAAATCCCAAAATCCTTAGTGCCATCAAACTTATTTATTTCAAATTTTATAGTAAAAACTGAATTATTAAAGTTACCGAAATTGTGTGACGGTTCCAATTCCCGAGTGCTTTCTACCTCACTGGAACTCCATTTTTTTTCTCCAGATGAGTCTTCAAGGCCTGAAGGCTCAGCCACTGAAGGGTCCCTGTCCCTGATGTTCGCCGTTGCTGCTGGTTTGTTGCTCTGATACCAATTTTAGGGATTTTGGCTTTCACACGAAACCCTAACACTCATTTCCTTTAAAGATTCTTGCAAGATACACTCACAAACACAAGGAAAAACAACAAAACAGTGGCAACAAGAATATGAAAATCTAACAGTAAAAAGAAAACAAGAACAGAAAAATAAAAGCAAGAAATTAAAGAGAACACCGAGATTATCGTGGTTCAGATCAATTGATCCTACATCCACGTTGAGTCTGCACACAGAGAGGCTCTCTACACACACACTCTCTCTCTCCCTCTCTCTCTCTCTATATATATATATATCTTTACAAGCAAGATCATGCAACTAATCCCAATTACAACCTAGAAAAAATCCAAGAAGCCTAGATCTATAACACAACAAGTGTCAGACCTCAAACCTCACTACAACTCTACAAAATACACCAAGAAATCACTCAAACTTTCCTTACAATTGTGTACAAACACTCAGGTTACACAAATAGAACAAATTTCTCACAAGGATTTCAAGGAATTACACTTGGTTTCACCAAGAAATTGCAGAGAATACAAAGAGAGGAGTAAAGAATATTTTAAAGAGAGAGAAAACTATTTTGAACCCTAATCTGCGAAAAGCAAAAACTGATATGCTTTTCTCTCTCCTTTCCACTTATATATGCTTATCAAGTGAGTCATCACCAATATCTACACTAGCCAATGAGAGAATGCCAACTTGGATTTCATCACATGCGCCTCCAGCTTATCTGATTTCATCACTAAACAAATGAATTAAGTTGTGGGTCCTGGCTCTTATTGGACTTCTGGATCAGATCACAGATTGAGTTTCTTGCTTGGGCCATATTTGTTGAATGATGGACTAACCCATTACCAACATAACAAAAGGCCGCAAGTTAAAACATCATTTCAATTTTGTTGATTTAATCCTTCCATTGTTAGAAACTAAAACTTGCAACAATTGAATATAACAGAAAAGGGATATGAAGGAGAGAGAAAAAAAAGTGTGACATTTTGACTCTCATCGATAAGTTAATCTTAATTAAGTTAATTAGTAATTAAATTATTCAACTTAACATTTAATGTCACTTATATCGATGAAATTTGATATCAATAGCAACAGATTTAAACTACCAAATTATTATTATTATTTTAAATATCAAATTAGCTGGCAATTATTTGAACATAAACATTATCATACTTTTACCACCTTTCAAACTCTTACCATCAAACCACACTATTTAGACTCTTACTATCAAATCACATTAATAGTGTAACCAAATCACCGAATTAAATTGAGTTTGGATCATCTATTGATATGATTTTTTTCGTGACATCATCTAATCTCATTAGACATAAACATTGCAATGAATTGGTGGTTAAGATTTGATTTGTTTTCACAACCACTTTAACAATAATCAATCACATGCTTTAAAAATGTTAGAAAAAAGATCAAATTAGCAGATGATCCAAATACGTCATTCGACCCTTACCTTTCATCGAAATGGAACGCCTAGGACCGTCACCACTTTCACTTGCCATTTTAAAAATTGAATTGTAAAATTCCTTGAACAAAAATTGTTAAGATATAAATTCCTTGAACAAAAAATGTTAAAAAATTGATGGAAATAAATAGTTGAAAATAAATTTAGAAGAAAATTAGAAACTTAGTGGTTAGTAATTGCAAATAAAATAAATTGAAAATAAAATAAGTTGGAATTTGGAAACTTAGTAATTGCAAATAAAATAAATTGTAAATAAATGAAATTGGAAATTTAGTGATTGACTAATTGCAAATTAAATAAATTGGAAATAAGATAAATTGCAAATAAATAAATTGAAAACTTAGTAATTGCAAATAAAATAAATTGGAAACTTACTAACTAAGTAATTGCAAATAAAATAAATTTGAAACCTGGAGAGGAGAGTGGACTGTGAAGTGTGGAGGGTTGGAGAATTGAGAATTGAGCAGTGTTCTAGAAATCGCCAAATCGGCATTGGCGGCCGATTAGGCCTTAGGCGGTTCCGACCGTCGAGACTGGTCGTCGACTAGATCCGACTAGTCGACCGTCTAGACCGATTTTTAGAGCCAATTAATCAGCATAATCGTTTTTTAAAAAACAATTACCGCAACTGCATTCGTCGCAGTCCTCAGGTCGTCCGGTCTAGGGAGTGAAGAGTTGTACAGAAAAAATATGGAAGAAAATCTGATAAAGAGATCTGATAAATAAGATGGAAAGAAGATGGAAAATGAGAGAAACAAATAAACGAAGAAGATGAAAAGAGATTGTTTGCGTATTCTGTCATCTGTTGATGTCGTGGTGTGGTGAAGACTAAAAACTAGAGAAACTGGCAAAGAAATGACGATGGCGTGTTGTGACAAAGAAATGATGATGGCATTTTGTCATCTGTTGTGGTGAAGTTAAAATTCAAAACGTCAGATGGTGGGCTTCATCAATAATGTTGTCCCAGTTGTGTCCCATCATCAATTTAGTGATGAAAAAAAAATTAAAAATAAAAAGTTAATAAAAACTGAGAACACAGAAAAGAACGGTAGATAAAAAAAACTCACCGACTAGGCACCGCCTAATCGGTCTAAGCGCTAGGCGCTAGTCCACCGTACGACTAGCGCCTAGCGCATACTAGAACATTTGAATTGAGAGAGAAATGAGAATTACAGAGAATTAGGAGGAATTGAGGAAATTGAAGTGGGAAAAAATGAATAGAATGTGGGTATTTATAGAAATGAAAAAGAACAAAAAAAAAAGTTAACTGTTGGAGGGCCCAACGGTCTGTTGACGTCAACCGACAGTTGGGCCCTCCAACGGTTTAATTAATTAAAAAAAAATTAATGATAGAACCGTCCGGTTTAAACGTGAACCGAACCGTCAGTTTCGGTCCGGTTCAAACCGGGCAGTTCCTTTAAAAAGAGAACCGGAATCGGAACCGCCCTGGTACCGGTTCCGGTCCATGTCTAGTGAGCACTCGCAAGTCGCAATCCATGCCCTTTGTAAGGAAGTCATGTATGTTACGTAATTGTAATGGAAAATTTTTATAAATTGCTCTCAAATTATTAATATATAATTTATTATTTATAAATACCTACAATGTTGTGATTTGAGAGTTGAGACCAGTATATTTTCAAGAATGAAGGTCTTTTATAACTATTCACTACGTCATATTAGACACGGTTATTAATTTTTAACTAATAATAGTTGTTTCAAGTTTAGTTCTCATTTTGTTATGGAATTGAGCATCGACAATTTGCAAAACTAAAGCAGTGATCCTTGAACACTTGGACAATCGGAGTAGTACCAGCCATGTGAACAGTAACGTTCAAACTAGCAAAGAAATGATAGCATAAATTAGAAATGAACCGAAAATAAGTGAATTGTAATGTTCAAACTATTGTTTGACAATATGTATAGACCAACAGGTGTTACGATCGATATGGGTCAAGTGGTAAAACTTGAGGCAAAGGTGGGCTGGAGACTGATAACAAGGGAATGTCGAGTAGAATGACAATTGCATGAGCTCGTTATGTTAAGGTCGGCAAGGTAGGTGTAGCACCAGTCAAAGGTCGACAGTATGTACCCTTAGGCCTTAGTAATGGCATCAATTGTAAAGTGATTGTGAGCTCTCGCGTGAGTAAAGAGAAAAAAATTGGAACCCCTTTCAATGAGAAGGTGATTGCAATTTATAGAGAACGAGAGTGAGCCCAACGGTTGGCCCAATGATGTGATCCTGTGCTTAACTCGCAGTCTTATGACGTCACTGATTTGTTCAATGACAGTGGCTACTTGACCGGTCTTTGTTGACTTGGTCAAAGGAAGCACATGGCTGGGCTTCTAATGGGCTGTTGGGCCCTTTCTCGTTTTAAAAGGGCTATCCATAGTTGGGTTTAGGAGTTGGGCCGTACGCCACTATTTTACCACAACAATATTCTTTTTCTACTGAATATCCTTTAAAGATTGGTATTGTAGTTTTACAAAAATTTACGATTAAATTGAAAATAGTGAATTCTAAAACAACCAACAATGTCACACAACATTCAACAACCAACAAAAAAAAATGTCAAGCTACACACTCGAATGTGTTTACCAAATTTCAATTAAAAAGTATTCCTAACCCTTTTGACTAATTATTCAAAATTTATTTCTCACACGTCAAACAAAGTCAATTCACATCTCACATTTATTGAATAAACTACTATGTGTGAACCGTAGAGAGACCACATTACTATAACGGAAATGCTTGCATTCCGGACAAATAGCAGTAGTTACTCGGTCTAAAAAAATATCAACCTTTTCTTTTTAATCCAAAAGAAAAAAGTTAAGAATTGCTAAATTGGCATTTGTTTATTTTTAATATTTTTTTTTTCCGAATCAAAATCTAAATAATTAGTTATAGTTAGTGTAATCATAATTCATAAATCATATAGAAAAAAAAAAAGCACAAAACAAAACAATCAAAATAGAGATGAAATATATTTGATTACAAGTATCACCTAAGGTTTTATTATCCTACAAACAAAGACCCGATCCAAAACACAAAACAAAATCTACCATCTCCACTGAAACTCACTCAAGAAGACGACGCGAAACCATTTCGATTGATCAGCTTCTTTTCGTTAGCATTAACACAATCAAACCCACAACCACATGTGGGGCTCTCTTCGAAATTGTTGACCGGAAAATCCACGGAAGCGATACCGACGGAGAAATCGAGCTCGTCGTCGTCGCGGATGACCTCCGAAATGCCCCACCATAACACGAGCAGTTTCACTTTGATGCCACTGAGACTGGAGAGCTTGTCTTTCTTTATAACACCGGTAATGGTGGACATGTACTTGAGCTTGTACGAGTCAATGGAGAAGCTACAGCTGCCGTTCAAGTACAGCGAGAACTTGCCGGTGGAGTTGTCGAGTTTGTAGCCCGTTGCGCCTTTTGGAATGATACCCACCGGAAAGTCGTACTCTTGAAGAACTTGGTAGACGGTTTTGGTGTTGTCATTGTCGCCGGAGACGTAGGCCGCCGTTGAGAAGGAGATGAGGAGGAGGAGAAGGAGGATGATGGTGATGCGTAGAGAGGCCATTGATGGGGTTTTTGAGTTTGGTTGATGATTCGAAATGTGATCAGATTAGATTATAATTCTGTATGTAGGGCTTTGACTGTTTGGTATTAATCAGTGGTGTGAGAAATGTGGTACATATTAAAATCATATAGTTGGTGCGAATATTTAGAGAAGATTAAAATACTAAGCGATTCTCAATATACTAAATTCATTATAATTAGAGTTCCTATAAATTCTTCACTAATTAAGAAAAACATCAACCTTAAATATAAGATATCGAATTGGTTAAGGATTGTCGGAACTCGGTGATATTAAACATTATATGTGTGATCTAGATATTTATTTTAATGATTAAGAGATATCTATTTAGAAAATAAAATTTCTTATATAATTGAAAATATGTATAATAACACTCGAACATCATACTAATGTGAAAAAGAACGTGTATATTATCTACGAAGAGATACCATATATCGGACTTGTCAAACTGAAAATAACAAGAGACCGCAAGTTAGAACATAATTTCAATTTTATTGATTTAATCCTTCCGTTGTTTAAAACTAAAACTTGCAACAATTGAATATAACAAAAAGGGATACAAAGGAGAGAGAAAAATGTGTGCTATTTTGACTCATCGATAGGTTAATCTTAATTTAATTAATTAATAATTAAATTATAGATAATATTAACATATGTCCTACTTTTAAATTATTTAATTTAACATGTAATGTCATTTATATCAACGAAAATTTGATATCAATAGCAAGAGATTTAAACGACCGAATTAATTTTTTTTTAAATATCAAATTAGCTGGCAATTATTTGAACTTGAAGCATTATCAGACTATTACCACCTTTCAGACTCTTACTATCAAACCACACTGTTTAGACTCTTACCATCGTCAAATCACATTGAACCATCAACAGTATTATCAAATCACCGAATTAAATTGAATTTGAATCATCTATTGATATGATTTTTTCCTGACCTCATATAATCTCATGATACATAAACATTGTAATGAATGGATGATTAAGTTGTGACTGGTTTTCATAACCACTTTATCAACAACCCAATCACATGTTTTAAAAAGGTCAGGAAAAATATCAAATCAACGGAGGATTCAAATCCGAATTGAATTATTTCAATTTTCATGGTACTAGTATAGTCTTGGAAAGGATTATTCATATAGGATTATAATTTTATTTTTTAAAATCTTTTGATTATATGGTTTAAGTATATAAAGGGCATATTCCACTGCATAAACGAACCGGGTCCTCAAGTACTTGAATGTTTATGTGTTTGCAGGCACATTTGTCCAAATAAAAAAAGGTCAATGCATATTATTACATGCAACTAGTTAATAGGAGGACCAGCAGGTTTTTTTTTCTACGAAGAGGACCGGTTGTTGAACTATATATTATACTTGATTGCCAGACTTCGATATTATAGCTATTAATTTGCTTTCTGGTATAAGAAACAAAGACTTTACCTTATTATTTTTACTGATTTAATCTTCTTTACACTTAAGATTTAGAACATTTAGTTTTATACAAGTTTAAGAAAATCCAAGACAGAGTTATCTACTTGTCTCCACAATTCAGCCCATAATTATATATATATATATATATATATATATATATATATATGCCCACAGTTAATTTTGTGTAATTGTAGTAAGAACAGAGCGCAAACATTTTACATGCAATTCAACACGAAAAAGTCAGACACCAAAAAAACTACTAAAGGTGTGTTAACTAGACGAAAATTAACAGAAGTGATCACCTAATTAAGAAGACGAAAAAGAACCATATAGTTCATTACAGTTAAATCCACAACCACACTGAGGACACTCCTCAAAGTTGTCAACAGAAAAATCCGCCGAAGCGATCCCGACAGAGAATTCAAGGTCGTCACCGTCACGAGTGACTTCCACGATGTTAAGCCAGAACAAGAGCACCTTAACGCTGACGCCCTTCAATTTCTGGAGCCTATCTTTGGAGATAACACCTGTGATGGTGGACTTGTACTTGAGCTCATAAGACTCGATCGAGAAGCTACAGGTGTTGTTCATATGTACAGAGAACTCCCCCGTGTCTTTGTTCAATTCATAGCTTGTCACTCCTTCTGGAAGAACTCCAACTGGGAAGTCGTAAGATTGAAGAGCTTGGTAAACAGATGATTTGCTGTCGGCTGCAACGAGTGGGGTTGTCAAGGAGATCAAAATCAGGAGTGTTAAGAGACCCATTTTGGTTTTTGAAGGAAATTGAAGGAGGTCAGGTTTTGGTATTTATCGATGGAGGCCATTTTGTCAGAATTGTCATTAATGGTTGTAAATGCATGAGAATGACATGGTAGTATTTTAATTATCAGCATGTGTAAACTCTTTTTGACTGCTTGTAAAGTGCAGAAGCTTCCACGTGGTTATAGTCCTACCCACCGTTAGAAGATAGCATTTTTTTTTTAAGTATTATAAAATTTCTCAATTTGTAGATGAGGAGGAGGAGAAAAACTTTCTTGTGTGGAATTGTTTATGTGTCCAATGAAACCAGTTTAATATGGCTCAATTTCACAAAAGTTTTTCTCGAGAAGAAGACACAAGTAGACTAGCTGTGGAAGAAGGTGGTGGTTACATCAGTGCTCAAGCATGCACGGTTGTAAGCGGATGCTGACACATGCACCCCAATTTATTGATATTTTTAATCCAACGGTCAAAATCGTAGCAGACAAAATAAATGTAGAAAATTCAAGCAAGTGACACACGCCATCTTGGTTTTGACCAAAAGCAAAACGACAACTTATTTAGAGAAAATTATAAAAAAAAATTATTTAAAATATACAAATTTTAACTTTTCACCATCTCCGATGGCTCTTTAAATATTTCACCATTTTCGAGACTTAAAATGGAATATTCTAAGAATATTCAATCTTCATAAATTTATAATTCCACCCATCCTCTATTTTACAATCTCTAAATAATAAAATATTATTATTTTACTATATAATTATATTTCAAACTTTCTTTAACAAAATTATTATTTTTTAATTATTTAAGATAATAATTTATTCACTTTTATTTAGTTGTAACCACGGTCCTAACCGGAATCGGAGGTGGGAAACCGAATCATACCAGTTGTTCTGGACCAATTCCCTCCTTTTATTATTTATTATTTATTTTTTTAAAACGCTAGAGCCAATATTCCAATAAACATAATTAACATATCTTTTTACTTTACTAATATTTTTTTAATTTATAATTTTAAATTTAATTTTTAAAAAAAATCTAACCATAGGAACTTCGTTTATTGATCAATATTAATAATAAAAGGTGTAATAAATAAAAAAAAATTATTAAATTATTAAAATATAGTCAATATTATACTCGTTTGAAAGATCTCAATAAAATATTTTTAATAGTATCATTTTTATAGTAATTAGATTAACAAATAAAGAGTTATAATAGATTATTTGATTTTTATTAAAAATGTAAAAAGGAATTAAGGGTAAAATGGAAATAAAAAAAATTAAATAGTGAATTGAAGAGTTACTTTTTGAGTCTTTTAAATTAGAGAATCAAAATTAAATCTCTATTTCTTTTACACGTAGAAATGTGAATGAGAGACCCAATGGAGCTCCCAAATCTCCTTTGGGTTTTTAGAGACTCGTCGAAGATGTTTGGAAATCATATTTTTAACTATTTGTATTATAAAATTATCAAATTATCCATCTAAAAAAGATGTATCGATAAGTTTCCTTTTGTTCTCTTTAGGTCTTTTTTCCCCACTTCTTCCGCACATAACAATGCTTCATTAAATACCTTTTTATTTATTAAGTTTGACTAACTTTAACTAACAACGAGATTTAAGAGTATATTCAATGTAATTAGACCCGTCCACGGTTCCGGTTCGAGCCGGTTTCGGTTCGAAACCGGCGGTGGCGGTTCCGGTTCCGTGGAGAGGGCGAACCGAAACCGAACCGAAAAATTTTGGTTTTGGTTCGGTTTTTAACCGGCGGTTTGGCAGTTTTGGACGGTTTTGGACAGTTTTTTTTTATATGTAAACCGGCGGTTTGGACGGTTTTAGGCGGTTTTGGACGGTTTTTTTTTTTATAATGTAAACCGGCGGTTAAACCGCCGGTTTTAACCGCCAGTTTTGGACAGTTTTTGGGCGGTTTTTCCAAAGCCTAAACCGAAACCGAACTTTCGGTTTCGGTTTTGGTTCCGGTTTTCCAATTTCTGTTTCAGTTTTTAACCACCGGTTTAACCAAACCGTGGACACCTCTAAATGTAATGCTATTTCGGTATGTTAATACTATGATTTAGCCCAAAGTAAAAAAAAAATACTCCAATACAATGTTAAATTTAACACAGCAATAAATATTGCTTTTATATTTGTATTAAATACATTAATTGTTAACCTTTATAATTTTAAATAATAAAAAATATTATGTAAATTGAATGTATTAATTATATTTCTTGATTTTTATAATTTTAAATAATAAAAAAATAAAAATAACATTTCAAATAGAATTATATATTTAAGTATAATATAACATTTTACTATTTTTTTATATCAAATTTAATATTGACATTAGCATTAGCAAATACATTAAAAATATTCTAAAGAAATCAATGTTACGAAAGGGAAGCATTGTAAGATGGCGAACATAGGGAGGCAGGCTTGGTGTTTTTGCTTAATTATTTATTGCCCACCCAAAAAGAACAAGGAATTATATCAGCTAAAAATTGATCAAGTGGGTCCCACAACATGACAAATAAAATATTAAAAATAGTATTAACTTGTTCCCTACAAAGACGTACTTTAACAATCATAAAATTATTATAAAAAGAAATAATTATTATCTCAATCAATACAATATAAAAACATTTATTGTCTGAAGCATTTATTATTTTCCTTTTATAGTAATTTTATGTTTGTTAACCTGGACCTTAAAGCACAGGTTAACACTACCTAAATATTAATTTGTAAAAATGAATTTTCAACATTTATAGAACTTTTGAAAATTGAGATAAGATTATATTAGTGGCATACCCCTCACACCTATACTTCACTTCGTGTTGTGGAACTCCCTTCTCAAACATCAAATTTATATAATACTTTAAAAAAAAATCAAAACACAAGTGATTGGCAACGGAAAACTAGTGTTTCCATGCCCGTCCCAAAGAATCAAGAGCAACACAATTACAGGAAACACATAAATGAAACATAACAGAAGCGGCCTGCAAACTGTCAATATTACCCCTCTCAACAGCCAAATAAAAACGGGTGCATGGAGGAATAATTTCCCTTTCTAAGACCAACACAGAGAATATCTGGAATGGAGAACTTGAGATAGTGTACAACTAAGAAAAGCAAACAACAATTGGAAAAATGTCCCAACTTTAGATACCCTTTCAAAACGATCATGTCCTAAAAAGAGGCAACATATCTACATTTAGCTTCCTTCACATGATACACCTACTTACTAATAGGATATAAGATTCCAGATCAAGTATTTTCAGTAGTTATGTCTTAGATAGCCAGGCTCCTGTCCTGACCGTATCTGGGTTTTGTTTCATTAATTAGAAATTGTTTGGCTATGAAAAGAATCGGTAGAACGGATAAAAATCAATAATTCATGAAATTTTCAGATGAAGGTTTTGTGCCAAGGGAATTCATTGCATTGGAAAACAAATAGACATATAAATGACCAATGCTCCATTCTCCGTTATAACAATCTCTCTTCGTTTGGTAGAGAAAATAGTTAGAATGTGAGGTTTGGCAAGTGATATTCTGTCAAGAGTCTAAAGACAAAGTGCCGACAATATATGAGACTATTCGTTAAATTTTGCATCTCTTAGGAAATTGGCAAAACGGAGCACCTGCTCACCATGCCCGTGTGAACGATAATGCAAGAGATACATCTACTCTGGAGAACTTGATTAATAGGCTGAGAAATAGAAATGGGGACTTTGTTCTAATTTCTAAAACAAATATACATCATTTGTAATGAAAATTAAACAAGCACACAAACAAGTATGGATGGTTTTTTACTTGCCTTATCATGAAAATTCCCAGCAGAGTACTAAGGGGCACACTATCATCTCTTTGAAGAGTAAAGTAACTTGGTAAAAGTACTGAGCCAGTTTGGTAACACAGATGGTCAGATACAGTTGTGATTACTTTCCATTGTATGCAGGCTATATTCTCAACTCAAGTAAGCCGCTCATCTAAAGATGATCTACAGTTTATTTCCATCCTCTTTTCTTCGACGTTTCTCTACTATTTGCACTTTCAAATCTCCTATAGAGCAGCTAGTTTCCATTTGAAACAGCATTCCATCACTTTATTACCGATCAACATTAGTTCTCAGCTTTCCCAGATGTGCTATTTCCTAGTCCTGTTTTTATGGCTCTTTGCTACAAACCATATGATTTCATATCCATAATTCTAGATGCAACATCCAAAGTCAATCTCTCCTTCCTGATAAACAATCAATATGGAAGAAAAATTATCAAAGAACCAATAAATTCAAGCCTAATGAGAAAAGTCAGGTTCACCAAGCATATTAGTAATGATTCAAAACTTAAATGTAATCAAAACTATGACAGAGCCAAAGTTTCAAGGAGACAGATAATGAACCAATGATGCTGGTAAAATAACTAAATTAAAGGTCTGCGAGGGGGCAGGGTTTTGCTCCATGTAGCTCTAAAATGCATCAGGATGGCATCAACATAGCATGTTAAAAGTCATATTCCTATCGGTTATCAAACTGATGCATAAATCAGCTAACAAGTTGGCTGGCTTAGCAATTACCAATTAGATCTACCCAAGCATGTTAAAGCAAGAAGTAACAGCAAATTCATTAATATAGCCCAAAAGAATTCAATAAAACAATCAATGCCTACGTATGAGACTTTTACAAACAAAATCAAATTTTCACATCTATTAATACAATGAAATAAGCTCAATCAATAGGCCAAACAGAGTTAGCAATGAACCTCTAAGAAATATGCCAATCACAACCAAAAGAGAAGACGGGAAAAGATCACGGATCATACACTAAGCTCCAGCCTGAATCAGTTCACTTCCTTGAGTCTTTTTATCAATGCATCGAGTGATTTCTTCTTTGGATTTGCCTTGGCTGCCCTGCTTCCAAAGGTTCCAAACAGGCGATCTGAAGGATCCCTCAACTTTTCTGAAATTGTCACCACTTTCCTGTAGTCCAAAGTATTATAACTCCTCTCTCTTATAACCGGATTCAGGAAATTTTCAGGATGATTGCTCAATAGCAAATTCATCAACTGCCTTGACTCAGCAAGTGCTGTTTTCAACTGATTCGACTCCCCATCTGAAAAATTGTCGGCAAAAGATTCCAACAATCGAACATCTACATCAACCCCCATAATAGCATTGATATTAAACCTCTTAACAGAATCCCCATACAATGCTCCTACAATCATCTCTGATATGTGAGAAAGGACATCTTGTAAAACCCTTCTAAGAACTGGAGCTGGCAAAATCTGTTGTGCAGTAGAAACCAGAGTCTCTAAATATATTATCACCTCATTCACATATTCATTCCCATTCTGCAAGGGCTCATCAGCCATCCAGTTCACATTCTCAATCAATGTCATGAAACCATCAACCTTTGTTTTAAGCAACCCAGATAGCATATCTTCTGCAGCATCTCGTGCTTTGTTTAGAGGAAACTGCCTCCTACTCCTTTCTGCCATTCTCAGAGGAATACCTGAAAGCTGTGCAGCATGGCGGGAAAAAAAATCACAAGCACGTTCCAAGACAGCCATATTAGCTGCAACCTGCATTGCCTGAGAAACCCCATGGACAGATGTAGTAATAAGCTTCAACAGAGCCTCATCCAAAACCTCACCCAAAAGTCTATCCAGATACTTCTTAACAACATCATAGAAGTCAAGCTGCCCACCATGTGACATAAAACTCACAGAATCCTCAATAAAAGACCTGACAATGCGACAACAATCAGGCACCGTGGAAGAAAATGGTGCAACATAAGGAAATGCTGGTACAATATCAGATGTCTGAATCTGAAATGAGAGCACATTCATAGAATACTCATACTCTTTCTTCATCAACATCTGCTCAAACTTATCCGCAGCCAGCGCTTCAGAAATCTGTTTCCGGCAATCTGACAGTAACAATTCATGATACTTGTCCCTATGTTTACTCAAAACATCAAGTAGAGCATCAACTGGGTATCCATATCTACGCAGTGTAACACCTAACAAACTAACATAATCCTTGATCAACAATAAATGATTAGCAGTTTGCATTCTCGAAAATTGATCCTCTAATACCGAACACATTTTACTAACAGCCGCTTCCCACAAATTCTCCACTTCAATTTTCGATATCAAGCTACCACCAGTCCTCAAAATTCGATCTTCAACTATAAAAAACCCGGCAATTTGCGCAAAAAAAGTTTGATGAGATTCTAAAAACGGAGTCATCGAAGATACCTGAAAATCAGAAGTCAATTGAAGCTTCCGGTTTTCGAAATAATACTGCTTAAACCGATCTTCCAGACCTAATGTTTGGTGTATATGATAAGCCCTGTAAAGCGGAGTCAAATCGAACCCTAGCAAACCAGTACCACCGTTACTATCACTTTCAACGCCGTTAAGCCCATCGTCGTCATCTTCTTCGTGTAAAGCGTAGACGCAGTCACGCAAACTGAGGCGGGTCTGTTCCTCGGCTTGCCTCTGCTTGATTCGCAAATCCTCTTCGCGTTGCCTCGCCGAAGAAGCTTGGCCGATCGCTAATTGACCTAAATTTCGACTCACTACACGGATCTCTACCAGCCAATCCCCGAACTCCTTGTTTACTTTTCTCTCAATATGTGATCTAACCGCCGGAATTTTTTTCTCTAGCATTCTTTTCAAAGTCGATGACGGCGTTTTATCCAAAAACTCGTTCTCTATTGAATCCGTGCATTTCAAAGCCATGTAAAAGTTATTATTTGAAAGATGAAAATTTGCTCGAGAACAAAGCTCCATCAACTTGACACAAAACACAATCGATTTCAGCGCTAAGTCAACATTCTTCGATACATTTTGCGCTTCAACATACGAGTCAAGTGAGGTCAAGAGTGGACCAGCCACGGACTGGAGCTTGGAGTTGGAATCGGAGAGAGCAGATTTAAGCAAATCGACGTCTGAGAGGAGAGATCGTAGATCATCAACGGCCAGGATGAAGTCTTGGTAGTGAGCCTTGCAGACTTCTTCGATTTCGGACTCTTTAGATCGGTAGAACTGGCGGAGGTGGTGCGAGAGCGTCTCGGGCTTGCCTGATGCGAAGGCTTTGCGTACGAACGGTCCTATATCTTCGCCGTTGCATATGACAGAGGAGAGGAGGAGTTGGTCCAGCTTATCGGCCGAGTCTCCGCCGTTTGCGGTGGCTGGGGCCACTTTGCGGCGTGTCTTCGACGGATACATCGCTTAGGTAACGGTTGGTTGTCCTCTGGAGGGGATTTACAAGAGAGATACAAAAGGGATGTATTTGGATTTGGACAGAGATATACAAAGGTTGGGAGGTTAATTTTTTTTTTCTTTGACGAAAATGCCACCGAGTATTGTGGGATTGAGTGGAGCTTGAAACGGAAATTTCGACAGTGAGCGAGGGTAATTTGATAATTCGATGAAATGGCGCAGAGGGAGGGACTAGGGACTAGGGAGAAGGTAAGAGGAGATGACTTGTTTGACTTTGATATAAATTTGACGGCGGTCTTGCCGGAATAATGTCTGGAATTTGGTGTTGAAAAAAGGACGGAGATTATTCAATGTAACTGTATCAGCTCCACGCGCAGCCAACGCGTGATAGTTATCGGAAAACCAATTACTTATTATCCTCATTAACAAGTGCAAAACATATGGCTCCCACTAAAATTAGTTTCCATGCTCACTATTCACTCTACACACTTCCACTTATGACTTCCTTCATGTTACATGATTTGGTGATTGATTGCTCATGTTATACACTCATAACTCCGAATTAGTGCTGTCCACGGTTCCGGTTCGGGTCGGTTTCGGTTCCGTGGACAGCTCGAACCAAATCCGAACTGGTAAATATCGGTTTTGGTTCAGTTTTTAACTGTCGGTTTGACGGTTTTGGACGGTTTTGGTTTTTTAATATATGTAAACCGGCGGTTAAACTGCCGGTTTTGAGCGGTTTTGAGCGGTTTTGGACGGTTTTGGGGCGGTTTTTCCAAAGGCGAAACCGAAACCAAACCAGCTTTCAACCGGTTTCCAACCGATTTTGTAACCGCCGGTTTCGGTTTCGGTTTCGGTTTCGGTTTTTCAATTTCGGTTTTGATTTTTAACCGCCGGTTTAACCAAACCGTGGACACCTCTACTCCGAATCAATGAAGGGGATATCATTTGAAATCACTATCTCAATGATGTTGAAAATGGAAATGAAGCTCAACATTCTTGAATGAAATAAGCCAATGGAAGTATGTGACTAGTTGGTTCTTCTTGGATCTATGGACAAGAACATACGTTAGGTGACTAGTCAAAGTTCATCGGCAGCGATCACCCTCTGATGCCAATGTAAACAACATTCTCTTGTATTTGTAGCAAAGTAACGTATTAACCACCAAATACATATATTTACGTTGTAAATTGATTTTTTCTTACCTGTTTACCTGGTAGAGTGGGAGTTATATAGGTGGATCTCTGGTTCATATGTCTCGTGATAATTGTCACGGCTTGGGTGGCTAAAGGGTGACACTTATGAAATGCGAGGTGACATATGTCGCTTCGCATCCAATAAACTGATGGTTCATTCAATGGGTCCATAATGGGGAACGTATTTATGATGGGGTTACTGAACTCCGATCCATACCATCATTTGATCCACTTTTGGTGGCGCTGGTTTTAGAGTCGTATCCTTCGGAGGCACATGTCAATTTCGATTTTACCTGATTCGTAATTATTGCCAATATGTGTAATTATGATCGGCATACCACCATGTGAATGTTATTCTACCTAAATCATTGGATTACCAAATATTGTATCAAGACAAATGAAGCTAAAGTCTTGCACATAGTTCTAAGCTCGGATGATGTGTACCTCTTTTTTCTATTTTAATGGTAGATAATTTAAATCTTACCGTATGTCTTTATCACCATGTTTGGAGAGGTTACTTCTTAGGGGTCGTTTGGTATGTGGTAATCCTTACATGAGAATGGGAATCTGATAACATTCTCATGTTTGGTTTAAGGTTTGGATTTTTTTTAAACATGAGAAAGTGAATCCCATGGGAATCACATTACCCTTCAAGGGGGTAATGTGAAACCCATCCCAACAGGTGGGTTTCAGATTACCCTCCATCTGATTCCCACTATGGGACTCACCTTCATTAAAAAAAATTATTTTTATTTTATTTTCTTTTTCTCAGTTCTTCACGGTGCTAATGAAAATCAACACCAAAAATCCCTAATTTTATTTTCTTACACTTTCTCACTATCCAAACACCAAATTTTCAGATTTCGAAACCTAATTTTCATAAACTAAACAATACCCAACATCATCAAACATCATCACCAACACAAAAAAAAACACCATCAAACACCATCACCAACACAAAAAGAAAAAAAATTGCAGGGGCTATGAAGATCTGGAGATGAAAACAAATTGCAGCATAAAATATTGCAGGGCTTTGCCTCAAAATACAAACCCAGTTCGTTGCCGCCTCGATGATGACGACAACGACGAGGAGTGATGATGAAGACGACGAGGAGTGATGACGACGACGGCGACGACGATCAAGAACATGGTCGGAGGCGGCGACGACGATCAAGAACATGGTCGGAGGCAGCGACGACGGCGACGATGATGACGAGGAGGAGCTTCGATGATGACGAGGAGGAGCTTCGATGATGATGACGACGATGCTCAAGAACACGGCCAGAGGCGGCGACGACGATGCTGAGACAAGGACGACGACAACAACGCTGAGACAAGGACGACTACAACGACGGCGACTTTGAACGCATTTGAGTTTCCAAAGAAACCTAGATCTAGAGAGAAACACAAAGGGAGAGAGATGGAAAAAAACAATGAAATGGATCTGGTTTTTTTTAACCATAACTTTGAAAATTTTTATTTAATTTTTTACTTTTTAATAATTAGAAGAAAAAAAACAAATTCTCATGTACAACCAAACACTGATACTTGATATTCTCAGGAATCCGACATAATATTCTCATACATAACCAAACACATGTATATAAGTTTCCTAAGAATCATATTACCTTGCTTAACTTTTTCAGGAATCACATTATTTTGATTACCACATGCCAAACGGCCCCTTATTGTCGTGGAAATAGATAATATATATATATATATATATATATATATATATGTTTATCTTGACAAGTCATGGCACACAACCATATCTTGTTCAATGTCAAAATTCAAACAAATATATAATTAATTAAGCTAAGGCAAAAGGTCTAGAATGAAAGTTCACACATTTAACACTCATGGCACTTGGCCTTTGGCCTTCGGCAAGGTTGAGGCATGTGGTTTGGATATGAGTGGTGGTGGGATGTCCAATAATTGCATATATAATCGGTAATTACCTCGACTGATGCTGAGATTAGTATTAGGCCAACTAAAAGCTATCACGACCGGGCCCACCTATGAGCTTGATACGTTGTTGTCAACATACTTTGCACAACTCAGCAGCATTGTGTGTATTATTGTAATAAAAACATCTCCCACCATACTCTAAATTCATGTCTTCAAGAAAGTTTAGAATATGTGTTGCTCCAGTCATACTCTAAAATTATATCTTCAAAAAAAAAAATTAGAGTTTCTAATATTGATACTCTAAATTTAGAGTATTAAATCTCATACTTTAAATTTATTCAACATTTTTTATTCTATTTATATCATTTTACCTTTTTCATTAAATTTTATTAACATAAAAATTATACCTTTAGAAATGTCTCGGATCTTTAAAATGAATCCAATATTGAATATTAATTAATAATTTTTTATTATGCTTTCCTATTTTTATTTTCTTATTTTGTTATAATTTTCTCTAGAAGAAATTATTATGTTATAAAAAAAATGCTATATATTAAATCGAAAATACATAATAGAATGGTTGAATGCTTATCAGGCTGGACAAATAAGTATATTATTCTAAGTTCTGTTTATTAGGTCAGCTCCTCCGGTGGAGTGGTTCAAGTCACGAAATCAAGAAAGAAATTAACTAATATGAAATCATAACAATAAAAATGAGGGAGAATTGTAAATAAACCCTTGACGTTTGATCTACCGTCAAATCAAACCCTCAAATTTGAATAATCAGTAAAAAACCTTCTATCATTAATTGACCGTTAGTTGACTTTATTTAAATCAAATACGACAATTTAAATCCTTAAAATAAACTAAAAAACATATTATAAGAAAAATATACCGATAATAAAAAAATTAATTTCTTAAAATAATAATTTTATATCATAAATAAAAATTTAAAAGTAAAATTTATAAATTTAAAAAAATAAAAATAAAAACCATGTTGTGATAAAATAAACTTATCACCACCTAGATAATTGTCAGATATTATCTCTTTATGTTATTATATTCTCTTTTAATTGTAGAGATAATTCTCCTTGTGCCTATATATCGGCTTATTGTATAAGCATTTTATACACAGATAAATAAATTCTTAGAATTGATTTCCTCTCATTCTTTTCTTCTGATTAGTATTATTGCTTTCTATACTTTAATTTATAACACGTTATCAGCACGAATACTTTTATTTTATTATCTATTCTTCTTCCTTTCTTATTATCAATAATAATAATAAAGGTTTGCAATAAAAATATTGCATTCGAAATCAGAACCACAAGTTCTTGATTCAAAAATAAGAACTAGAAGTTCTTGAATAAGTTCTTGAATCGGAAAAAAAGGAACCAGATTTTCCTGATTAGGAAAATCAAAACCATGAGTTCTTAATTTGAAACCTATTTTGAACCTGAAGTTCTAAATCCCATAAATTATTTATTTAGAACCCGAAGTTCTAAATATTGAAAATTATATAGAACCTGAAGTTCTAAGTCCTTGAAATCATTTAGAACCTGAAATTCTAAATTAGATCTCGAAAAAGATCTATATAATAAAAATAATGAGGATGAATCCAAGTTTTGTACGGATTCTGAATTATATTAACTCATGTTGCTTGTCTGATCTTTTTTTTATATACATGTGGGGTTAGAATAAATCAATCCACTTTATATTTGCATGTTAATCCATTTTTGTCAAGCGAATTGACAGTTTTTTTTGTTGTTGTTTTGCATAGTTAATATTATGCAGACCGAAATTGTATATTTTGGCTCAAATATTTTATTGGCGAATTGTTTTGTTTTTATTTGGCTCATACCTAACTTTATATATATATATATATATATATATATATATATATTTCATTTTAGCATTTGAGAATGTCGAATTTCACAATGCCAGAATTTGCCGTACTTGATATTTCTAGAAATAACTATCAATCATGGATTATTGATATTGACTTGTACCTGCAGTCAAAGAACTTGGTTGAAGCTATCAACGAGAATAATACTGCAAATGCGCAAGACAAAACTACGACTACGACTATGATATTCATACGTTGTCATTTGCATGAGGCTCTAAAGACTCAATATCTCACAGTGAAAGGTCCATTGACTCTATGGAAAAATCTTAAAGAACGATACGACCATTTAAAGACGGTGGTCCTTCCTATAGCTCGATACAGTTGGCATCATTTGAGATTGCAGGACTTTAAGTCCATTGCTGACTATAATACTGCATTATTTAATATAACCTCTGATCTTAAATTATGTGGGGAGACTTTAACCGATGCAAATTTATTAGAAAAAACTTTTTATACTTTTCATGCCTCGAATGTGATCCTGCATCAGCAATATCGAAAACTTCGGTTTACTAAATATTATGAACTAATTGCTTGTCTTTTAGTTGCAGAACAAACAATGGGATGTTACTGAAAAATCATGAGCTACGCTCAACTGGTTCCTCAGCATTGCCAGAAGCAAATGCTAACTCAAGGAATAACCAGGGATCTAGTCAAGGTCATGAGTGGAAGCGTGGGCATGGGCGTGGGTGCGGTTCTCATGGCCGTGTTGATCAGAGAAACTCAAGTCAGCGAAACCAGAAAAACGTTTCCTATAGGCGAAATGTTTATGTATCCAAGCATGACAAAGGGAATAAGCATATTAAAAATACATAAGACATTTGTCATATATGTGGCATGACTGGACATTGGTCACGTGTTTGTCGCACGCCAAAACATTTGGCCGGTCTTTATCAAGCATCCATGAAAGAGAAGGGCAAGAAAGTTGAAACAAACTTTGCATATCATTTTGATCCTGTAGACATTACTCACCTTGATGTTTCTGATTTTTTTTTAGGATCAAAATGGAAAAATAGATCATTTAATTGGTGATGGGCATGTCCATACCAATTAAGAATTTATTAGTTTTCTTTTCTTAGGACTAGTTTTATTTCCTTTTTAGAATTTGGGAAGATTTTCGTTTGTTAGAATTGTTTTGTTGCATTTATTTTTATATTTAGTCTATAATAAAGTTTTATCTTTAATAAAGGGAATATGGATGAACAATCTAGTTTCAAAAAAGAAATTGGGGATATATATTTTGATCGACAGTGGAACAACGCATACTATTTTTCGAGATAAGAAATACTTGTTGGATTTAACCTTGATCAAAGCCAAAGTAAACACTATATCTGGTTCTACAGACCTAATAGAAGGCTCTGGAAAGGCCACAATTATATTAACAAATGGTGCAAAAATAAGCATAAATGTTGGTTTATATTCTAGCAGATCCAAAAGAAATATGCTTAGTTTCAAAGATATCCGCAACAATGGATATCATATTGAGACCATAAGTGGGGACAATAGAGAGTACATATGTATTACATCACATGTCTCGAGCCAGAAGCTCATTTTAGAAAAGCTCAATGCTTATTCATCTGGACTATATTATATAAATATAAAATAGTTGAAACCTACGCAATTGTGAACCAGAAGTTCACAAATCCGAAAACATTTTTACTTTGACATGATTGTCTCGGTCATCCAAGATTTACTATGATGCGTAGGATAATTGGGAATTCTCATAGACATCCATTAAAAAATCAGAAAATTCGACTGTCCAATGAAAATATGTGTATCGTGTTATTCACAAGGAACGTTAATGATCAGACCATTCATTACAAAGGTTGATTTTGAATCTCCATCTTTCTTACAATGAATTAAAGGAGACATATGTGGGTCCATCCACCCAGCTAGTGGACCATTTCGATACTTTATGGTATTAATCGACGCATCTACACAATGGTCACATGTACGCTTATTGTCTACATGTAATACTGCTTTTTCTATATTGTTGACACAGATTATTAGACTTCGAGCACATTTTTCGGATTATCCAATCAAGACCATACAAATGGACAATGCTGGTGAGTTTACATTGAAAACGTTTAACGATTATTGCACATCGATTGGAATAGATGTTGAACATCTAGTTCCGCATGTGCACACCTATAATGGATTGGCAGAATCTTTCATCAAACGTATACATGTAATTGCCCAAACCTTATTATTAAGAACACAATTGCATACGTCTACGTGGGGTCATGCTGTGCTACATGCAGCAGCATTAGTTCATCTTCGACCTACTGCATCTCATCAGTATTCTCCAATACAAATTGTTCTTGGTCATGAACCAGACATTTCTTATCTATGCACATTTGGTTGTGCAGTACAAGTCTCTATTGCACCACCGCAAGGGACTAAAATGGGTCCCCAACGTCGTATAGGGATTTACGTCGGTTATAATTCACCTTCAATAATTATATTTCTTAAGCCATGACAAGTGATCTTTTTACATCACTATTTGCGGATTGTCTTTTTGATGAGACAATTTTCCATTCATTAGGAAAAGGGAAAACTTATCCTAAAGAGAAGCTCGAAAGAAAACTTTCTCCTGAAGAGAAAAGTGAATTTTCATAGAATGTTACAAATATGACCCATTTAGACCCTCATATAGTTCAATGTGAAAATGAAATACATAGGATAGTTAATCTTCAGATGATTGCAAATTAGTTAGCTGATGCATTTACAGGTGCAACTAAAGTTACAAAATCTCACATACGAGCTGTTAACATATCGGCCCGGATGATTGTTCCTGAAGAACAATTTAATCAAATAGCAGCAAATAAATCATCTAGTGTACGCCAAAAATGTGGTAGACCACTTGGTTAAAAAGATACAATTCCTAGAAAGCGGAAAGTAAAGTATCAGGATCCTGTAGAAAATAATGCTCAAGCCATGAATACTACCACTATCTTTGAATTATCAACTCTAGAAGAGTTAACAACCCCTGAAGAGGCTAAATCCCCTGAAGAGTAACAAACTGCCTGAAGAGGTGCAGGAATTTGAAAATAAAGAGATTTCAATAAATTATACCAGAGAATTGTGGAGTCGTGATAAAATAATCATTGACGATATATTTGAATATGCAATAGCTTATAAATTTTTAGATGATGATCATGACTCTCATACTATTGAGAAGTGTCAACAAAGGCATGATTGGCCTAAGTGGAAAGAAGCAATTCAAGTAGAATTGATTTCATTAGCCAAACGAGAGTTTTTGGACCAGTAGTCCAGATGCCTGAAGACGTCAGACTCGTTGGATACAAATGGGTATTTGTTCGAAACCGTAATGAGAAAAACGAAATCATGAGATATAAGGCACGACTCGTTGCGCAAGGGTTCTTTCAGAGACCATGCATTGATTACGATGAGACATATTCTCCCGTAATTGACTCAATTACGTTTCGATTCTTAATAGGTTTGGCAGTCTCCGAAAGACTTGAAATTCGTCTTATGGATGTGGTGACAACATATTTATATGGGTCACTAGATACCAATATATATATATATGAAAATCCCTGAAGGATTCAAAATACCAGAAGCATGTAATTTAAATTCTCGTAACTTGTGTTCAATTAAGTTACAACGATCTTTATACGGTTTAAAACAATCCGGACGAATGTGATATAAGTCTTAGTGAATATCTTATAAATGAGGGATATATTCATGATCATATATGTCCGTGTATATTCATAAAGAAATCAGAAACTGGATTTTCCATAATAGTAGTATATATCGATGACATGAATTTAATTGAAACTCTTGAAGAGCTTTTTAAAACTGCTGAATATTTGAAAAGATAATTTGAAATGAAAGATTTGGGGAAAATGAAATTTTGTCTCGGCATGGAGATCGAGCATAAATCAAATGAATTATTTGTCCATCAATCAGCTTAAGTCAAGACTATTCTAAAAAGATTCAACATGGATAAGTCTCATCCTTTGAGTACTACTATGGTTGTTCGGTCTTTAGATCCTAAGAAAGATCCATTTCGACCTAAGGATATTGATGAAATGATACTTGATCCAGAAGTACCATATCTTAATGCAATTTGTGTTTTATTATATTTAGCACAATGTACGAGACCAGATATTACATTTTCTGTGAATCTATTGGCAAGATTCAATTCTGCGCCAACTCGACGACATTGGAATGCGATCAAAAATATTTTCTGATACCTTCTAGGAACTATAGACTTGGGTTTGTTTTATTCAAGGTCAAATAGTTCAAGACTTGTCGGTTATGCTAATGCTGGTTATCTCTCTGATCCTTATAAGTCATGTTCACATACTAGATATGTTTTCACATATAATGGTACAACAATTTCGTGGCGCTCCACCAAACAAACTCTCATTGCTACTTCTTCTAACCATTCTGAAATCTTTACGCTTCATAAAGCAAGTCGAGAGTGTGTATGGCTGATGTCTGTTATTCATCATATCCAAAGTACTTGTAAACTGCCTCAAATCACAGATGCTGCAACAATAATATATGAAGATAATGCAGCTTGTATTGCATAAGTCAGATGAGGGTACATCAAGGGAGACAGAACCAAGCACATATCACTAAAGTTCTTCTACACTCATGAACTTCAAGAAAGTCGACAAATTGATGTCAAGCAGTTAAGGTCTACAAATAACCTTGCAGATTTATTTATGAAAACCTTAACAACAACAACATTAGAGAAATTGATATATGGCATTGGGATGCGTCGACTTAGCAAACTACAAGATTGAGAACGAAACACTTTTCAGGGGAGAACATTCTTCATTTTAGACATTTGTGTACTGCACTCTTTTTCCCTTGATTAAGTTTTGTCCCACTAGGTTTTCCTGGCAAAGTTTTTAGTAAAGTAGTATTTAAGCACGTCCAATATATATAGAATCTCAAAGAATATTATCAAGGTGGCGTACGTCCAAGGGGAAGTGTTGTGATAAAATAGACTTATCACGACCTAGATAATTATCAGTTATTATCTCGGTATGTTATTATCTTCTCTTTTAATTGTATAAATAATTCTCCATATGCCTATGTATAGGCTCATTGTATAAGCATTCTATATACAGATAAATAAATTCTTAGAATTGATTTCCTCTTCTTCTGTTCTTCTGGTTAGTATTATTACTTTCTATGCTTTGATCTATAACAAACCAAATAATATTTGATATAGAAACAAAAATGATAGAGAAGGCATGCACATTACCAAGATTGATATGTATTTAAGCATATTATTTTTCATATTTTAAAATAATTTTGTTTATTTTTTTAATGATATTATTGCTTTGTTATATTATAATTTTTATTAAAAGAAATTTTTATTTTAGATTTTCTAACATATTTTTAATATGGGTGCGGATATTGTCACTTATTACACCAATTAGTACATCCAATTTTAGATATAAGTTCACCCATGTCTAAATTTTTTTAAAAAATTACCATAAGCACCATCCTAATGTCAATAATGCCTTTATTGAAATGAATATATTCATTTTAATACATTTTATTTATAAACCCTCTTAAATTATTAACCAATTTATATAAAATAAATTATATTATTTTTGGAATCAAATCCCCTTCTAATGATGGTCCAATTTACTTTTGGAAATGTCTTGAATGTAGAAATCTTATGAAAGAGAAGATGTATAACTTGATTTTATATAGAGTCAAGAGATTTTCAATCTGGAATTCTCTTATATATATAACTATCTTAAAATAATAATAATAAAAAAACTCATTGATATTTATATTAAAAAATAATATTTTGTTTATTGATAAAGTTCATAATTAGACTTAAAAGAAAGGGAAAAAAAGTAAAATAATAACTACCCATGTATGATCAGAGTCTTTTGCAAATTATTTTTCCATTACCTTGTTATAACATAATCATGTGATGATGAGAAAGTTCGATACTTGAAATAAAATTAGAGTTTTATTTTGTTTATTATGAGTTTAGTTGAAGATATGAGTGTATATAGTATTTGATTTATTCTAATTAAAGTAATTTGATATTATTGGTAAATTTTTATTGGGACATTTTTGTAATAATTTTTTTTAATAAAATATGGGTGTACTAATTGGTTTTATGGGAGACAATATCAGCACCCTTTTAATATATATTTTTTCATTATTTTTTTAGTTCAGTTATTGAAAAAAATCTCTTAAAGAATAATATTTAATTAAATTTTAATAAAGTCAATTAATGGTTGAAGTTTTTTTACTGATTAATCAAACCAGATGGTTTGATTTGGCATTTGGGCTAACGGCATGGTATTATTTGCGATTCTCTCCAAAAATAATTATTAATTTAAAATCACAATTGTTGTTAATTTTTTTTTTACTATTACCATTAATTTGGACAAAATGATTGGTTTGATGGTACGCCCTGCACATTTACACCCTTGAGATTGTGAGTTCGAGTCCTCTTCTTCACTTTCCTCCATGCCATGCACAAATACAACCCAATCTCAATTCTTAACATATAAATAATTAAATATAGGTATATAGGGGGAAAGTAGAGAATGTTGAAACTAGAGGGGAAAAGTGGAGATTAAGGAAAACAATCGGGGAAAATGATTATTTTCCTTGATTAGCATTAAAAACAACCTAATCACAAAAACGACGTCGTTTAAACAATCAGACAGCTCTCTGTCAACCATCAAACGTCCCGGATCAATCTACAACTGCACAGATGTACGTCTCAAGATGAGTACACATTAAAACACTATGGACCTCAGCAATAAACTGAACCATCCAATCCAAAAGTTAACCTACAAAATAAAACGAGAGCACTAAAACCCTAGTCTCCTTCGAAGAGCATTTGCAGCCAAACAGTCGCGGCAAGTACCAACAGCAGCAGCAGTAATGGTGCGTTCCTTGTCTTCATCAGTTCAAAACCCTAACTATTGGATGTTTCAACTTCTCTGTATTATTCGTCGAATGTAATTTACTTTCTCGTTATTTTGAAGGGTATCGATTTGGTTGCCGGAGGTAAGACCAAGAAGTCCAAGAGAACAGCCCCGAAATCTGATGATATTTACCTCAAGCTCATCGTTAAGGTCTCTCTCTGTTTCTCGTACTGTTATTATGTATTTTCGTTTTCTTTTTTGCATCTGTATGTTGTGTTCATTTTGAGGGTTTACGTGGATTGATCTGTGAACAGCTGTACCGGTTTCTTGTGAGGAGGACTGATAGCAAGTTCAATGCTGTGATATTGAAGAGGCTCTTCATGAGCAAAGTTAACAAGCCGCCTCTATCTCTGTCTCGACTGATTCGCTTCATGAAGGGAAAGGTGATTCTCTCTCTGCCACGTTTAACTCTTATGTTTCATGCTTCTGTGTTGTTTGACTGTTTGTTTAAGAAAACTAATAGCGAACAAATGTGTTCAAGTTTTATTTTGTGAGTGGTTTTAGTTTATGCAGTCTATGTTAAAGAGCATGTATCAATGTATTTGGTTAGTTCAATTAGGATCTGTAAAAGATGTGCTGGCTAACGACAATTGCAATGTTAAAGGTTTAATTCAGTTGTCAGTTTGATTTTTATGCATTGTTACTGTTTTTAATTTGTGATTGAAATCTATGTAGTGACTGATTGCCTTTGTTTTTTGGTTGATTATACAGGATGGTAAGATTGCTGTCATTGCTGGAACAGTGACTGATGATATTCGTGTGTATGAAGTTCCTGCAATGAAGGTTACAGCACTAAGGTTCACTGAAACTGCAAGGGCAAGGATTGAGAAGGCAGGTGGTGAATGCTTGACATTTGACCAGCTGGCTCTTCGAGCTCCTCTTGGGCAGAACACGGTATGAATATAATACAATCATTCACTTGACTTTATTTATTGTGCAAATTAGGTAATTCATGTTTGAGGTCAAATATTGAACACTAGGATACATGATCTAATAAGTCGGATTGCACATTGGTATTTTATGATTCTGAATCTTTAGGTTGCATCCACTAGCTTTTTAATTAATGTTCTCTATAACGGAAACAGATGGTAGGTTTTTTTTTTTAGCAAAATTTAATACACGTGAAAGTTGAAATTTGTCCACATACTTCACTAGAATTTTGTTGAGAATTGATGGGTTACAAAGTTATTAAAGGAAAGGACTCTGATATTTTGTTCTCTAGTGTTGAGCAGTATTACTTATTTTGGTTAGCAGTCATATATTAGAATTACATGATGAGGTAAAATTTTGCATTTAACCTTTAAATCACTTTCTTTTAGAAGGCTTTTTTAGTGGGTTATTCCATGAGTGATGATAATTACTTTCGAGGATTTTTTCCTATATGTCATGTTGGTAATGCAACACCAATTAAACATATGACGGTAAGTGTCTATGTCCTGCTGAAGTTCACTAATTAAGACTAATCCCTCTATAAAACTGTTATGATGGAATGAATGGTGTTGTTGCTGGAGTTAATATTTCTTCAGTGAGTTTTAAATGCCTTAGAAGCAAAGGAAAGGTTTGAGAGGTAACTCTGTTACACTGTTAACTTTTCTTCCTTTTCCATCAACTTCAAATAACTAATTTCAAACATATAAGCACATTATTTTAAAACATGTATACTCATGTTATGCTTTATTGTCCCAAGATACGCTGACTCCATTAAGGAGTCTTGATGTTGAGATTATATTTCATTATGTAGAATATACTGTTATTAGATAATAAAACTTTGTTTCTGTTCTGTTTGTCACATGGCTCAACATTGAGCTTGCCATTTACATTTTACTGGAATGGCAGTTTCAGAGTATCAAGAGTTCACAATTATTGAGTTACTAATTTTTCAATCAAAACATTGGAGACTGAGAAATATTTCTTTAATGTGCTCCTTTGACTTATTCGCTTTGTTTAGTGGGCGAACCTATTCACATAAGTGGCCAAGCTTAACCTTTTAGATTCAATAGGACTAGCAAGCTCTTTTATTTTATTTTCCAACATGTTATATATCCATATCAAATAAACTTAATGTGCATCCTATGCTCACTGGCTATGTTAAGTCCTTTCAAAACATTTCTTCTGTTTAAAATCCTTTTTAGGTAAAGCGATAATAAATTTTCTTAAACTGAAAATTGTTCATCCTAGGAAAACTGATTCACGTACTGCTGCTTTTGTATATGACCAAATTCAGGTTCTCCTCAGAGGTCCAAAGAATGCCAGGGAGGCAGTGAAGCACTTTGGCCCTGCTCCTGGTGTGCCACACAGCCACTCTAAACCCTATGTGCGATCAAAGGGAAGGAAATTTGAGAAGGCTAGAGGAAAAAGAAACAGCCGAGGCTTCAGGGTTTGAGTTGCTGAACTCCTACAGAAAAGATACAGACCAGCGTACCAAATTATGCAAATGTTGTGTTTTCTCATTTCAACTTGCTTTTTTAATCACGAGGAACAAATTTTTGTTTTTTCTTGGCATATTATTATTTGGAATTTGTGGATATTTTTTGTTGGAGAACTTGATCTTTCAGTGTCCCCAAAAGATATATATTTAGAAGTGATGTTGAGTTGTTTTAACAATCGCTCAAGTGTGGTTCCTAATTTTGTGGTTATTAACTGGTGATGAAACAGGGTAATTGATGCGCCTGTGGAGAAAAGATTTTAATCAAAAGATAGTTTTGGAAGGTCAAGGAATTGCCTTGTCATGATATTTTGTTGTCCTGAACAAAAAAGATTTGTGGCAATCAAGCGAATTCGCAGTCCACCAAAAGGTTTTTAGTTAAGTTCGTAGAGTAGAATTTAAAAAGTGACAATATTGTGCTAGAAACGGAAACTAAAATTAGGAACTCTGGACATCATATAACAGTGCCACTTCGGAGTTCGGAGCTTTCATTTGACCAATGCTACATGCCCCTCCCAATTCAAATTTTCATTACATTCTTCAACCCAACCTTGTAGAGGCAGTGACCTGAAAATGTGTACCTTTATTCACAGTTACAAGAAAACAGAACAATAAAATAAAACTGTAGAGAACTAAAAGTTTTGAACAAGGTGCAGGAAATGTAGGCTGGAGCCGGGAAGGTCCTGATTCCAGAAAGACCATGGACAGATATCAGAACTTGTTAATGAAGTCATAAATGTGTTCACTGATTTCCTCTGGCTTTTCTTGGTTCAGAAAATGGGATACTCCTTCCATCACTACAACTTCCTGCAACAATGGTACGTCTATCTTGAACCCACCGTTGTGTATATATTCCTGGATTCCTGGAATGTGATACGTAGAGTCCAGGTCGCCCACTATGAACTTCACTGGAACTTTGATTTGTGCCCCAGTCCAAGGCGCTGCAAGCTCCCAGGTTCTACAAGACAAATTATAATATTTCAGCTTACATGACCTGTACTGCCCTATTCAATCAATTCCAAGGCTTTAATAGCTTACTCCAATATGCTTGCTGATCCTAACCAAACTCCAGTCAAGGTAATGCATTGTTTCAAATCAAATTTACAATTGCTATACTGAAATCTATAGAATTTTGTGACACAGCAATATTCAGAACCACCCTCAGATATTTCCGATGGATGAGATGACAAATGTCGTAAACAATAACAAAACAGACTTCAAAGGAAAAGCATAAAAGATGGATCCTATATCAAAATAAGTACTAATCAATGCAGAGAAGTATAGGAAAAAATGATCATATTTGTTGGTATCTAACTCTTTTATAACATTTATGATAAAAGTTGTGTGGATCATACAGGTTCAAACATCGATAATAGTTCAATCCTCCAGTGAAACCTTTCTGGTTAAATTTGGCAGAATAATAATTGACATCTTCTTCAGACAGCCACGAGGGCAAGTCCGGAGGATCAGGTAGATCTCTATATCTTATTTCTTTAGGTATACATGGTGGTTTTGAACTGCTAGACCCGAATAATCTCTTCACCAGTTCTGCAGTATCAATTTGAGCAAACCCTTCTTCAACCACTCCAGGTTCCTACAGCAAATTTCAGCAATGTTTTGTGAAAAATAAAATCAATTCAAAGGTTTTAAGAACTTCGAACTGGAGCACCCAGAAGGAGAATATCGAACATAAGAGCAATAAATGGGAATCATACTGGATTCATAATTAGATGACAAAATCATTTTGGATTGCCATTTGAGCAAACAAATAAAATATTAACTGTCTTGCTCATCAATTCTACGCTGATCGAAGGACCATAACCGATAACCTCATCACTGCCAGAGGAATTAACATAATAAATTGTCAGAAACTTGACGATGTCTCACAGATCCTGCAAGAGTGCTAAGAGACTGGTTTCGAGTCACTCCTCTTCTCTAATTTCGAAATATTATAATAGTTAAAAAAAAACCACCCTCAAGAAATTTATTCCATGCATAACAAACAGACAAACCAAAAAATGATACCTGGAACCTGCAGACATAGTAATCATCACCGAACAAGGCCCTGAATCCGTCGACAGGATTCATGGCCGGATTTCTGGGATAGAATGCGACACTGGTGTTAACCAAGGCCATGATTCTATCTGGTCTAAGCATACAAAAATACCAGGCTATGATAGCACCCCAGTCATGGCCCACCAAGAACACCTGCTCTATACCTAATTTGTCAAGAAGACCCACCAGGTCTCCCACGATGTGGAACGCCGTGTACGACGTCACCGAAGGCGGTACGTCGGTGTCACCATACCCACGAAGGTCGGGGGCGATTGCGCGGTAGCCGCGGGAGGAGAGGTATAGGAGCTGGTGGCGCCACGAGTACCAGAGTTCGGGGAATCCATGGAGGAAGAGAACTACGGGGCCATTACCTATTGAAGCGACGTGCATGTTGATGCCATTGGTGGGTACTGTTGTGTGCTCTATCTTCTCCATTTTTTTTGAGCTCTCTGCTTTTGGTGGTGCAGTTTGTGTGAAGGCAGACACATAAATAGTGTGAGACAGAGCGTTATTTGGAATTCTTCAGGTGTTGAGGTTTGTCTTTACGGCAATGCAAAAGTGAGTGTTACGTGTGTGAAAAACACACAAGGCAAGAGAAGTGTGTGTGCACTGTGCATTGTGTCTAACATATAAGAACTGATGAATAAATCGGTGGATGGGGTGTTTACAAAATAGGTTCTTCACATAATTGCTTGCATCCTTACCAACGGAAGAATCATGTTGTTTGATAAAAGAAATTAATTATGTTGTTGGCTTCAGGGTTTGAGTTGCTGATCTCTTATAGAAAGATACAGACCAGCATACCAAATTATGCAAATTTTGTGTTTTCTCTTTTCAACTTGATTCAAGTTTTGTTCTAATTTCTGTGGTTACTTGCATCATATATGATTAATTACTCTTGAGTGATATGAGAAAAAAAAGGCATTTTCATTAATTCCCTCTTTCATTTGACCATTGCTACATTCACCTTTTAATTCAAAATTTCTGTACATTCTTGAACCCAACCTTGTAGAGGCAGTGACCCGAAAATGCGTACCTTTATTCAGCAGTTACAAGGAAACAGAACAATAACACTCTGACTAGAATCAAGGCTTGGTATGTTCGAGTCACCGCACAATGTGCAAGAAAGTAGGCTGGAGCCGGGAAAGTTCTGATTCCAGCAAGACCCTAAACAGATTCTTACCACCTAAGTGTATTGGACATCAGATTTCACAGAGACAAGGGCATGCTGAGATTAATGCCAATCAGAACTTGTTGATGAAATCGTAAATGTGTTCACTGACTTCCTCCGGCATTTCTTGGTTGAGAAAGTGTGCTATCTTTCCATTACTACTACGTCCTACAACAATGGTATGTCTTTCTTGAATCCACCGTTGTGTCTATATTCCTTGATTCCCGGGATGTGATAGGTAAGGTCCAGGTCGCCCACAATAAACTTCACTGGAACATTGATCTGTGCCCCGGTTCAAGGTGCTGCAAGCTCCCAGGTTCTGCAAGACAAATTGTAATACTTCACTTCAGCTTCTATGCCCAACCCTATGCAATCAATCAATTCCAAGGTTTTAATAGTTTACTCCAATATGCTTGCTGTGCCTAACCAAACTACAGACAAGGTAATGCATTGTTTCAAATAAAATTTACAATTGCATGCTGAAATCTATAGAATTTTGTGACACAAAATACCATACAATATCCAATATCAATATTCCTGATGCATGGGATGTGAAATGTCGTGAACAATAACAAAACAGACATCAAATATAAAAGGAAAAGCATAAAAGATGAATCCTATATCAAAATATGTATTGATCAATGGAGAAAAGTATAGGTAAAAAAGGATTATGTTTGTTGATATAAAGTTGATATCTAAGTCTATTATACAAGCCATGATAAAAGTTTTGAGGAACATACAGGTTCACACATCGATAATAGTTCAATCCTCCGGTGAAAACTTTGTGGTTAAATTTGGCGGCATGATAATTAACCTCTTCTTCAGACAGCCACAAGGGCAAGGCTGGAGGATCAGGTAGATCTCTATATCCTATTTCTTTAGGTATACATGGTGGTTTTGGACTGCGAGATGGAAGGAATCACTTCACCAGTTTTGCAGTATCAATTTGAGCAAACTCTTCTTCAACCTTTCCAGGTTCCTACAGTTAATTTCAGCAAAGGAAAAAAGAAAAAGAAAAGAATTATCAATTCAAGGATTTTAAGAACTATGAACTATAGCAGGAGCATCCAGAAGGAGAGTACCGAACATACGAACAATAAATGGGAATCATACTTGATTCATAATTAGGTGACAAAATCATTTTTGGATTGCCATTTGAGCAAACAAATACTGTCTTGCTCATCAATTCTACACTGATCGAAGGACTCTATAACCATTAACCTCATCACAGCTGCCAAAAGAATTAACAAAATAAAATGCCAGAAACTTGACCGTCTGACAGATCCTGCAAGGCATGTATGTATATAATTGTAGTGGACTCTACTCTATCTCATCAGTCACAGATAACCTGTTGAACAAGTTTTGTTCAAAGATACTCATCCTGTCAATCTGTCATCCGATACAAAGAGTAATTAATTGGACCAGGAATATAATATTTGGTCCAGAATCATATATTGAACGTCCAAGCGATAATGCAATAAAACATGATTAATGAACAAAAGTTACAGCATTGAAGCTCATTGAGCTAGCTAATTCCATAATTGACTTTGGCAACCTAAATTAGCTATGGATCGTGGATGACAGGTTTAATTTTTAGTTTTTGCTTTTTAATGGGTCCAGAATCCAGAATCCAGATACAGTTAGTTTGACATAACCTGATGTAGAGAATAAATTAATATAACAATAAGTGTATGTTCTGTATGGATTTTGTAGTTTCAAAGTTTTTTTTTTTTGTTGGCACAAATTAAAACAGCTTTTTTATTATATGAATTGTCTCAACCATCCTTTATAAAAGCTATTTTATGTCTACCAGGAGAAGACCCAAATTTAGGCTTTTCCAAAAAGTTTTTTTTTAAGCTTTTTAAAATTATATGAATTGTTTCAACTACCCTTTATAAATTTTAGATATTCCACCATACAACTCTTTCATTATAAATACATTGTCACGTTTTTTTTTAATTTACACAACCAAAAACTATTTTTCAAAAATATATTGTCAACCCCCTTTTTTGTAATTTATACAACAAAAAGCTTTTTTTTTTTGTTAAAATCTCTACTCAATAAAAGCTATATTAGTTAAAGATTTACTCTAGAAGCTCTATTTGAAAGCCATACCAAACACACCATAATTCTAAAGATATGATTCTACCGGTAGATGGACGAGCTTGGATTTGGGTAAATGTCTCCAAAATCAGCGGATCGAAGCTTAAAAAAAAGTAGGTACATATACGGTAATTCGATGCATAACAAACTTTAGACAAATTTATTCAATGCATAACAAACAGACAAACCAAAATATTTAGACAAATTGCTCAAATTTACCTGTGTTTTTGCTCTTTAAGAGTTAAAAACATTCAATAAATGATCTTAATTATATGAACATGCTCTGTCTTTTTATTTGTTTAATTAACAATAATAATATCGATTTTGATGGAAAGAGACATGACTTGAATCGCGGTTCATTAATGTGGTTATGTGGGTCATTAACGTGGGTGCAAGAACATATCTGGAATCTACAGATTAGTCCTACCGCTGGTTTCGGTTCTGGTTCTGATTCAGAATCGACAGTTCTGGTTCTGGTTCAAAACCGACGGTTTCTGTTCTGGTTCAGAACTGAGGGTTTCGGTTCTGGAGAAACCAGAATCGAAACTGAAACCTCCCTTAAGGAGATTCCGGTTCCTCCGGTTCCACCGGTTCTAGCGATTCGGAATCGAGTTTTTTTCTTTCTTATTATCATTAAAAAAAACGTAGACATTTAAAATTGTAAATGCCTTTTATTAGGTTACCCGAAATTAAAATAAAATAAATATATGAATATATGATACATTACAAAATAAATTAAAATAAAACTAAAAAAATTTAAATTGACCTTGCACTTAATTTTTACCACAATTAAGTTGCCTATGTATCCTATTGAGGTTTAAAGGAATCAAATGCCACGTAGTTCTCTTACCTTTTATTGTATGTTTGGTGATGACGTGGACACGTTGTGTGAGATGGCTCCGTAACTATTGGTTGTCATGATCATCCGTTCCACTTGCAGTAAGTTGGTCATCTTTGAAGAAATCGTAGGGTGCATGTGCATCTTGATCGATTTATTGTTGTCTGTTTTGCGCCATGGTCTAATCATCAACACAAGCTTGGATATGAATTGATTGTGGACTCAAAAGTGAACGTCTTGCATCCAGAATATTTCCACCGACGCTGAACTCTAGTTCGATAGCCGCCGTAGAAACTAGTGTTGAAAGAATTTGTTTGGCTATCATAACCAAGATTGAAAAGTATCTTTCATGCTCATTCCACCAGTATAGGATATCAATTTTTAACAGCACTATCTTCCATAAACTCAAAAGAGGTATCTAGATATGATTCAAGCTCGGAATACGAGTTCGAGCTTGATGAAGAAGAACCCCGTAATTTTTTTATTTTTTTGGCTAACAGATTATACCCTAAATTCATAAATGAGGAGGATGATGATGTGGACTGAGATACATTTTGAGTTGGTGGAACCTTTATGTTCAATGACGGACCATAAACTCTAAGATATTCATCATATAATTCATACAATAATGTCTTAACTCTAGAAGAAGCCGTATCAATATCATACTCTATTTCTAAACATTGATAATAAGCAGTTAGATATTCAGGCAAACCTTCTAATCTACAACGTAGATCAAAACACAGTGCAATCAAATAAATATTTGGAAACTCATTGTAATAGTTTAGCCATTTTGATTTCATAGCATTAACGGACTCTAGCAAGTCTGGGTTGGATACACAATGATTAACTGCATAATCAGTATTAAGACTCTCAACAATAAATAAATTAGTCGTAGGATAATAAATATCAGATAAATTATTAGTAGCATTATGAAAAACTTTTAACAAACCACAAATTTTTGTACAAGCATCCTAATGTGCGGCATAAAGATTAATGTGACTAACATTATATTGAATAAAAGTAACTAATAAATCCCTATAATCATAACTTTGAGCAAGCATTTTATATGTAGAATTCCAACATGTTGGAATATCACAAGGAAATCTAATGAGACGCTTACCACTTTGTTTACAAAATTTTGCCCATGCTTTCATTGCAGAAAGGATGTTTCCACAAATAATATATGACATCTTTAATAGGCTGAATAAAAGTTTGAAGAGTCTTTAAACCTTTTTGAACACATACATTTAAAACATGGTATGCATATCTTTGATGAAAAAATTTACCGTCAAGATAAGGTTTACATAAATCAATTAAAGAATGAATAACATTGTTATTGTTGGAAGCATTATCAAAACCAATTGAAAAAATTTTGTTTTGAATTTTATACTCTTCAAAAATAGTTCTAAGCAATCTAAAAATATTAACAGCAATGTGTGCATCATCAAAAAGTCGAAATGCAAGAATTCTTTTTTGGATTGTCCATGCTTTATCCATATAATGGCATGTGACACCCAAGTATGAATGCATTTGCCAATGGTCACTCTATATGTCAGCACATACGCAAACACAGCCACTATATTTTTTTAAATTGTTAACCGAAAATTCATTTGGGTGTAGAATTTCGATCAACACCCTCAAGCCACAACCTGAGAGGTCGCAGCGGGATAGGTACCTCTAGGTACCGTGATTTTGATAATAAGACACAATAAAAGGGGAAATGCAATACATATCGAGGAAAACAAATGAGAAAGATTAGTCTTATTAATCAAATGATTTTTTGATACAAACATGATGATGATTTTCACTATAGGACTCTCTTTCTCCCTCTCTCTCACACAGATGATGATAGCGATCTCATGCTAGTCGATAAGTGGATATTTCTCAATAGGTGATGGCGAAAACACTCTGTAGGTGATGGTGAATACTCCCTATAGGTCTTCCCTTTTTTTTTTTTTGGATTCTTTACTTCGAGCTTTGTTATTGTATTTATCGTCCCTGGCTCTTCCAGTCAATCCCCATAAATCGAGCCAATTGATCTGCAATCATCAGAGGTTATTGACGTTGACTGAGGCTATAGATTAGCGCGAGAATTGCTCACTTTAATTACGTAATAGTTTCCGTTATATTTAAATTTCGATTGGGTTGACCATTTTGTCTCATTTATGGCGCTTTAAGTGTTAAAGAGGTCAACCTTCTTTTCTGCCTTGTTGGAGACGAATGCCGAATTTGTTCTTTTGGGCGGGGTACTGGTTCATTATCCCTGGTGTATCGGTCTGCTTTTCCTAGAGCGGTTCTTGTTATAGCATGCTGGTACTTTCTTGACGTCACTCTTCCTACTTGGCGGACGGTACTCGTTTACTGGATTGGTCTTGGGTAGATATCGCGGTACTTGGGTACTATGTAGGTGTCGCGATACTTGGATACTGGGTAGGCGGTATCGTGGTACCGGTTCTCCTTAATATCAGGTGAAGGGCATAATGTGGCATCGACCCTTCCCAGATCGTGGTATCGATATTTCATGGTACCTGGAAACTGGGAACCGTCCCGATCCAGGACCTACTAGGTATCGGCTCGATGAAAAATTCTTCTTTGGTCCCTTTCCAAAAATGCAGTTAACAAAAATATTTTTCCAAATTCGATTTTTCTTTATCATAAATCCTTTCAAGTGTTTCTGTGAGCGTTTGTCTTGGAACACGACATGCAGCATGATTTAATGCTCGTCGACAATAATTAATAAAACCAACTTTTTTACCAAAACAAAATGGTAAATGTTCTACTGCAACCATTTTAGCTAATTCTTCTATATTAATTTGATCAATATATTTAAATAATTGGGTGTTAGGAGTAGCGAACCTGGAAATTTGGGATTGTGTACTCAATCTAGCCTATGCATCTACTTCTGAATGATTGCTCGTTATATGCTTCCGATAGAAGCCATATCCTCCATATTTGTGCCACTTAAAGACTTGTTTGCAGTAATTGCAAAACACTTTAGTGCTTCCATCTGCTTGAGTTACTTTCTTTATATGGAGTATGAAGAGATCATATTTCGGCTGCTTCTATATCTCTTCCATTTGTGGTTCAAATTCAAACTCTGGAGGGGGAGCCGGATCAAAATCAGACATATTTTCTGATTGACTTGTGATATAAGGGGTGGAATCGGGATCGGGTTTGGAAATTATTAGAGGGGGATGATTGGGTTGAGGAGAGTTTAGGGTTTCAGCATAGACTTTGGCTTGTAGGTACTCATGATAAGCGGTGTTGTTATAACCGACATTGTCCGAAATTTTTGGAACGTCTGGCATATGACCCTTACCTTTTACTTTCATCGAAATGGAACTCCTTGGAATGTCTCCACTTCCACTTCCAACGACCGTTTTTTTTTGAAATCAAGGGGTGGAACCACCAGTTCCAGAACCGAAACCGAACTGACGGTATTGCGCCGGTGCTTCAATTTTTATAACAGAAACCGGAACCACCTTCTGGTTCGGTTCTTAAAGGGGTGGTTCTGGTTCGGAACCGAACTGGCGGCATGACTACTGCAGATATAGTAATCATCACCAAACCGAAACCGGTAGGGGGGGGGGGGGGGGGGGGGGGTAATTTATAGGAAAGGAAAGGAAAGAAAATTTTAAATTATTTTTTAAAAGTGACCGTTAGAGGCAAACGGTCGGCTGACATCAACCAACCGTTGGGCATCCAACAGCCCAATTATTAATTTTTATTTTATTTTTTATTTTTGAAATCAAGAGGTGGAACCGTCGGTTCCAGAACCTGAACCGAACCGGCAATTCCGAGCCGATTCTTCAATTTTTGGAACCGGAACCAGGGTGGTTCCGGTTCGGTTATTAATGGGTGGTTCCGGTTCGGAACCGAACTGGCGGCATGATTACTATAGATATAGTAATCATCACCAAACAAGGCCCTGAAGCCATACACTGGCTTCCAGCTGGCAGGATTTATGTGATAAAATGTGACACTGGTGTTGACCAAGGCCCTGACTCTATCTGGCCTAAACATACAAAAATACCAAGCTATGATAGCACCCTAGTTATGACCCACCAAGAACACTTGTTCAATAACCAATTTGTCAACAAGACCCACCAGGTCTACCACGATGCAGAACACTATGTACGACGCCACTGACGGGGGCACTTCGTTGTTGCCGTACCCGTAAAAGTGGGGGAGGGGGATGAGAGCTGATGAGGTTTGTCTTTATAGAACCACGTGGTAGTGAGACTGTGTTACCGTGTATTAGGATTAGTCTAAGGACAACGTAGTTGGATAGCCTCACAATTTACAAGATGAGACCGTCACACAGGGGCGAATCCATGATTTTTGTTATAGGGGGAGGGATGAGAGTTGATAAGGTTTGTCTTTATAGAACCACGTGGCAGTGACAACTAGGGATGGCAACGGGTCGGGTTCGGGCGGGGGCGGGGGGGGGGGGGGGGCTATTTATAGGAAAGGAAAGGAAAGAAAATTTTAAATTATTTTTTAAAAGTGACCGTTAGAGGAAAACGGTCGGCTGAGGTGGAACCGTCGGTTCCAGAACCTGAACCGAACCGACAATTCTGAGCCGGTGCTTCAATTTTTGGAACCGGAACCGGAACCAGGGTGGTTCCGGTTCGGTTATTAATAGGCGGTTCCGGTTCGGAACCAAACTGGCGGCATGACTACTATAGATATAGTAATCATCACCAAACAATGCCCTGAAGCCATACACTGGCTTCCAGCTGGCAGGATTTATGGGATAAAATGTGACACTGGTGTTGACCAAGGCCCTGACTCTATCTGGCCTAAACATACAAAAATACCAAGCTATGATAGCACCCTAGTTATGACCCACCAAGAACACCTGTTCAATAACCAATTTGTCAACAAGACCCACCAGGTCTACCACGATGCAGAACACTATGTACGACGTCACCGACGGGGGCACTTCGTTGTTGCCGTACCCGTAAAAGTGGGGGAGGGGGATGAGAGCTGATGAGGTTTGTCTTTATAGAACCACGTGGTAGTGAGACTGTGTTACCGTGTATTAGGATTAGTCTAAGGACAACGTAGTTGGATAGCCTCACAATTTACAAGATGAGACCGTCACACATGGGCAAATCCATGATTTTTGTCATAGGGGGAGGGATGAGAGTTGATAAGGTTTGTCTTTATAGAACCACGTGGCAGTGAGACTGTTACAGTGTATTAGTAAGGATTAGTCTTAGGACAACTAGGGATGGCAACGGGTAGGGTTCGGGCGGGTTTTGTAAAATCCAAACCCGCACCCGTGAAAATTTCTGTCACCCACACCCGCCGGTGAACCCGTTTATTTTTACGGGTTCACGGGCGGGTTTCACCCGCGGGTTTTGGGGTCACCCACACCCGCACCCGTAAACCCGTAAACCCGCAAAAAAAATTTAATAATATTTTTATATTATTTAAATATATAAAATATTATGATTTTAAAAGTTAAAAACACTTAATAAAGTAAAATTTTCAACTCATTTCATGTGTGTTTCTTAGTTGAGACAAGAGGCAAGACACATTTTATATATATAGCTAATGGTAGAAACCTGCACTCTTGTTTTGTCAAGGTGGGACTTTCAAAAGTCCCACATTGAAAAAACAAGAATGCAAGGTTCTACCATTAGTTATATATAAATTAAAGTTGAGAATTGTAATTCTTAAATTTAGAATGAGTAAATTTCTTATATTTTACTCTTTATATAGTTAAAATGTTTCCATTGGAGTTTAAATTTATAATATTTTAAATAATAAATATTAAATCAATTTTATTTATACGGGTTCACGAGTTCACCCGTGGGTTCATTTTTCCAACCCACACCCGCACCCGAACCCGCTGGGTTTTTCTTTAAACGGGTTCACGGGTTTATGGGTCGTAAATTCACCACCCAAACCCGACCCTACAGAGTCGGGTTCCGGCGGGTGCCCGCGGGTGCGGGGTCAAATTGCCATCCCTAAGGATAACATAATTGGATAGCCTCACAATTTACGAGATGAGACCATCACATAAGGGCATATCCAGGATTTTAGTTATGAGGGTCTGGGGGGCTGAATAAAACTATTTATCAAGTTTCATTGGTTGAGCTTAAATTTCATTCACCCTTATATATCAAGTTTTTAGATGTTATAATATATGTTGAGGAAGTAATAACAAGAAGTTGAAATTATCTGTTTTAGTCTTATAGATGATTATGAATGATTAAGTTACGAATTTTATTAACTGATTTTATGTTTCTTTGATATTTTTCAGTTGTTTAGATTAACCTTCTCTTATATTTTTATTCGCTGTAAAAAAAATATTTTAGACTAGTTTTATAAATAAGATTTAAAAAAAATTATCAAGTTAACAAAAAATAGATATTAAATATTCAAATTTAATTTTCATTAAAAAACCAAATGTAATATATAAATATAATGGTAAAAAAATAAACTAAAAGTAACAATAAAAAACAAATATAATTTAATAAAAATCTTCAAAATTCTATTATACTATTGATAAAGTTAAATAACAATTTTTTTAAAAAAAAGTAATATAAGATCTACATTCGCCTCTGTGGCCCATGGCCCTTATGAGTCCCTCTTTCATTCACCTCTAGACATATAAGATTTTCTTAAAAAAGAAGATAATTGGGCTATGGTACGGACAGCTTATATGCGTCAGTATATCATCTGATGCATCCGAGGAGACTTTTTCCTGATTTGTACTTTTTATATCCGGAGAAAATAATGCTATATTCTGCTGCTTTTTTTTAGTCTATTTTCCTTTTTGTTTTTCAAAAATAATTTTGAATTCGCTTTCGTTAACCATTTTTCATTTTATTTTTAAAAAACAAAAAACAAAATGAAAAACAAAACTAGTGTTAACAGTAAAATATTTGAAAAACACAAATACTTGTTTTTGGTTTTGGTTTTGTTTTTCACTTTTTTTTTTATAAAAAAAAATCAATTTTTTTTTTACTTTTCTCCTTCTTCTTGGACGATGTCCTGGTCACTGTTCTTCTTCTACTTCTCTTCTTCTTCTTCTTCTTCTTCTTCTTCTTCCAAACTTCTTCTTCTTGGAGCACTCGACGCCGAAAGAAGTGAGCGACACCAATCTGCTCCAACGCCGGAGGAACAACGATATGCTCTTCAGTCCTAATGGTGTAAAAGGGGGCCGGCCCGGCCCACATCGGCACGGCCCCCCGGCCCGTTTAGGAAAACGGGCCGAGCCTGGCACGACACGCCACTTTGGTGGGCCGTGCCAGGCACGACCCGTTTTCCTAAATGGGGGCCCGGCACGGCCCTTCCGTGCCGTGCCGTGCCGCGTGCCGTGCCGGGCCGGCACGTGGGCCAAATGGGCCGGCCCATATATATTTTTAAAATTTTTTTTATATATTATTATTTTAATATAATAAAAAAATGTTTATAATAAATTAATAATAGATTATAGATACATTTTTTATTTTATTTAATGAATTAATTCAAAAAATAAATAAAGATAAAACATGAAAGAAAAAAAAAGTAGATAAAAATATGAAATGAAGAATTCTTTATTTATTTCGGACTTTCAGTATTACATATTTACATGATTGCCTCATTAAAAACCTTACCAAGAAAACCCAGTGGGATAAAAACTTGGTAAGGGAAAAAGAGTGCAATCGTATTACAAGTAAATGTACATGTACATGTACAACCTAGTTCTGGACCTGGTTACTGCCGGAACCCTCATCGACATATAAATTGGAGAAATTTTGAATAAATTGTTCATCTACCGTTTCATTTTGCATCCTCTTTCGAGCATGCTCCCAATCCCGAATGCATATTAATACCTCCACCATCTCTGGAGTCAAACAATTTCTTCTTGATTCAATAATTCGTCCACTCGTGCTGAATGCCTGTTCTGAAGACACAGTGGACACGGGGATAACCAGTATGTCACGTGCTAAGTGTGACAAGACCGGATACCTGTAGCTATAGGTCTTCCACCATAACAACAGATCAAAATTCTCCGTGTTTTCGTCGGCATCAAACTGTGCTTCAAGGAACCTATTCAGTTCGGCACCAGAAGATGCAGCAGATCGTGTAGTTGAAGAAGAAGAACTTGCTGATTTGTCTTTTTTCCGGCGTTTGAGAATGCTACAACTTGTCGGCAACGGTTGTGTGTCCGGTTCTGGTGATGGTTCCGTGTGAATGCCGCCAAACCTGCGCTCATGAATACTAAAAACTTCGAACAACTTGTTTCGAATGTCAGTAATCTGTTCGGAATAATCTATTGACAATTTATTACCAGTAAACTCAAGCAAATATTCTAAACCAGCTAATTTAATTCTAGGATCTACTATAACACCTAAGGCATAAAGGAAAGACATTTCAGACCAGTATTTTTTAAACTTGGTCTCCATGGCAACAACTGCATCGCCAAGCAAGTCATCTTCCCTATAAGTGTTTAACATGTCAGACATTTCCACAATCTGATGGATTGCCTGGGAAGATGTGGGGTAGTAGACCCCAGAAAGGGTTACAGTGGCATTGTAAAAAACCTGTAAAAATTCAACAAAAATCTTTGCCACATACCAATCGTCTGGTGTCAGTGATTGAGCAGGTGGACAGCCACTTTCGGCCAATTTCATGTTATAAAAACCTGAAATAGTTGTATCATATTCCAAACAATTTTTCAGCATTAAGTAAGCAGAGTTCCACCTTACCGGCATATCAGTTTGGAATCGTCGGGGTCGTAGACCGTTTAATGTACAGTGTCTGCCAAATTCTTGAAATCTTGGATTAGAGCTACCGATCCAAGAAATGGCATCTCTGATGCGTTCTATACGATTGCTTACTTCCTTCAAACCAGACTGTACAACTAAATTTATGATATGACTTGCACAACGCTGGTGGAAGAAATAACCCTCAGCTTGCGGGATGTTTCTTTCAGTAAACAATGCAATAAACTTAGTATTTGCTGATGCATTATCTAATGTGATAGAGAGGATGCGATGAGTTATGTCATAAGTTTCTAAAACAGAAAGAATGACAGCAAAAATATTGTCTGCGGTATGTGCAAAATCCATAGGACGAAAACCAAGAATTTTTTTTTGTATCCTACATTCAGAGTCTAAATAGTGTCCTGTGACACATAAATAGTCCTGTTTGGAACATGCGTTCCAAATATCGGAAGTTAATGCAATTGAGACAGTTAGATGCTGTAATTCAGCCGTCAAGTCATCTCGTTGGGTTTTAAACATTTTTATCAAATCGTTCCTAGTGGTGGTTCTAGAAACAATTTGCATTTGGGGGCAAAATACAGATGTGATAAATTCTTGAAAAAAAACACAGTCACCGAAATTAATAGGTTGATCAGTTTGTGCAATGTACCGTGCCAAACATTCTCTAGCATGCGCGGCGTCGTAATGCCACGTCGTAACCGACCCGTCTGGATGCCGTTGCAGTTGTGTCTGGGTTGTATTGGGTACATGTACGTGTTTGGGCATGTATTTTAGCATATGCCTTCTCAAATGACCGGTTCCACCCTTAGTAGTGGTATAGTTCTTAGGACAAAACTTACATTTGGCTCTGGGGCCGACCGTACCGTCTGGAAGTGTCATTTCTACTACGTCAAAACACTGCCATACGTCTGATGTTAACCTCTTAGATTTGGTACGTGATGTCGGTGTGGCACCAGAACCAGAAGGTCCCGCTACGGTTTCTGCCGGTCCGGAGAGATCAAAATCATCGTTCAGCATGTTTAGACCGTCTGCAAAATAAGGATGGGTAGGATCCATTTCCTAGAAAAAAAAAGTTTAGGTCATTAAAATTAACTCATACACATACAATGATTATTTTACTAACAAAATATATTAAAATTAACTACTAAAAATAAAATGATTTTTTTACTAAAAAAATATATTAAAATTAACTTCTACACATAAAAATGATTTTTTTTACTAAAACAATATATTAAAATGAACTCCTACACATAAAATGATTATTTTACTAAAACAATATATTAAAATGAACGCCTACACATAAAATGATTATTTTACTAAAACAGTATATTAAAATTAACTCCTACACATAAAAATGATTAATTTACTAAAAAATGTATTAAAATTAACCCCTACACATAAAAATGATTTTTTTACTAAAACAATATATTAAAATGAACTCCTACACATAAAATGATTATTTTACTAAAACAATATATTAAAATGAACGCCTACACATAAAATGATTATTTTACTAAAACAATATATTAAAATTAACTCCTACACATAAAAATGATTAATTTACTCAAAAAATGTATTAAAATTAACCCCTACACATAAAAATGATTTTTTTTTACTAAAACAATATATTAAAATGAACTCCTACACATAAAATGATTATTTTACTAAAACAATATATTAAAATTAACTCCTACACATAAAAATGATTAATTTACTAAAAAAATGTATTAAAATGAACTCCTACACATAAAAATGATTTTTTTTTTACTAAAACCATATATTAAAATGAACTCCTACACATAACATGATTATTTTACTAAACAATATATTAAAATGAACGCCTACACATAAATGATTATTTTACTAAAACAATATATTAAAATTAACTCCTACACATAAAAAATGATTAATTTACTCAAAAATGTATTAAATTAACCCCTACACATAAAATGATTTTTTTTACTAAAACATATATTAAAATGAACTCCTACACTAAAATGATTATTTTACTAAAACAATATATTAAAATTAACTCCTACACATAAAAATGATTAATTTACTAAAAAAATGTATTAAAATGAACTCCTACACATAAAAATGATTTTTTTTTTACTAAAACAATATATTAAAATGAACTCCTACACATAAAATGATTATTTTACTAAAACAATATATTAAAATTAACTCCTACACATAAAATGATTAATTTACTAAAACAATGTATTAAAATTAACCCCTACACATAAAAATGATTTTTTTTACTAAAACAATATATTAAAATTAACTCCTACACATAAAATGATTATTTTACAAACAAAATATATTAAAATTAACTACTAAAAATAAAATGATTTGTTTACTAAAAAATTATATTAAAATTAACTCCTACACATAAAATGATTATTTAACTAAAACAATATATTAAAATTAACTCCTACACATAAAATGAATAATTTACTAAAAAAATGTATTAAAATTAACCCCTACACATAAAAATGATTTTTTTTACTAAAACAATATATTAAAATTAACTCCTACACATAAAATGATTATTTTACAAATAAAATATATTAAAATTAACTACTAAAAATAAAATGATTTTTTTACTAAAAAATTATATTAAAATTAACCCCTACACATAAAAATGATTTTTTTTACTAAAACAATATATTAAAATTAACTCCTACACATAAAATGATTAATTTACTAAAAAAATGTATTAAAATTAACCCCTACACATAAAAATGATTTTTTTTTTACTAAAACAATATATTAAAATGAACTCCTACACATAAAATGATTATTTTACAAACAAAATATATTAAAATTAACTACTAAAAATAAAATGATTTTTTTACTAAAAAATTATATTAAAATTAACTCCTACACATAAAATGATTATTTAACTAAAACAATATATTAAAATTAACTCCTACACATAAAATGATTAATTTACTAAAAACAAATGTATTAAAATTAACCCCTACACATAAAAATGATTTTTTTTTTACTAAAACAATATATTAAAATTAACTCCTACACATAAAATGATTATTTTACAAACAAAATATATTAAAATTAACTACTAAAAATAAAATGATTTTTTTACTAAAAAATTATATTAAAATTAACCCTTACACATAAAAATGATTTTTTTTACTAAAACAATATATTAAAATTAACTCCTACACATAAAATGATTATTTTACTAAAACAATATATTAAAATTAACTCCTACACATAAAATGATTAATTTACAAAAAATAAAAATTAAAATTAACCCCTACACATAAAAATGATAAATTTACTAAATAAATAAAATTAATAACTGATATAAACATAAAATGATAAATTTACTAACTAAACAAACATATTAAATTTAAAATATAACACTTAAATAAAAATGTACCTTTGAAGTTTGAACTTTGGTGTCTTGGTGGAGAGATTAGAGAATAATAGTAAATTACTAATAAAATATTATAATAGTATATTAGTAGTGTAGAATAGTAGAGAGAGAATAAGAATGAAATTAAGAATAATTGAAATTGTACAGAGAGTTTGAGAATGGAGAGATTGAGAGAATTAGAGAAAGTGAATGAAAAGTGGAATGTGTGGGAGTATTTATAGAAAAAATAGAAAAGTGGGTAAAAATATAAAACACAAGAGTTGATGGGGAAAATTGTAATTTTTATAGTTTTTTTAAAAACATAATCGTTGGCTGACGTCAGCCAACGGTTATTTTTTTTTAAAAAAAAACCGTTATACACTTAAATTAAAAAAAAAAAAAAAAAAAAATTCCGCGTGCCGACTGTTGGGCCTGGCACGCCGTGCTGGCGTGCCGTGCCGGGCCGGCACGCCGTGCCTCAAACCCTTACCCGGCACATGCCAAGGATGGGGGCCGTGCCAGGCACGGCCCGCCATCCTTAGCAGGCCGGCCGGACCGGGCCCTCCAGGCCCGGCCCATATTTACACCACTACTCTTCACCGTCGATATGCTTTTCAACGCCGTAAGACTTCTTCTTCTTCTCTGATCTGGTTGTCTCTTCCTTTTTATTTTTATTTTATTTTTTGTTATATTTTTTTACTGTTATTTATATTTATTAAAATAAATACTTATTTAAGAAATATAATAGAAACAGAGCAGGATAGAACTCAGATGTGTGCGTATTTTTTATTTCACTCTCTGGGTTTCACTTTACCATGGCTCCTCCAAAATCACCTTCATTTTCTTCTTGAGCTCACGCGGTTTTTAAATTTTATACCAGATATGTTCCGGTTTTGTTTTTTAATTAATCTCATTTTCTTCCGGTAATTCTTTAAATTTTATACCTAAGGGTCTGTCCGGTACCATTTTTTTAGGGTGTTTTTGTTTTTGTTTTTGTTTTTTGAAAACGATTTCTAATTTGCGTTCGTTAACCGTTTTTCATTTTGTTTTCAAAAAACAAAAAAAAAATAAAAAAAAATCAGTTTTAAAAGTGAAAATTTTGAAAAACAAGTTTTAGATGTTTTTCTTTTTGTTTTTCGTATATATATATATATATATATATATATATATATATATATATATTGAAAAAATACTTCTATTTTTTCTTCTTCTTCTCCATACTGTCTTCGACTTCTTCTTCTTCACTTAATCTCATCTTCTTCATCTCTTCTCTTCATCTCATCTTCTTCATCTCTTCTTCTCTTCATCATCTCATCTTCTCTGATATGCTTCTTTTCATCTTCTCCTTCTTCTTCTCTTCATCTTCTTTTCTTCTTTGTGTCGCCGATCTGCTCCTGGAAGAGCAGATCGGCTCTTCTATATATATATATTTTCCTTTTTTCTTCATCTCACCGATCTACTTCTCTTCATTTTTTTTAAATTATTTTATTATACAATAACTCAATATATATATATATATTAGCATAAAAATCTTGGAGTAGCAATTATTTTTAAATAATTCAACATAGAGATTTTATCTGGTTATTATGAGTTATTAGATAATTATTTGGGATGAATTATTGACCTATCTTTTATTCAAATTAAAAAATTATAATAGAAAAATAATAGAAAAATTATACAATTTTTAATATTTTTCGGTTAATCTACCAAACGGGTTTTTTTTCTGTTTTCATTTTCAGAATACAACTTTCAGCATAAGCTATCATACGTGTTTTTGGATTTCGAATCTGAAACCAAAAATACTGTTTTCATTTTTATTTTTATTTTTCTTTTAAAAAAACAGCAAACGAAAAACGTTACAGGACGCGTCCTAAATGTTAAAAGACATCTGAATTCTGAATTGATTATGTACTGGTGCTGGGTGCGTGGTAATAGTTTTCTTGTTAATAGTTGCATTGCATTTGTTTAATTTTATTATTTAAATGATTATAGCATGATATCTAATTAGTTTTCTTGTAGTTGAAGTTGACAAGAAATGCCGTCGTCCGTCGAGCAGATAAAAAGTAAAATAAAAAATAAAAAATCAGACTTTGAGGAAAATGGTGTTGCATGAAAAAGATGATGGAGTTCCATGCGTGAAATAGCTTCCAAACTACTTTTCTAAAACATAAAAAATAAAAAAATTTCGTACTATAAAGTTATAGATATAATCTTTTTCCTTTTTTTTTTTAATGTATATATACAATTTTTCTATTATCAGTTCGTCATAATATAAAATATATCAAGACGAAAAATATGAACCATTAGATTTACATATTTTGATTCAAAATGTATGCACTTCTAAAATTTCTCCATAATCTGTGGTCCACATTTTTCGTTATAATATATTTTATATCATGATGAACTGACAGTAGAAATACCGTGTTTATATATATATATATATATATATATATATATATGTGTGAATTGGTTATTGGTAAAATGGTTATGGAAATCAATCAAATCTTAACCATACATTCATTATAATGCTTATGTATTATGAGATTATAAAAGATCAGTAGGAGAGTCATAGAGATTAGGGGAAATCAATAGGATCCAATTTCATCTTTGTCAAATAGGAAATCAATCAATCAATCACATCTTAACCATACAAGGATGTATTTCTTTATCTTAATTAGGCTCATCTTTGACACGACTGTATTTCTGTCTTAATTAGGCTTGATTTTTTTTTCTTTTGTCGTATAATCTTTGCACACTTAGTTTTTGTCACTTGGTTTTCTTTGTCTTAATTGGGCTTTTCGTCTATAAGCTTTTGCACTTTTATTTTTGTCACTTATTAGGCTGCTCTTGCGTTTAAAAGCAATGATGGTCATTGTAAGTGGTGGACCTAAAAATCATAATGAGTTGGATACTTGACAAAACCAATTATATATATAAAAAAATAAAAAATAAAAATTTAAGATAAGAAAAATTGATAGTATAATAAAGTTTAAATAAAATAAAATAAATAAAAAACATACTCAAAATAAATTAAATAATTTTATCAAAAGAAACAAAAATAGTAAACAAAATATTAAAAAATAAATAATAACAAGATAAACAACTTAAATAAAGGAAAATAATAATTTTATTCTTTTAAAAAAAATTTAAAAAACTAATTTTATAATAAGAAATTTTGTTTTGTATTTATAATGAATTCGTTTTAAATTTATATAAAAATAATTGATTAATAAATATTAATAGATATGTTTTTGAATTTTTTTATTATTCTAATTATTGGTAAATTATTAATTTATTGATTCTAAATAAATTAAAACTATAAAATAAAGAAAAACACTAAGGATAAAATAAAATGAATCATAATAATAGATGGATTATTTTAATACAATAAATTAAAATTTAAAATTTTAAGGTTTATTGATTGAATGTGTTAGGTATATCAAATTAAAAACTATTATAAGAAAAAGTTTAAAATAATAATAGATAATTTAATATAAAATTAAATTAAATTAAGTAATAAAAAAGACTTTAAAAATTTATTAAATTATATGTTTTGCTTGTAAAATTCAATTTGTGGGAATTGAACCCCTCGCCACAAATGTAGAAGAGAAATGCATTACTAATTTGTACTAAAAGATATTGTGTTATATTTAATTAGAAATTTTCAAGTCAGTACGCATTGATATAACTTCATAAGTTATATCAGTGTGCACCGAGGAGAAAACGACTAATATAATATATATATACAGTCTTTCTACTATTAGTTCGTTATGATATAAAGTATATCATGACGAAGAATGTGAACCACAGATTATAGAGAAGTTTTGATAAGTGCATACACTTTGAGTCAAAGTATGTAATCTAATGGTCCATATTATTCGTCCTGATATATTTTATATCATGACGAACTGCCAATAGAAAAATTATATATATATATAAACAATTTTTTTTTTTGAAATTTGAAAGTAGGATATAGGTCTTACCTTGTCTTATGGTGGGTTCACCCTGGGCAAGTACTAAAGTGCGAGATATCTATTTTGTTTTGTTTTTATTTATTTATTTATTAAACATTTAAAAATTGAGGGAAGGAGATAAGATTTTAAACCATAATCTCATTAGATTGTGTGAACAACTTACTACAAGTTAACTCAACTTTGATGGGTAATGGTCCTATGGAGAACGGAGATATCTCTTAAAACATTACAAATATTGATCAGCTTGAAAAAAAAATATGACAAGGTAATTGAGGCAGTCCAATCATTTGGAAAGAAACATTTAGTTAAAAGATCCTTTCATAATCTTGCTTTTTCTTTGTTCTCTTTTAATAAAAAACAATTGATTTAAAATTAAACATTTACCTATACGAGAGAGAATAAAATCTTGTAATGTCTCTTATTCTTCGGTGTAGGATAAAGCCAGAAATTTATTTGAGAGAACATTACAGTAAAACAAAAAAATTTAGGGAGTCAAAGTTAAAACATTTTAACATTTAATGGTAATTCTTTAAATTTTTATTTATTTATTATTATTTTTTTGAGAGAAAGAAGGCCATAACCCCCACGGCCCCACCGGGCCTCCTCACCTCCGCCCTGCTTAGATGTCTCCGGTTTAAGAAAAAGGCTAGAAGCCAAAAAAGACTTATGAAGATGCTAGCTCAGTTATCTTTTAGATGTCTCCGGTCAAGAAAATTGCATTTGTCATGATTGTTGCTGGAACAAGAAAGATATGATTTCAGGCATATCGTAGAACCAGAACATTACAAATTGAAGCCGGCAATCAAATCAGCGACGTCTAAGGCAGATTGAATTTAAAAGACTGACAATTCGTTTCTGGCTGCCCTAAAGAGTCTGCTAGAAACCAAAATCTGAAACTAGGAGATGTGAGAAAAAATGCATCGTCTTTCATAATACCAGTGCTACTTTACCCTGTCAATTAGAATTTTCCATACAATCTTGAACCCAAAACTACTTCAATAAAACTTAACTGGCGAGGACGAAAAGTTTTAAACATGGTACAAAAAAAGGTAGGCCGGCGCACAAGAATCCCCCAACTTCAGAAAGACCTTAAACAGATTCTTATCACCTAGCTAGATGTTGTTTTGGTATTCTGGAAACAATGAGAATTGTAATCCCGACTTAAAGAGACATGGGCAAGCTGAGATAAATGCACATCAGAACTTTTTGATGAAGTTGTAAATGTGTTCACTGACTTCCTCCGGCTTTTCTTGGTTGAGAAAGTGAGCTACTCCTTCCATTACTACTACTTCCTGCAAAAATGGTACATCTCTCTTGAAGCCACCGTTATGTATATATTCCTTAACTCCAGGGATGTGATAGGTAATGTCCAGGTCACCCACGATAAACTTCACTGGAACTTTGATCTGTACCCCGGTCCATGGGGCTGCAAGTTCCCAGGTTCTGCAAGACAAATTAAATTACAAGGTTTTAATAGCTTAGTCCAATATGCTTGCTGATCCTAAGCCAAACTTCAGACAAGGCGATGCATTGTTTCAAATAAAGTTTACAATTGCTCTGTAATTAATCTATAGATTTCGTGAAATAAATATACAAAACTAGAATCATCAGTGTGCAATATTTGAAATCATGATCATCCCCTGGTATCTCCAGTCATGGTCCACATTGATGTTTAGTACAATAGTTAATATCACTCTCAGCCATTTCTGATGTGAGATGGCAAATTTCTAGACAATAACATAACAAAGTTCAAACATAAAAGGAAAAGCATAAAAGATCGATCATATATCCACGAAAGTATCAATTAACGCGTAGAAGTACAAGAAAAAATATACCATGTTTGTTGATATAAAGTTAGTATCTAACCCTTTTACAGCAGCCATGATAAAAGTTGAGTGAAACTTACAGGTTCAAACATCGATAATAGTTCAATCCTCCGGTGAAGCCTTTTTGGTTAAATTTGGTGGCATAATAATTGACATCTTCTTCAGACAACCAAGAGGGTAAGGCCTGAGGATCAGGTAGACCTCTAAATCCTATTTCTTTAGGTATACAAAGTGCGTCTGGACTGCGAGATACAAGGAACTTCTTCAACAGTTTCGCAGTATCAATTTGAGCAAAGTCTTCTTCAACCTCTCCAGGTTCCTACAGCACAGCTATGCTTTGTAAGAAACAAAAATTTAACTCGAGCTATTTTTAATAAGAACTACAAGAGAAGCACCTAGAAAGAGAATGTTGAACATTTGAGCAATATATGGGAATCATACTCGATGGTAATTAGATAACAGTATTTTTGGATTGCCATTTCTTATGCATTGAACAAACAAATATATGGTCTCGCTCTTTAATTTCACACCAAACAACAGAGTATAACTGATGACCGCATTACTTCCTGAGGAAATTAGTACAATTGATTGCTAGAGACTTGGCCATGTCTCAGAAATCCTGCAAGGCTTACATTTTGAATTGTACTGACTTAACAATGTGTTGTCAGTCACATACAATGAACAAATTGTTGTTCAAAGACACTGATCTCATACAAAGAGTAAATCTTTAACAAATATAATTATTTTAGAGTAGGGATCTTGTAAATGGTCCAGCATTAACATTTCTGGTATAGTGAGTTTGACATCAAGGCCTGAGTGTGCAGAGAATACAATTCTAAAAATAAGCACATAGATGCTATTAACAGAACACAGAAAAATTAGGGATACAGCCAATTATTCACTTAAAAGACCTAAAAAACAAAATTTATGCACACCATACAGACCACAAAACTATTCTGTTTTCATTCAATTCAGAACATAAAACTTATAACAATTAAGCTTAATAACAAAAGTCAAAGCAAAACAGTCAGTCATATACTTATATGGGTAATTTCAGGAATTTAAATTTAAACGAAGTAAAAAAAAATACGTTGATAATTATCAATTCAAATAGTTTTTTATTTTTTATTTTAAAAAAAAAATCACCTGGAACCTGCAGATATAATGATCATCACCGAACAAGGCCCTGAAGGCGTCCACGGGCTTAATGGTCGGATTTCTGGGTCGAAACGCCACGCTCAAGTTGACCAAAGCCTTGACTCTATCTGGTCTAATCGTACAAAAATTCCAGGCTATTGAAGCACCCCAGTCATGACCCACCAAGAACACCTGCTCTATACCCAATTTGTCAAGAAGACCCACCAGGTCTCCCACGATATGGAACACCGTGTACGACGTCACAGACGGCGGCGCGTCTGTGTCACCGTACCCGCGAAGATCTGGGGCTATTGCACGGTAGCCGCGAGATGAGAGGTAGAGGAGCTGGTGGCGCCAGGAGTACCAGAGTTCCGGGAAGCCATGGAGGAAGAGAACCACCGGGCCGGTACCTATTGAAGCCAGGTGCATGTTGATGCCGTTGGTGGGTACACTGGTGTGCTCTATCTTCTCCATTTTTGGAACTCTCTGGTTTTGATTGTTAGGGAGAAGTGTGAAGGCAGATATATATATATATATATATAGAGAGAGAGAGAGAGAGAGACAGAGAGAGGTTCTCTTCGATTTCAACGGTGGAGGTTAATTTACAAGAATCAAAATATTTCAGTTGCAATTTTTGTCTTTCACGTTTTTATTTATCTATAATTGGGATAAAAAAAATCACTTTGAGGATAATGGCGGTGTTTGAAAAAGATGATGGAGTTGCATGTACGAAATAGTTTCCATACTATCTTTAACTCGACTGTATATCTTTGTCTTAATTAGGTTTGGTTTTGTTTTTATTTATTTATTAATTTCTGTCGAATAATCTTCTGATTAAAATTAGGTTGTAAAAACTAATCACAAGTTAACCAAACATTCTTTACTCTACATATATATGTGTCATTGGACAAAGATAAGAACAGTAGCGGAGGATTTAAATTCATAATCTTTTCATCTTTTATTTTTGTCACTTTGTTTTCTTTGACTATAAGCTTTTGCTCTTTTATTTAATGACGTGTATAAGCTTTTTCGTCTATAAGCTTTTGCTCTTTTATTTTTGTCACTTTGTTTGATCTTGCGTTTAAAAAGCAACGAAGCAACGAAGCATGCATATATATATATATATATATATATATATATATATATATATATATAGAGTCCTTTTCCTATCAGTGCGCATCGATAGAATTATATAAGGACATTGAATGTGAGCCACTCATTTATAAAAGAGTTTTGACAAGTACATACATACCAAGTCAAAATATGTAAAATGAATGGCTCACATTCAATGTCCTTATATAATTCTATCAATGCGCACTTATTTGAAAATTATTGTATATATATATATATATATACACACACCATACGAGTAGCGAAATGTATAAGTACATATCGTTTTTCGTAATTAAATCCATTAAAATTTTTAAAATTTATTTTAGTTTGTATATAAATTTTATTTAATGTCAAAAATATCCCTTATTTAATTATATTTAATTATATTTTTATAAGTAAATATCATCTACCCACATTATTATTTTATTTAATCAAATTTATTATTATCTTTATTTATATCTGATGACAGTGATTTTTGGGACTATGTAAAGTCGATCATGTGTCCAACAAACTATTACAAATTGTCAATGATGTTATGATAAAAATAGAAAAAAGCAAAGCATGCAAACACAAGTTTTACATGGTAAAACCCTAAATCGGGGAAACATCCACGGTTACTCGTGACGGCGAAAAGAAAAATTCACTATGATGAAACTGTTACACACTTTGTTCCTCTTTTTTTTTTGGCGTATTGTTCTACTCTCTTCCATACAATGAGATTATTGGTTTATTTATATGTGCATAGAACCCTAATCCTTAATGTACAAGTAAGGAAATGTGGTGTTTAATTAGGACTTGTAACTTGTTGAAGTCGTCTTTGTTTTCTTTCTTGTTTAGCGTCTTTCACGCATTGAATGAATTAGTTTTGTTGCCTGATTGAGACTCTATCTCTATAAGGGTGTGTTTGGTACGCCGGACGGGACAGGATAAGGTATGACAACTTGTTCTTATCCCACGTTTGGCGCAACCTTAGCATGGGACATGACGGGACAAGGTGGGACAAAAATCACAAAAAATTGTCCCACCCAAGACCCTAGGACAACTTGTCCCATGACATGGGACAAGTGTCAAAAAGACCAATGTACCCTTTAAATGTTAAAACAATTACAAACATATCCAATATATTATATTATATATATATATATATAAATTATAATTACATTTAATATATATATTATAAAATTATATATAATATATTATATATATAATAACCATGGCGGGGGCAGGTAGCCTTAAACCGTCTCACTCAGTCTCTCAGCGATTATATTTTCCCTAAAGCGGCAACCCTAGCCTGAATGGGACACAAAAGTTATTGGACATACTAGAGACAGATAAGGGCCTTAAGCCAGTGGATCAATATCAAATTTCTGACGTGCAGGATCCTCAACTAGAGGCAAGCACATAGCATACTTAGATATTACAGGCTGAAAGTCTTCTGATAGAACAATATAAAGAAGGAAGAAGAAAAGACTTAGTTAGACATGATAAATATTATATACTATATCATATATATATATATATTAATATATATAAGATATATATCATTTTATATATATATATATATATATATATATATTATATATGATATATATATATATATTATAATAATATATATTAATATATAATACATTATATATGATATATATGATATATATAATATTATATAATATTATTATTATATATAATATATATATGATATAGTAAATATTATTAAATATTATTATATATAATAATATTATATTTAATATATTATATATTATTATATATAATATTATAATATATATATAATATTATTTATGTAATTACAATTTATATATATTATTAAATATTATAATATTATATATATTTTTAATAATATATATCATATATATATATTATATTATTATATATTTAGGATACATATATATAATATACAATATATATTATAATATATATATATATAATATTATATTTTTTATAAGTATATATATATCTTATATATTATTATATATAATGATATAATATATCATATTATTATATATATAATATATATAATATTAAATATTAATATATAATATTAAATATTAATATATAATATTATTAAATAATTATAATATATTTCAATTACAATATTACTATTTGTGTTAAATATAATAATATTGTAATTGAAAACAAGAGGTCATTTGAACCTCTTGTTTTTATTAAATATTATAATATATTTCAATTACAATATTTATTTAATATTGTTAAATACGATATATAAAAATTGTTTAATATATTTTTTAATATTAGACAAAACAAGGAGGGCACCCTGGTCATTTGAACCTCTTGTCCCGTCATGTCCCAGCCCTACCAAACGTATAATAGTACAGTCCACAGTCCTTTCCCAGACATTCCAAACATATCATGGAACAATTGTCATGTCCAGTCCTGTCCAGTCCAGTCCAGTCCAGTCCAGTCCCGTCCAGTCCCGTCCCCGTACCAAACGCACCCTAAGGGAGTTTATTTCCTTATTAGAGTGCACTGCAAGATGCCTTGTTTAAGTGTGACTCTTTCTCTGCCTATTTGAGTCATGATTGCTTTTAATGTCTCCCACGCGACGTCTAACTGACCAGCTATCTAACCCGATCAGATCTCTTTTATTCTGATTGGATTGTCTTTACCCAACCGAGTTATTCGTACCTGATCGGTTAGTTTCCCCGACCATCTTAGGTAAACTTGACCAAGCCTTGAGATCATCTACTGGTTGCCTTGGGTTGATCTTTCCTGGCTGATTTTGGTGACGTGGCATATCTAATCACCATACTTTCAGGTGATCATACTGACTTGTCATTTTATCAAAAAATCCCTATAACAATATCATTTTTCTTTTTCTTTTTTATGTTTTTCTTCTATAAAATCAGACTACACTTTTTTTTTCTCTCTCCTCGTGTCAAGCAGCTTTCTCTATTTGTTTTCTTCTTGACTATTTTAGTCCACAAAATCAAGTTGATTCAAGGTTTTTCCGAATGAAGATCTATTTTATGTTTGTGAAAGTTGTAGGGATGCAAGATTTATGTCATGCTCCAATTGATTTAGAAATAGAAAAGTGTTTGACGAAATTGAAGAACAACTAATATTGATAAAAAAAAATCTAAAACGTGTTTGAAAGAAAAAAATTAAAGAAAACAATGCATAATTATTTTGTTCCTCTAATAAATATAATAAAATTTAATTTAAACTTATTTTTTTCACATCCAACTTTGGATGTTTTTGATTCATTCTCTGTACTTAGAGCATCTCCAATGCAAGAGTGATTTGTAAAAAAAAAAAAATGTCACATACGAATAATAGACGGTCTATTAAAAAATGTATCTCCAATGCAGCTTACATATTCAACCTCACGCTGATGTGGCAAAAAAATATTAGACGATGTTAACATGTACGTCTACTTTCAGATGGCCTGTTGCACAACTATTTTTTCGGTTGACTCAGCAAGTATTTAAAATTGACATTACATTTTCATCTATTCTTGGTAAGGAAATAAAAAAAAAGGAAAAAAAAGGAAAAAAAAAATTATACACATCATTAAAAATAAATGTGTTTTAAACAGAAGCATTGGATATCAAATTTTGAGTTGATTGTCTATCAAGTCTATCTTATGTCACATAAGAAGCAAGTCACTTTTGATGTCATATCAAGGATTTTTTATATGCAAGTCACTTTTGAATTGGAGATGCTACGATGTTCTGACTTGTGAAAAAAAAGATGTCACATAGGATAGATAGGCAGTCTATTAAAAATTGTATCTCCAATGAAGCTATGCATATTCAACCTCACGTTGATGTGGCAAAAAAAAAATTAGACATTGTCAACATGACTGGCTCCTTTCAGACAGCTTGTTGTATATCTATTTTTTGGTTGACTCAGCAAGTATTTAAAATTGACATTAAATTTTCATCTATTCTTGGTCAGGAAAAAAAGAAAAAAAAAGTGTGCACGTCATTAAAAATAAATGTGTTTTAAATAGGAGCATTGGAGACTAAATTTTGAATTGATTGTCTATCAAGTATATCGACATAGGAAGCAAGTCGCTTGACATTGTTGCCACGTCAATGATTTTTGGTATGCAAACCACTTTTGCATTGGAGATGACATCTCCAATGTAAGAGTGACTTGTGAAAAAAAAATGCAATATAGGATAAATAGACTGTCTATTAAAAAAACGTATTTCCAATGCAGTTGTGCATATTCAACCTCACACTGATGTGACAAAAAAATATTATACATTGTCAACATGACCGCCTACTTTCAAACGGCCTGTTGCACTACTACTTTTTCGGTTAGACTCGGTAAGTATTTAAAATTGATATTAATATTTCCTCTATTTTTGGTAAGGAAATAATATATAAAAGAAAAAGTAAAAAAAATTGGACATGACGTTAAAAGTAAATGTTTTTTTAAACATAAGCATTGGAGATCAAATTTTGAGTTGATTGTCTATCAAGTCTATCTTTATGCCACATAGGAAGCAAGTCACTTGATATCGTTGTCATGTCAACGATTTTTGGTATTGTAAGAACCTCTATGTTGTGATTGGCTTATTTCATGATATACTATATTTGGGGATGATTTTGTAATAGGTAACTTTAGTGTTCATTGACAAGTTTCCAAGCATCTCCGTGACTTCAAGAGCAAGAGCAAGAGAAAGAGGTAGTTTACTTGACTTGACTCGGCTCTTAATTGAAGAGATTTAGTTGCACACACTCACTAGTTTGCATTAGATATCATATCTTGCATTGTATCTAATTTGATAACATGTCCTGCATGTTAATTGTGCATTATTTTGTGTGCATTTCACTCATTTCACACTTGCACAACATTCATGTAAGATATGCATTTTTCTTGAGTGTTAAAAATGGATTTTTCCCTTTAGCGCGGCCTGGACCTCTTGGCATGCACTACTTATGCCGCGACACATGGAGCGGTACTCGCCAGTGTGTCATGTGCGGCGTGGGCCGCTGTTGGTGCATATGCATGCACATTGGTCCATACATCGGTCCATTCCAGAAGACCATTTCTTCTGTTGCGCGGTATGTACCGCGGTCTGGACATATGCCTGTACCACAGTACAGAGAGCGGTTTTGACAGGATTTTGTTTCCCAAGTTCAAAATGATGTATTTTTATCTAGGGCTTCTATATATATGTTCTTTTCTCTCCTATTTCATTTTTAGAGCTTCAGAAATTGATTTTTAGAGAGAGGAAGTGTTTCCTTAGTGAGAGAAGCTCCAAGAGCTGTCTTTGACTCTTAAAACCCAAACACCCGTCATCCATTCATGATTCAAGCATCATTTAGCTTCATCTAGGATGTTTCTAAGCATGTGTCTTCACCAACATATTTGACTTTTTAAGTAGAAAACCATTCTCATACATCCTTGTGTTCTTACTTAACAAGAAATCTCTTTTATAACTTGTTTGCATCTAGATTTAGATTTTAATTACAAGTTGAGATATTTGTTGATGTTTGGGTTGTTGTATTGTGATAGCTTGATTTAGGACATATTTGCCCTCTAACTAATTAGGACTCTTTGATTGCATTTGTTAATTGCATTTGTTAATTGCATTTGTTGTCCTTGCCATTTTATGTGACAACATGTGTTGATATGGCTTTGTTTGATGACTAGATTTTAGACTTGCATATCTATATCTAGTTAGGTCTTTATGAGCATTCATATAGACATTGATATCTAGGATTTGTACTTAGTGTCATCTTTAATTCCTAGATAAGCATTTAGTGTTACATAGCATTAATTGCATTTTTAATATTCATATATTCACTTAGGTTGTTAATCTCTTCTTTGAGAGTTAAGTCTTATGACTACAAGGTGTAGTGCACAAGCAAGTGAAGTCTTGCAACCAGGGTGTGGTTGGCAAGCAAAGTGATCAACGATTCACTATAAAGGCCCGTTGGGTAGTAGTGGTGGGTTAGTGACCAAGAATGGTGTGACTAGAGGTGAACCTATGTTGTAAACATCATTACAATAGTGGATTTGAGGATCGTGTGTGGCAAGAAGGATAGCCCGTGGTTTTTCCCTTGTTGAAGGGTTTCCACGTAAATATCAAGTGTTATTTATATTTCCGCACTTTACACTTGATTTTGTATGTTTGTTATGGGGTAAATTTTTAATATTGATTAATCAAGAAAAATTGGTAATTAACTTGATTAAAACCTATTAACCACCCCCCACCCCCCATAGGTATTTAGACACGGTCATACTTAGGGAGTTAGCTACATTGAGGGAGAGTATCCTTTTAGGGGGAGCATTGCCCATGCATTACTTTGTATTGCTTTATTTGTTGTTGAGTGCAATGCTTGTTTTTATTTGTTCATCTCACTTGCACTTGTTCTCGGAAAGTGCTTCTTGCTATTGTGAGTAGGTACGTTGATAATTCTATAATGAGATTGAAGAAATTGAAGATTTAGATTCTATGAATCTCTTTTGTAATGTAGAATTAATATCATGGACAATAGTTTTATTTTTGTTTTGTGAGGAATATTTGTGAGTGGTGATTTTGTCATGAAATAGCTAAAGGGGGAGATTGTAAGAACCTCTATTTTGTAATTGTCTTATTTCATGACATACCACATATGTGGATGATTTTGTAATGGGTAGCTTTGGTGTTCATTGGCAAGCTTCCAAGTATCTCCGTGACTTCAAGAGCAAGAGCAAGAGCACGAGCAAAATGTATATCACTTGACTTGATTCTTGAAGAGATTAGGCGTACACACACACACACACACACACACACACACACACACACACACACACACACACACACACACTTACATTCATTCCAATATTACTTGCATTTGTGTTTCCATGATTATGTGCATTTATGTCTCATTTCACACGTGCACTTTGTTGTTAGTTCTAAGTGTGGTTTTATGTGATATAATTCGTTTCCATTTGTATGATCGGAAACGTCCGCGCTTGCACGATGGTGTGCTTGTTTTAGCGCGATGGTTGACCAATCGAGAAGGTCTCATTCTTCTCTTGGTTAAGTGTTAGTTTTGGTTTGGTTGTTTGGAGTAAAGTGTCTAGTTTCAAAAGAGTGGATTTCAATGATTTAAATGTTTTTCAAAACTGACCTTTGTATGGTCTTGTGACCATAACATTTTATACAAAGCTTCAAAATGAGTTTTGAAATTTTTTATACAAACTAGACACTCATACATTTCCAACGGTATATTATTCATAATATTTCATGACCGTTTGGATTGGTTTTGATTTCTCCAAAGTAACCACTAAAACAGGACAACTCTGTTGCTATCTGTTTTTGACCTTTGGTAACTCAAATGACTATATCTCTTTCCATAGATATTGAAAGTCATTCCATAAAAAGGATTAGAAAGTAGACATCCATACATTTCCAACGGTATATTATTTTCTAAATTTCGATGTTGTTTGGTCATGTTTTAAGCCGTTTGAAAATCAGGCTGTTGGCTGATTTGCTATTGCGAGGCTACTGCGCGGGTATGACATACCAGACCCGTGCACTGCATCGTTTTTGCCCAGAAAATTATGTTTTAAAACTTCTCAAAACTACGTAGTTTCATTTGCATCATATATATACACTCCATCTTCTTCCTCATTTCGACCAAGAGCTCAAAAATACAGACCTAAGAGAGAGAAAGAGATTTCTTGAGAGAGAAAGCTTCATTTAAGCTTCATTTAAGCTTCATTAATTCTCCAAACCCAAAACTCATGCATCCATTGCATCAATCCACTTGGTAAATAAGAACAAACCTTTAATCTTTGATTATTGTTCTTTAAGTCCAATGGTTCGTTTTTGTTGCATATGATTTGTAGAAATCGTTTTTGAATGCATATTATTGTTGAATGATGATATGATTGGGTTTGTATTTTGTTAGCTTAATTGATTAGGTCATTTTTACCTAAAAGTTAGGTCATAAATATTCATGTGTGATTTATTGATGACTAGGTTGGTAGATTGTGTTTTAATAGACTAGTTAATGTTCATGAATATTTATTTGTGTTGTATTTTGATAGCTTGCATGATTATGTGTTTTTACCTAAGACTTGATTATTCTTAAGAGATTAATTGACAACTAGATTAATAGATTTGTGTTTATTAATCTAGTTGAGCTCTCTTGAATATTCAAGGTTGTTTGTTGACAATTAGTTTGTTAAAAAATCTCTACACAACTAATTGAGTTTGTTTGTGATAGACTTTGGTCTAAGACTTGCATTTAGTATATGATTAAATGATTTGTCTCAATCATATGAATATATGCTAAGTATATGTTGAATACATTGTGAGCATATTTATTGATTCATTGTGATTGTTTGTGATAACTATGATTGTTGTTATTGATAACATCTAGTTAAGTCTTTATGCTTTGCATTTAGACATTTGAAAACTTGGATTTGTTTCTACAAACTCCTAGTTGGGCAATTTGTGTGAGTCTAGCACTTGATTGCCTTTGAGCATCTTTTACATGTTCACATTTAGACATTGATCTCTTTATTGAGTTAAGTTTTGTGGCTACGGGTGGTAGTTGCACAAGCAAGAGAAGCCTAGCAACCAAGGGTGTGGTTGGCAAGCATTGTGTCGGGAATCCATTGTAAAAGCCCCGCAGGTAGATTAGGAGGTGCTCACGCCAAGAGTAGTGGATCTGGGAATATCACTAGGAATTGAACCAATAGTGGTGAGTGGTAGTGTTCACAGCCTGGGGTTATCTAGAGTGAGAGTTCGTGTATCACTTGAGGGTATAACTTTCTCTTCATATAGTGGATTTGGTGACGTAGGTGACTAGCTTGGCTAGTCCGTGGTTTTTCCCTTGTTGAAGGGTTTCCACATAAAAATCAAGTATTCTTTAATTTCCGCACTTTACTTGATTTTGTATGTTTGTTTATATTGGGTTAATTGTGATTAATATTGACTAATCTAAAAATTGGTAATAATCAATTAACAACCCATTCACCCCCCTATAGGTTGTATTAGACACACGCTTGAGGTGTATTTTCAGGTATGCATGCCACTTTTGTATCGGAGATGTAGAGTGACTTGTGTATTTCCAATGCAGCTGTGCATATTCAACCTCAAGTTGATGTGATAAAAAATATTAGATATTGTCAACATGATTGTCAACTTTTAGACGGTCTGTTGCACAACTATTTTTTCGGTTGACTAAGCAATTATTCAAAATGAAAAATAATTTTTCATCTATTTTTAATAAGGAAATTAAAAAAAATATGAAACAAAATTTGGACACGTCATTAAAAATAAATGTGTTTTAAACAGAAGTATTAGAGATAAAATTTGAGTTGATTGTCTATTAAGTCTATCGTTATGTCATATAAGAAGCAAGTCTCTTGACATTGTTATTATATCAACGATTATTGGAATACAAACCACTTTTGTATTTCCTTAAAAGATGAAAAATATATTTGAAATTAGTATTTAAAAGAGAATCTAGGGTTTAAGAAAATGGAAATTTTTTAAAGATATATGTTAATATCAAATTATTAATAAGAATTTGTTTCCAAGAAATTAAAATTGGAAACTGATTAATAATTATTAATGGTTGTAGTTACAAACTATTCAGTCTTTTTGGTAATTTTATTTAAGGGCATTATTGGATTTAAAAACATACTAATTTTTGGTGGACAGCTTCTTCTTACAATCCACAAATTATCTATTTACTCTCAAATTTAATTTTTTTATTAATGACAATTTTGACGTGAATTAAAATTACTAAGATAAAAAGAATCTAAAGACACTCTAAACTAATTAAATTATTAAAAAAAAGAAATTCTCTCTCCTAAATCATTAGGTTAAATAAAAATAAAAATCATACCTCCATACTTTCTCGATCAATCTCTAATTAACAGTTAAAGAAGAAAGAAAATTTTGGTTTTTTACTAACAATAATATATATATTAAAAAGTCAATACAAATACCTTGTTTTTATAAAAAAAATATAGATATATGAAAACTTGATTTGTTGCAAACTAGATTCGATTAAACTCAGAATTTCTAAGACTAATGAGAGAATTAAAGTTCTCTAGGCAATCACATACCTATAAAAGTAACAAAAGACATTTTCACATTTCGATTGTTTTTTAAAAAAACAAGATACTTGTTTTTTAAGTTTATTTTTAATATATACATATATACGGTTCCTAAAAATCAAACTTATTCGTAAATTGTTTTTTCTTAACAGTTAGTCTTGCTTGAGAAAGAATGAAGATAGAAAATTAGATATATGTATTGAAGGAGAGAGCATTTATATGGTAATTAAAAATTTAGGAAAGAGTCTTTAATATGTAATATTTAATCTAATGATTTATGAGAGATAATTTCTTTTTTTTTTAGTAATTTAATTCAAAAAATATTACTCCTCAGATGAATCTAAAAGCTACAATGATTCGTCTTAATTTTTATTAAAATAAAATAGAGTGTCTTTAGAAATTTATTTTTAAAATGAAGTTTCTTTAAAATGGGAGTGCCAAAACATAAAAAGGATAATCTTGGAACAAAAAGAAGTGTCTTTAGAATTTTTTTAAAATTTAAATTTTGAAAATGGAGTATCTTTAGAAATGAAGTGTAAAAAGAAAAAATTGGATTATCAAAAGAAGTTCTTTTTAGGGTGTACATATAATTTTTAAGGGGTTCAAATATCACCATTCATACCGTACTCGGCTATAAGATATCTCTTTTGTTTTTTTTTTCGTTTTTTTAATTATTAATTTAAAAATTGAGAGAAGGTGATAAGATTTTAATCCATAAACTCACTTTCATGGGTCATGCTCATGAGATATCTCTAAAACATTACAAATATTGATCAGCTTGAGGAAAAATATGACAAGCAAGGTAGCCGAGGCAATCCAATCAATTGGAGAAAAAAAATATAGTTTTTTTTTTCTCTCTTTTCTTTTCAATTAGAGAGAAAAAATTAGACAAAACATACTTGTCCAGAGTGAAGGTTCTCTCAATCTTGCTTTCCTTTGTTTTTGTTTAAAAATAATTGAGTTTGAATTAAATATTTGATTGCATGAGAGAAAAAAAAAAGAGAACAAATCTTGAATTTTGATCATATAATGTCTTTTATTCATCCGAACAAATCTGAGGGGCTGTTTTTTATTTATTTTTATTATAAGTTTTATTACCCCTTTTCACTTATATTAAGCTATATGGATTTGTTTGTTTTTTTTCAATTTATATCTTAAAATAAAGTATATTTATCTGATAGAAAAAGTAAATTTTTTTTGGCTTTTATCATATTGAAAAAGTGTTATTGCGGAGTCTTTATAGTATATTTCCATAAATATCCTATAATAATTTAAACATTTACAATTTTATCTAAATATAATAAAACTTAAAAATCTATTTTCAAATCGAGAAAAATCCCCGATTTTCAAGAAACCCTAACACAACCTCATCAACTCAATAGGGGCGACGACGGTACCGCCTCTTGGGACTGAAGAAGGCCGGCCAGCATCCTTCGGGAGTTCGACTACAGCGGAGACGGCTGTGGGCGGAGGCGGAGGAGGAAGAAGAAGGGAGAAATGCGTGGAGGTTGAGGAGAGGAAAGCGATTGGTGGCAGAGGGGGAGTCGAAGATGGCGGTGGCGGTGGTCTCCCGGAGAAAAAGGAGGTCTTCTTCTTTTTCTACGGATGATGATGCTGGGTGGTTGATGAATGGCATCTCTTGTTCTTGTTCTTGATTGATGTTCAATTTCTTTGATCAACAGACTAGTTTTGAATTGATTTCGAAGGTTATATTGGTCGTGTGGAGGAGAGACATGGACCATTTTTCACCTGATCTCCATGTGAGACCTGGTTTGAGATGATGAGATATGGTTATCCCAGATTCTCATAGGGCTCAAAAAATAAATAGCACTTTTTGGAGGTGGTATTTCAACAATGTCACAGCTTTAATAACTTATGTTAAAAAGGCACATATTATGGTGAATGGACAAAAATACCCTCAATAGTTGTTTCACATCAGATTTCTTTCATTTAGTTTACAATGACAAAGTTGTGAAGTAGAGAGAGAAAGTCCGGTTGAAACTCATGCAATCACTCGAACGGTGATGGAGTAGCGCTACACAGACGCATTCTGGGGTCGAGCTCGAATGCCTTTCTTTCGAGTTTTTTTTAAAAAGCTCGAATTAAAAAAGCTCGGATTAAAAAAGCTCGAAGCCTTTTTAAAAAAGCTCGAAAGAAAGGCCTTCAAACTTTTTTAACTTTCTTTCGAGCTTTTTACTAAAGGCTCCGAGCTTTTTTTAAAAAGCTCGGAGTCTTTAGAAAAAGTTCAGAGATTCAAAATTCCCAGATTCAAACTTCACAAAACGACCTTCATGTTTACAAAAGGAACGATTAAAGTGTTACAAGACTCATACTTAGAAATGCAAGATAAAAAAGAAGTATTTCAGAAATATGTTATCTTGTTGTGCTGAAGGATGTCGAGAAGTTTATTTTCAGACAAGTTTATTGTAGAGAGAGAAACAGACGAGTTTAGTGTTCTAAGTATAGAGAGAGAAACAGACGAGTTCAGTGTTCTAAGTATAGAGATGAAAGTACAAAAACAATAGAAAAATGATTATTTAAGGGCAATTTTGGTAGTTCACCATAATATGTGTCTTTTACACATAACTTATTAAAGCAGTGACGTCGGTGCAACTCATATCCAAAAGGGTGACATTTCTCACAATTCCCATGATTCTCATATATATATATATATATATATATAATTTTGCTTTTTCATATTTCATTATTTTTATTCAAATATTAAATGAGGAAGGTTATAAATGGACAAATAAAAAATTATACATTTGTGATAAGTCATTTAAGACGAGATAACAAACATATAATTATATCTTAATTTTTAAGACTTATCAATATCTCTTATAAATTAAGGTCTTATAATACTTCAAATAAAAAAAACAACACCACATTATCATGTAATGTCTTTTATTCTTAGATGCAGTCGTCGGATCGAAATTTTAGTTTGAAGGGCTATTATAGTAAAACAAAAAAAAGGTGGTCAAACTGTCAAAGTAAAAACATTTTAAAATTTAATGGTAATTCTTTAAATTTTTTAATTTTTTTTGGTAAAATTGCTAGAAAAAAAAAAATATGAGAAAATGCTAAGACCTAGTTTGACATTGTTATACTGTGGGGGGAAGTGCTTTTGGTTCTACAGTGGGGAAATTACTTTTAGATTTGTTGTGGGAAGAATTACCTGAGTGTTTGGTAACTGGTTATTAAAAGTGTTGTGAGAACTAAAAGCAATTTCAATATATTTAGTAAACTTTAAGTAAAAAAATGCTATGAATATGTAAAATTACTAGAAATGATAAAGATCGAAGAACAAAAATCATTCCCAGAAGCAAAGATCACGACTTGAATGTAATTAGTAAATAATAAATGTAATTAATACAAATAAAATATATAGCAATCAAATGAAAATTAAACAATCTTTTAAAAAAAAAGTTTTTTTTTAAATAAACAAAAATAAAAGTAAAACTTATATAAACCTAAACTCATCCAATGAGAACTTACGGACATCTGATCAACACCACCCACTACTCCACACCCAGACATATATCAGCTGCCATGATCTAGCAAACCCATCACTTTTGAATCCTCTATCTTCTTCTTTAATTCATCAATTTCATGGTTCAAAGTGTAGATTTGTTAAATATGCTCATAAGTTTGATTATTTTTTGTGTTGTATGTGTGTTATTGCAAAGGTTTCGCTTGGATTTGCAAAGGTCTTCTCCTTCTTCTTCACAATTGAAATGTGGGTTCTTTGTGTGGTTAACCGTTGGAGTTGGATTAATTGTTAAAAGATGATTGGTGTTAAGACCCTGAAACTCGAGAGTACGAGTGGTGTGTAGGTGTAGAGAATGTCTTCGTATAAGCGGAGGACGAAGTTAGATGGCGGAGGGATTCCGATGGAGTCGGTTGTGTAGTTGTAATTTGCAAAAAAGAAAGTCAAAGGTGGAGGAAAGAGTTTTCATTATTGCTTCTTGGGAAGCAGTTTTCAAAAGCATCAAAAAGTAGCTTCTTAAAACTGTTGTCGGAGAAGCCAAAAGTGATTAAAAGTACTTTCCCTAAATATTTACCAAACACCCTAAATCCAATTCAGAATCACTTTTGACCCCAAAAGTTGTTTAGGAAGCATTCCGTGGACCTCACTCAGTTAGCTTTTCATGGGTCAAGAAAGTTGCTTTTGTCATGAGTATCGCTTGAACAAGAAAGACGTTATATGAGGAATCTTGTAGGACCAGAAGTTTATTCTGTTTCTGAAAAGAAGCCGGCCAACAAACAAAATTCTAAGTTCGATATCAGTGACGTTATGAGTGACGTCGAGAGGCATTGGAATTTAAAAATGAAAAAGCGACAATTCATTTCCGGCTGGCCTAAAGAGTCCGCTAGAAGCCAAAATCTGAAACTATGAACATTGGACATGATAATGAAACTTCGGAGATGTGAGAAAAAAAAGGCATCTTCTTTCATTAGACCAGTGCTACATGTCCCTGTCAATTCGAATTTCCAATCTTGACCTCCAATAAAAACTTAATTGACGAGAACGAGAAGTTTTGAACAAGATACAAAAAATAAAAGTAGGCTGGTGCCCAAGAAGGCCCCAACTTCTGAAAGACCCTAAACAGATTCTTACCGCCTAGCTAGATGTTGCTTTGGCATGCATTCTGGAAACGATGGGAATTGTAATCAGAACTTTTTAATGAATTCGTAAATGTGTTCACCGACTTCCTCTGGCTTTTCTTGATTAAGAAAGTGGGCTACTCCTTCCATCACTACCACTTCCTGCAAAAAAGGTACATCTCTCTTGAACCCACCGTTGTGTATATATTCCTTAACTCCAGGGATGTGATAGGTAAGGTCCAGGTCACCCACGATAAACTTCACTGGAACTTTGATCGGTACCCCGGTCCACGGGGCTGTAAGTTCCCAGGTTCTGCAAGACAAATTAAAACACATCAGCTTCAATCAATCACAAGGTTTTAATTGTAGCTTAGTCCAATATGCTTGCTGATCTTGAACCAAACTTCGGACAAGGCGATGTGTTGCATTGTTTCAAATAAAGTTTACAATTGTTCTATTAATTAAATCTATAGATCTTGTGAAACAAATATACAAAACTAGAAGCATCAATGTGCATGTAAATCATAATTATCCCCTGGTACCTCTAGTCATGGTCCTCAGCTCATTGATGTCTAGTATATGAAAAAGTAGAACATGCTTGTTGATACAAAGTTGGTATATAACTCTTTTATTGCAGCAATGATAAAAGTTGAGTGGAACTTACAAGTTCAAACATCGATAATAGTTCAATCCTCCAGTAAAGCCTTTCTGGTTAAATTTGGTGGCATAATAATTCACATCTTCTTCAGACAACCAAGAGGGCAAGGCTGGAGGATCAGGTAGACCTCTAAAACCTATTTCTTTCGGTACACAAGGTGCCTTTGGACTGCGAGATACAAGGAACTTCTTCAACAGTTTCGCAGTATCAATTTGAGCAAAGTCTTCTTCAACCTCTCCAGGTTCCTACAGCACAGCCATGGTTTGTACGAAACGCAACTTTAACTCGAGCTATTTTTAATATGAACTACGTACAGGAGAAGCACTAGAAGGAAAATATTGCAAATTGAGCAATATATGAGAATCATACTCAATGGTAATTAGATCACAGTATTTTTGGATTGCCATTGCTTATGCATTGAACAAACAAAATACAGTCTCACTTATCGATTTTACACCAATCAACCGATGACCGCATTACTGCTGGTGGAAATTAGTACAATTGATTACTAAGATTTGGCTCTCACAGATCCTGCAAGATTTATATTTTGAATTGCACTGGACTTGACAATATGTTGTCAGTCACTGAGTCACATATAATGAACAAATTGTTGTTCAAAGACTGATCTCATAAAAAGAGTAAATCTTTAACATATATAATCATTTTAGAATAGGGATCTCGTAAATGGACCAGCACTAACATTTCTGGTACAGTGAGTTTGACATCAAAGCCTGAGTGCAGATAGAGAATAAACATTGCAACAAGCCAACAATTCTAAAAATTAAGCACATAGATGCTATTAATAGAACGCAGAAAAATAAGGGATATAGCCAATTATTTCACTGAAAAGACTTAATTCAAGAAACATATTCAATGTAGCCCTAAAAAAAGCAAAATATGCACATCGTTTGGACCACAAAACAATTCTGTTTTCGTTCAATTCAGATCATAAAACTTATAACAATTCAGCTTAATAGCAAAAGTCAACGCAAAAGGGTCATTAAAACGAAGCAAAAAATCAAAATAAGTTGATAATTACCAAATAAAACAGTTTTTTTTACCTGGAACCTGCAGACATAATGATCATCACCGAACAAGGCCCTGAAGCCGTCCACGGGCTTAATGGCCGGATTTCTGGGATGAAACGCCACGCTCAAGTTGACCAAGGCCTTGACTCTATCTGGCCTAAACGTACAAAATTTCCAGGCTATCAAAGCACCCCAGTCATGACCCACCAAGAACACCTGCTCGATACCCAGTTTGTCAAGAAGACCCACCAAGTCTCCCACGATGTGGAACGCCGTGTACGACGTCACAGACGGCGGCGCGTCTGTGTCGCCGTACCCGCGAAGATCGGGGGCGATTGCGCGGTAGCCGCGGGAGGAAAGGTAGAGGAGCTGGTGGCGCCAGGAGTACCAGAGTTCGGGGAAGCCGTGGAGGAAGAGAACCACCGGGCCAGTACCTATTGAAGCGACATGCATGTTGATGCCGTTGGTGGGTACAGTTGTGTGCTCTATCTTCTCCATTTTTGGAACTCTCTGGTTTTGGTTGTGACTTGTGAGGGTGAAGTGTGAAGGTGAAGTGTGAAGGCAGATATATAATATAGAGTAAAGAGTGAGGTTCACTTCGATTCAGCGCTGGAGGTTTGTCTTTATTGTTAAAAGATGCCGCATAGAAGAAGAAGCATCATTTGGTTTTGGTGTTTCGGTGGACTGGTACGGCAAGTTTGGTATTTACTATTTCGAACCAATCGGGTTACATCATCTGTGATTTTATATTCCTGAGACGTCATTGCCTTTTGTTTCAGACTTATAGGATAAAAGTGATAAGGACAAATATTATTAGTGCACTGTTAATCTGTGCCCTATTACTCTATTAGGTAATGTTAACCTGGGTCTAAGGGCACATGTTAAGACACTATAAATAAAAATATTAAAACTGTATTTATTGTTTTTAATCATAATAAATACATAAACATAATAATAAATATATTTTGACATTCTATCTATAGTGTCTTAACTTGTGCTCTAAGGGTGCGTTTGGTACGCGGGACGTGATGGGATGTGATAGGTGTAAGGACCTCGATTTTATGATTGGCTTATTTCATGACAAACCACCACATTGGGGATGATTGTGTAATGGGTAGCTTAGGTCCGTATTGGCAAGCTTCCAAGCATCTCCATGACTTCAAGAGCAAAAGGTATATTCACTTGACTTTGTCTCTTGAAGAGTTTAGGTGCACACACACACTTCATGCATGTTTTGTTTATCTTGCATTTGTGTTCTTTATTGTTTGAATAAGTATGCATCCTTTTCTAAAACACTCACTAGCTTACATTAGATATCATATCTTGCATTGTATCTTAGTTGATAACATGTTTGACATGTTAATTGTGCTTCATTGTGTGCATCCCACTCTCTTCACACTTGCACAACATTCATGTAAGATTGACTTTTGTCTTGAGTGTTAAAAAGGGATTTTTCCCTTTGGCGCGGCCTAGACCGCTCGGCAGGCTTTGCTTGCACCGCGGCGCACGGAGCGGTATTCTCCAGTGCGTCATGCGCGACGTGGACCGCGACCTGTGCACTTGCACGCACAACGGTCCCAACCACGGTGTTGTCCAGACGGTGCACTGCTGTATGTACCGCGGTATGGACACTTACCTGAGCCGCGGTCTAGCAAGCGGTTTTGACGGGATTCTGGTTCCCAAGTTCAAAACGATGTAGTTTGATCTAGGGCTTCATATATATTCTTCCTTTTCTCTTCTTGGCCGACCAAGAGCTTAGAAAATCATTTCTAGAGAGAGGTTAGAGCTCCTAGAGAGAGAAAGCTTCAAGAAAGCTTCTTTGACTCTCCAAACCCAAAACCCATCTCCATATTGCATCATTCAACATCATTTGAGCATGGGTCTTCATTGTTTCATGACTAGGTAAGCAAGAACTTCTTTGAATATCATTTATTGTTCTTCTTATTCTAGATTAGGTATTTATTGCATGATTAAATACCTAGACTCTACTTATTGCATATATTTATGAGTCTCTATAACATGATTGGGTTTGTTTGTGATAGCTTAATTGATTAGGTCATTTTTGCCTAAAAGCTAGGTCATAAATATTCATGTGTGATTAATTGACAACTAGGTTGAGAAATTGTGTTTTAATCAACTAGTTAATGTTCATGAATATTTGATTGTGTTTGTTTGTGATAGCTTGCATTATTAGGTCACATATGCCTAAATAGCTAATCCATAAATATTCATGTATGCTTAATTGATGATTAGGTTGACTTTGTGCATCTAGTCAAGTTTATGAATGTTTATGTGAATTTAATTGACAATTAGTTTGTTAGAATTTCTCTACAACTAATTGAGACCTCATGTGTGTACATGTAGGCATTATTTGATAACTAGGATGTTGTATTGCATTATCTACATCTAGTTAAGCATTGTATGTTTGGTCTAACATATATTGTGTTGAGCATTCATTGATTGTTCACTTAGACCCTATACTCTTCATTGAGTCAAAGTCTTGTGGCTTCGGGGTGAAGTTGCACAAGCATTGTAGTCTTGCAACCAAGTTGTGGTTGGCAAGCATTGGTCAAGAATCCATTGTAAAAGGCCTGCGGGTAGAGTAGGAGGTGCTCACGCCGATAGTAGTGTATCAGTGGATATCACTAGGGATTGAACCAAGAGTGGCGAGTGGTAGTGTCCATAGCCTGAGGTTATCTAGAGTGAGAGTCCGAGTATCACTTGAGGGTGTAACGTTTTACTCATATAGTGGATTTGAGGATTGTGTGTGGCTAGAAGGATAGCCCGTGGTTTTTCCCTTGTTGAAGGGTTTCCACGTAAAAATCAAGTGTTATTTATATTCCGCACTTTTACTTGATTTTGTATGTTTGTTTATGTTGGGTTATGTTATTAATATTGACTAATCGAAAAATTGGTAATAATCGATTAACAACCCATTCACCCCCCTCTAGGTTGTTAGACACACGCTTAGAGTGTATTTTCAATAGGACAAGGTGGGACAACTTGTTCTTGTCTCATATTTGGTGCGACCTTAACATGGGACAGGACGGGACAAGATGGGACAAAAATCACAAAAAATTGTCCCACCCAAGACCCTAGGACAACTTGTCCCATGACATGGGACAAGCGTCAAAAAGACCAATTTACCCTTTAAATGTTCAAACATTTACAAACATATCCAATATATTATATTATATATATATATTATAAAATTATATATAATGATATATAATATATTAATATTTAATAATATATAAAAATTATAATTACATATATAATATAATATAATATAATTAATTTTATTATATTAAATATATTATTATATATAATAATATATATATCATATATTATATTATATATTAATATATATATATATATATCATATATTATATATGATATATATATTATAATAATATATATTAATATATATATATAATACATTATATATGATATATATCATATATATATATATACTATATATATAATAATATATAATATATTATTATATATTATTATATATAATTTTATAATATATAATATATATAAATTATAATTACATATATAATATTATATATGTAATTATAATTTATATATATTATTAAATATTATTATATATAATAATAATATATTTAATATATTATATATATATATTTAATATATTTTTTAATAATATATATAGATGCTATATATATTATTAAAAAATATATTAAATATATATATAATATACAATATATATTATATATAATATTATATTTTTTATATGTACAAATATTTAATATTATATATATATCTTATATATTATATATAATGATATGATTATTATATCATTATATATAATAATATATAAAATATAAAATATTAATATATAATATTATTAAATAAGTATAATATATTTCAATTACAATATTACTATTTATGTTAAATATAATAATATTGTAATTGAAAACCATTTGAACCTCTTGTTTTTGTTTAATATTATAATATATTTTAATTACAATATTTATTTAATATTGTTTGTTTAATATATTGTTTAATATTAGACACAACAAGGAAGACACTCTGGTCATTTGAACCTCTTGTCCCGTCCTGTTTCAGCTATACCAAACGCATAACAGTACAGTCCACAGTCCTGTCTTAGATATTCCAAACACATCATGGAACAACTGTCATGTCCTGTCTTGTCCAGTCCAGTCTCGTCACGTCCCGTCCTGTCATGTCCCGTCCCCTTACCAAACGCACCCTAAGGGCACATGTTAACACTATCCATATTAATATTATTATTATTATTATTATTTTTTAATAAATGGAAACGGACGGAGATCGGAATTGATCATGTGTAGTTGGGTGCATGGTAATATATTTCAGTTATGGTTTGATTGATTATAGGATAAGGTATATTTAATTTGTTTGCTATATAATATATTTCAGTTATGGTTTTATGTGTAGTTACCTGTCTGTGTTAGGAATTTTGTTGAGGCTGATATGCCTAACTTATGTGTAGCTCCCTGTTTTGGTTTCCCTGTTTGGTTTATTTGTCAAAAAAAAAATTTATCTACATTGCCAACATCGGTAGAGGTCTCCCACCCTCTCCACCTTTAGGGTGTGTTTGATGCGTAGGATTGGATTTGATATGATCGAACTATTTTTATGAAATTAGATTGGATTAAATATGATTTGATTAAAGGGCAAATTACACTAAACTCCTTGAGGTTTGAGCAAGTTACACTTAGATGGAAAAGTTTCTTTATTATACACTAACACCTCCAAGACTTAAATTTGACTTTTAAAATATCTAAAATACCCATAGTTATATTATTTTATACTTTATTTTTTTTACATTTTAACCAAAAACTTTATAAACTTTAATAAACATAAAAAAAACTAAATAAAAATACGATTCATTAAATAAATAAATAGTTTTAAAAAATTAAATAAATAAATAGTTTAAAAAAATTAAATAAATAAATAGTTTAAAAAAAAGTAAATAAATAGTTTAAAAAAAGTAAATAAATAGTTTTAAAAAAATTAAGTAAATAAATAATTAAAAAATTAAGTAAAAAAGTATTAAAAAATCAAATAAATAAATAGTTTTAAATAAATAAATATTTAAAAAATAAATGAAAAAATTAAAAACATTAATTTTTTAAGAATATACATTAACAGAGACAAGATAAGCTCTAAATATCCAAGGAGTGTTGGGAATCTTGTAGCTTCTATCACCATCATTTTTACTGTAAAAGTTTGGATATTTAGAGTTTTTCTTGTCCCTATTAATGGATATCCTTAAAAAATTTAATGTTTTTTATTTTTTTCATTTATTTATTACATTTTAAAACTATTTATTTCTCTTTTTTTAAAACAATTTATTTATTTTATTTTTTAAAACTATATATTTATTTTATTTTTTAAAACTATTTATTTATTTATTTAAACTATTTATTTATTTAATTTTTAAAAACTATTTATTTATTTAATTGTTTTAAACTATTTATTTATTTAATGAATCATATTTTTATTTATTTTTTTATTTTTATTAAAGTTTATAAAGTTTTTGGTTAAAAGGTAAAAAAGAAATAAAGTATAAAATAATATAACTAGGGACATTTTAGGTATTTTAAAAGTCAAATTTAAGTTTTGGGGGTGTTAGTGTATAATAAAGAAACGTTTCCATCTAAGTGTAACTAGTCCAAACCTCAAGGGATTCAGTATAATTTACCCTTGATTAAATTAGTAATGTGATGTGTTTGGTGTAGTATGGATTGAAATAAATTAGTACTGTCTCTTGTTCGGTATAACATGGGATATGATAAAAAATAATTGAAAATAATTGTTTTTTTTGTGAGAGGTTGATATAAAATTATATAAAATTAATTTTTAAATAAATAAAATCATTTTAATTCAATTCAAATAAAAGGAAAATATTTTTTTAAATTAAAATTGGTTAAAAGTTATTGAAATTATTTTTTGAATAAAATAAATTAGTTTTAATAAATAAATAAAATTAATTTGAAATAAAATAACATTTATTTATTTTTATTTCTTTTAAATATTACAATAATTCGAGATTTGGGGGGTGGGGGGAATGACCCGAACCCACAATATCGTAGCATGAGTGTGAAGGGCATACCACCGGACAAATCTCATCTTGTTATGTTTTAATTAATATTAAAAATAGATTTTGTAAATGTTAGAATAAATATATTAATATTAAAATAAGTAATGCAATTAAAGTAAGAAGAAGAAAAAAAAGGCAAGCCTTGTGCCACAACAGGATCATTGGTCTATATGGGATTTGAGAAATCCAATCCCATGTAATCCAATCCCATATAGACCACAAACGTGAAATTGTACTAAGATTAGTCCCATCTCATATTATTGCGGTTTTATGGACAATGACAAGGAAATATAAATATAAAAGATATTAAAGTTTGAATCCTGGTGATTGGATGAAGATCGTAAAATCTCCGACCACCAAGGCAAAGACCCTTTGATAATATAATGTTTTTTTTAACTCTATATTAGTAAGGGTCGAATTATATTAATTTAAAATTTTGATTTAATTTGATAACAATTGTCCATAAATTTACGTTTATTTCAGTTATGGAAAACAATAAAGAATTCGACAATATTAGGTTTAACCGGTGGTATATCTCTCATATATATACCCTTTAGTTTGTCATTTCGAGTCGTGTCATCATAGTCGAGTCCAAGGAATCTTTTGTTTTTTCATCTGAAGACTGAACAATCCTGAATTTTACTGAAAAATTGAATAGTAACTAAAACCTGAATCTGAATGTCATGTTGTTTTTTTTATCACCTCTGAATAGAATGTCAACTTATTTATTTTTTAAATATAAAATAATTTAAAAACAAGTAATTTAACATTTATACCCTTATTACTATTAATTATTATGCATTTTCATTTTATATAATACAAACAACTAAATAAAAATAATTTAACAAATCTTAAACCATTTTTATGTAATAATTGTAATATATTATTCATGATTAAGGGATGATAAATACTTGATTTTTTTAATTTAAAAAGAGGATAAATATGATTTAGAAATGGTTTTGATTTAAAAAAATAGAATTGAAGGTTCAACGATGGTGTTGAAAGTTATAATGTGATTAATGTTTTTTTTAGATATTTATCATCAGTAATATGTTTAAAGAAATAAATTTATATAATATAAAATTTTGATAAAATTGAAAATATGTTATCTTTAGTAGGATAATCTTGGAAGAAAATATAATAAATGCAATCCAATGATTTGGAATTAAGTTAAAAATCAGGATTTTTTACTTTTTATTTTAAGTTGTTTTTTTGGTATTTTTAAGTTATTTGACCACTTAAAAAAACAACTTAATAATTTCAATTCAGACCCATTAAATTTCAAGTGCAAAAATCAAACGATTCCCAACTTTTTTAAATTTGGGGGGACCGGGACATGATAAGAAACATTTTAAAATAAAGGGGTATTATCAATTTAGTCCCTAAGTTTTGGTGAAAGGTCAATTTTTTTTAAAAGAGTTTGCTTTTTTACAACACTAGATCCCTTACTTTTCAAAAATACATCAAATCGATCCATCTGTTAGTCAACCGCTAGTCTAACTTAACAGTTTCAGGGGTATTTTTGTCTTTAAACATAAAAAATACCATAATTTTGATTTTTAATTTTTTAAATATATATATATATTAACGGATTAATAAAATAAAATATTAAAAAATCATTTTGTTTTTCTTCATCTTCTTCACAGTTCATCCCTTATCTTCATCCTCTTCACAGTTCATCCCTCATCTTCATCCAAATCCAAATCCAACTTCTCACCTAACAAATTCCATCAACAATAACACAACAAAATTTCATCCAACACAACTCAAGTTATTCTTGGATTTCATCCACTCTTCAACAAAATGATTTTTTCAAAAGGAAAATAAGAAAATTGCAAAAACTTTTTTTAAAAAAAAAAATTGAAAATGGAAAATTTTCCAGATTTGAAGATATTTGAAATTTTTTCCAGATTTCTTCGAACAATATAAACACCATAACCATCAGATTCAATTCAAGCCAACCCCAAATCAATAATTGAAAACACAAAAACACAATCAAATTCAATTCAAGCCAATCCCAAATTCAAATTAATCACTATCCATCATCAATCTCTTATAAAAAAAATATATTAAAACAAAATCGTGGATCTGGATCTCTCTCTGTCTTCTATTCTATAACCCCCACCACCACCTATCCCCATCGATCTCTCTCTCTCTCTCTCTCTCTCTCTCTCTTTTGCTCCAACAGACGGTGGAGAGCGCGTGGAGGAGCGATCTGCTCTGTTTGGGCGATCTGCACCGTCGCACGGAGGAGCAATCTGCTCTGTCTCTCGATTGCGTGGAGGAGCTACACCGTGCTCCGGAGCTCGCCCGCGAGTTTCATCTCACCGGAGATGGAGCAGACAACTCATGCTCCATCTGATATTGTTCATGGTTGAGGACGACTAGTTTTTGTTTATTGAAGATTGATTAGAGAGAGATTGAATAGAGATGACAATGGTGTGTGGGTGTGGGTATTAGCAAATTGTGGTGTGTGGATGTGGGTGTTAGCATATCGTTTGTTTTTATATCAATTTTGTTTTTAATTTATTTGTTAAAAATAAAAAATAAAAAATAAATAAATAAGTCACCAAAGATTCAAAGAATGAAGGTTCCCAAATCAATCTGGTTTTTTCCATATCTGATCCTAGATCTTAATCTAGGTTTTCCAGATCTGCATTATCATTGTCTTTTTGTTAAAGGTGGAATTTTTTTTGTTTTTTTTTTCTTTTCTTTATTTGGTTTTTCTTTTTTTTCTTTTTTTTTCCTTTTATTTAAAAATTTTGTTATCTATTTTGTAGTGTTGACACATGGAATTTTTTTTTTCATTTTCCTTTAATTTTTTATGATATATTTTAATTTTTAACTAAATTTTCTTCTTTTTTTCCCAAAAGGAAAACTTAAATGTTTTATTTTATTTTATTTTATTTTTTAGAAGGAAGTAAATGTTCAGGGGTAAGGGCGTCATTTTACCTATTATGTAACCTTTGACTGTTAAAAGTTTAGTCAAATGGACCAATTTGATGCATTTTTGAAAAGTAAAGGACTACGGGCTATAAAAAAAAAAACAAACACGTTTAAAAAATTGATGTTTCCCCAAAACTTAGGGACGAAATTGATAATACCCCTAAAATAAATGAGCAAAGGTTGGCTGGGTTGGCTGTGTGGTTCTGCTGCTGGTTGGTCTGTTTTGGCCGCTGTTGGGGTTTTCATTTCTGGCAGCTGGTTGTTATGTTCTGTTGTTTCCTCTGTTTTGTTTTCGTCTGTTGGCTTGTTGTGGCTTGTTGCCTGGTTTGTGTGTCCCTTGTTTGGCCTCCTTTTGGCTCTTAATAAAATCGTGTTGTTCACAAAGAAAATCTGAGATAAAAAATGTAAAATATTAAAAATATAAATAATAATAATAATAAAACAATAGGCGCTAGTGGTCCCTTTGGGCCTCATGTTGCGAAGCATGTCATCCTCCAAAAAGAACAAGACAAAATTTCATTTAAGTTTAATTTTATTTTAAGATTTGACACCTTTATAAATATCTTTACCTTATTTATCACTGTCGTCTCTATTTTTTTTTCTTCTAAAACTCATTATTTTAGTCCATATGACTAAATATTTGAAAATCAACTATTTTAAAACCCGTAAAAGTACAATTTTACTTTTGTTACTATTTAATTTAGCTAAAATGATTATCTTAACTTTAAATTAAAATAAAAAATAATAAAATTCTCAATAATAAAATCTTAAATAAATAGATTACAAAAAAAAATTTAAATAAATAATAATAAAAAAATCCATTAATTTTTTCTTATTTTTAATTTTTTTTTTCATAATGGATTTTTATTTAGCTAAAATGATTATCTTAACTTTAAATTAAAATGAAAAACAATAAAATTCTCAATAATAAAATCTTAAATAAATAGATTACAAAAAAATTATTAAAGATAATCATTTAAAGCTAAGATAATCATGTTAGTTAAATAAAAATCTACTATTAAAAAAATACAAAATAAGAAAAAATTAATGGATTTTTTATTATTATTTATTTAAGATTTATTTTTTGTAAACTATTTATTTAAGATTTTATTATTGAGAATTTTATTGTTTTTCATTTTAATTTAAAGTTAAGATAATCATTTTAGCTAAATTAAATAATAATAAGGGTAAAAGTGTATTTTTACAGGTTTTAAAATAGTTGACTTTTAAATATTTGATCAAGTGGACTAAGGTGATGAGTTTTGGAAAAAATAGAGACTAAAATAATAAATATTATAAAGCCATTTATAAAGGTGACAAATCACAAAAAAAATAATAAATAGGACTAATGTGAAATTCTACCAAAGAAAAATTTATAAATAATTAATAATAGATAACAACCTTGCATAAAAAAACAAATAAATAGATAAATATTAAAACACTAATTTAAGTCACAATTTTATGCTTAGTTTGAAGATATGAAGCATTTGAAAATGTTAGATTTATCATAATCTAATTTTTGTCCTGACCTCACCTAATCTCATATCCAAATCCATAATACACAGTGTTCTAGTAAGCGCTAGGCGCTAGTCGGGCGGAGACCCAGCGCCTAGCGCCTAGGCCGATTAGTAGCCGATTAATCGGGGATTAATCGGAAAACACAATTACAAACAAATTCCAATTAGAACTCCAAAGAAAATTATTTCCAACAAATTATTTCCAAATCCAATCATAAACCAATCCAAATCCTCAATTATTAAATCCAAGAAGTATTCTTTCCAAATCAACAAATGTCAAATTACGCATTAAACGGATCTTGAGTGCACATTGGGTCAAACTTTATCCAATTAATTTTTTTATTATATATATATATTTTTTATTTTTACTGTGCTACAGTTCGGTTTTAATGGGTTCCCACTATGAAGATTTTGTTTTTAGTGGATGAAATTTAAACAGGCAAGTTATTGAATGAGTATGCACAAGCAATTTCATTGTATGTTTTTCATGGATTGAAGTGTTCTGAGAATTTTGAAAAGTCTAAGTCTAAGTCAAGGAACAAAACCAGAGCACTTGTTGAACACAACACACGGGGTCTGGAGGATTATTCAAAATTTCAGATAAGACCAACAAAAGAAATACCACGCCAACATTTTTTTTTTGAACTGCAAACGATATGTATTGAAGGCTAAAGTAGCCGAAAACAGAGCCACCTCCAAATGGAGGGATCAACAGACCAATACACGAAAACAAGTCCCCATAAAAACATCAGCAAAGATAGCATCAAAACATGAAAAACAACACTATACAATCAGACTTCATTGCCAGAGCGGAGCAAGAAACATTCTGAGAAACCCAGAAAACAGAGAAATTGAAACCGAACAAACACCACTAAAACGTGAAACCTCATAAATCTCTCCAACTAACCAAGTCCCCTTCCTTGCTCGAACCTTTCTTTGCCAATAAATATGCATAGCCATTGCTAGCTCTTGGACTGAAGCTAACCACAATTCTGTGATTTCCCACGCCTAGAAAAGAAACAAGACCACAAGAGAGTGAAACACAATAATTTCAGTGATTTTCCTATTTGAATTGATTTCCCCACTCAATGATTTCCCCACTTGAATTTAATCCACTACACAAACCATAAGAAACACCCAAACCCACCAAAGCTCCCGTAAAAATCAGTGAAACACCCAACAAGAACCAAAAACAGAGAGCAAAAACAGACATGAAAACAAAAGAGATGAGAGGGTATATACTGGTGAACCGAAGACAGCTGCGACCTTGCGACGGAGACGGCGACGGAAGACAGAAGCTTACGGTGGCAGGAGCAATGGGCGATCTGGTTTAGCCGTTTTGGTTTGTAAGCTATTTGGTCGAAGATGAAGGGAAAAATTAGGAAAAATTGGTTTAGGTTTGGAAGTTTGATGTTGTAATTGTTAATGATCTGAAAAGGAGGTTGTTTTCAATTCTTTGCAAAAAAAAAAAAAAATTTAAACAGCCTAGGCGGTCAACGGCTTTGACCACCGCCTAGCCGATTAGTCGCCGCCGTGAACGAGTAATCGGAAACCGCGGAATGTGGCCGATTTTCACCTTTTCTCCTCAGTTGCCAGCCGCCTAGAGGAATTGGACCGATTAATCGGCCGCCTAGGCCGATTACTAGAACACTGATAATACATAAGACCCTCGATTATGAAATGACTTATTTATATCTTATTAACAAATACATTGAACTTTCTCCCTTAAAAAAAAGACCACATACGTTGAACTTGTTGAATAGTTATTAAAATAAGAAGTCCAACATTGAACAACAATAATAATATTATTAATATTAATAAGATCGGTTGAATAATGACATAACTCAGCTGGTAGATAGACGAGCTTGATGTTTGGACAAATGACTCACATGTTAGCTGTTCGAATCCTATCAATAGTGACTATAATATTTTTCTTCAAATTTGCTATTATAAATAATTTTTTTCTATTAATTCATTAAAATTAGTCAACCTAATTAGTAAATTTGATGAATAATTGTACCAAGAAGCCATTTATTCTTTCATCAATTTAGCTAACATCGGAAATATTTGACAATCTATAAGAATGAAGAGATTTTAGTTGAATTTTTGTATTTCACATCTAATTTATCTTTTATAAAATAGAAAAAAATTTATATCTCAAATAAAAAAGAGTGGTGCTATCGGCACATCCCATACCGATCTATTCATGCCTCACTTTTTTAATTATATAATATATTTTTTTCCTTTATCAAAATTACTTAAAAAGATATACAATTTAGGAAAGAAATATTTTACAAAGTAAATCTATTAAAATCTCACATTCCTTTTCCAAAAAAAAAACTCTGTTTTTTCAAAAAAAAACTCTGTTTTTTCAAAAAAAAAAATATTAACTCTTAAACCCTAAAATCTGCTTCTTACATACATATAAAATATTATGGAAGAGTTTGAGAACAATATCAAGAATATGGAAGAATTGTCTAAGAATGAGATCAAACATCTTGATAAATTGTCTGAGAATGACATAAAGCAAGAACTGTCTGACAATGGTAGTAAGCATCTGAAAACAATTTATTATCTGAAAATAAGTTTGAAGTTTATTTTTTCTTTAGAATGATATCAAACCGTCGTTGTGTTGAAATACCCTGTTATTTTTTATTTTTTCTTTTCCATCAAGAAATAAGAAGAAAGAAAAAACTAAAAAAAACTAAAAATAAGAAGAAAATAAATAAATCAATCAATGGAGGTGAGAGAGATGTATACAGATACATAGATCAGAAATAGATAGATCATATATGGTATGTATTAAGTTTGAAAAATAAGTAAAATGGGTAGTTTTGGAAATAAACCAACAAATATAATAAAAACATTTAATTTTATTTAATTAAATCTAAATTTTAAAAAGTGAGGCATGAATAGACCAGTAGGAGGTGTTCCAATAACACCACTCATTAAAAAAAAAAAAAGATTTTAGTCAATTTTGTGTAACTGACATTTTTTATTTTATCTATAATCGAGGTCAATTTTATAATCTTCCATAAATGTCATTGAGCAAATAAGAAACAATCCTATGTACTTTGAGGATAAGAGACGCCCGAGAGGTGCTTGAAGAATATGATGGAGTTGCATATATGAAATTGGGGTGCTTGAAGAAACAATAAGATAAATTGGGTGTATTTTTAGTTAAGTGGGTGTTTTTACTTTTTAATATATATATATATATATATATATATATATATATATATAAATTGGGTGGCTTTATTTATAGGCACCCAAATATTAGTAACAAAATTTTGGCTCAACTGGTTCAACTATTATATAGACTTGGTTTAGCCGGTAATCATCGATTTCTATCCAAAAGTCTACAAAGCCAAAGATTCCAACATTTAAAATTAAAAAAAAAAATTTACTTAAAAGAAACTCTCTCATTCTCATAACTTATCTACTAACGATGCAGTTTATATATGTCAGGCAAGAAAATTACACTAGTCACGAATGTCCGTCGATGCAAATTTCCAATGCATGATTAAAATCATCCTGGTAGGGTTGTGAGCCACAAATGTCTATTTTTTTTATTGAACCGTTTCAAGTAAACAGCACAACAAAACTTATTTGACGAGGAAGAAAAGTTTTGAAAGTTGCACATTGAGGACGCAACGGGAATTTTTGATCAGAATTCACATGGACATATATAGGCATGGTGATGATCAGAACTTGTTGATGAAGTCGTAAATGTGTTCACTGACTTCCTCCGGCTTTTCTTGGTTGAGAAAGTGAGCTACTCCTTCCATTACTACTACTTCCTGCAACAATGGTACATCTTTCTTGAACCCACCGTTGTGTATATATTCCTTAGTTCCTGGGATGTTATACACAAGGTCCAGGTCGCCCACGATAAACTTCACTGGAACTTTGATCTGTACCCCGGTCCAAGGCGCTGCAAGTTCCCAGTTTCTGCAAGACAAATTAGAATACTTCAGCTTTCATGCCCTGCCCCATGCAATCAATTACAAGGTTTTAATTATAGCTTAGTCCAAATTTTGAAGCATCAATTTGCATGTGAATCTAATTTAACCCTTGGTATCTCCTTCCACTGGTATCGGTCATGGACTCATGGTCCTCATTGACATGTAGTACAACATTCCATATCAATACTCTCAGCCATTTCTGTGGCACTAGATGACAAACTTCTAAACAATAACATAACAACTTTGAAACATAAAAGATGGATCCTATATCCAAGTATCGATTAGGAAAAAGTAGATCATGTTTGTCGATACAAATTAAGTTGGTAGGTCTAACTGTTTTATTGCAGCCATGATAAAAGTTGAGTGGAACTTACTGGTCGAAAAGATCGATAATAGTTCAATCCTCCGGTAAAGCCTTTCTGGTTAAATTTGGTGGCATAATAATCGATATCTTCTTCAGACAACCAAGAGGGCAAGGCCAAAGGATCGGGTATACCTTTAAATCCTGTTTTTTTGGGTATACAAGGTGCTTTTGGAGTGTTAAACATTGTAAGCAACTTCTTCATCAGTTTGGCAGTATCAATTTGAGCAAACTCTTCTTCAACCTCTCCAGGTTCCTAACAGCACAATTCAGCTATGTTTTGTAAGAAAAGAAGAGTTAATTCAAGCTATTTTTAATATTAACTACAAAGGATAATATTGAACATTTCGGCAATAAATGCAAAGAAACATAAAATTAAATGACAGTATTTCTGGATTGCCGTTTCTTATACTGTATATGCATTGAACAAACAAATATATCGTCTTGCACTTTGCTCATCGATTTTACGCCGATCAAGGGACTATATCAAGGTATGAATTTATAAACATAATGAAACAGGTATATATATATATATATATATAATTTCAAGAACAACATATTCAAAACCGAATATTGACTGGTCATATTCGGTTTTATGCATATGCCAAAACCGACCTGAACCAAAATGGACACCCGGAAATGCATATCATACAGATTACAGAGCACAAACAAATTTCCCATCATAAAACTTAAAACACTTGAGCTTAATAACAAAAGTCAAAGCAAAAACAGTCCTTTAAAAGGGTAATTCCAACAATTAAAAGTAGGATTTGGATCCAAATTCTTAAAAGTAAAACCACCTATAATTTATAAACATAATGAAACAAATATTTAATTTCAAGAACACCATATCCAAAGACCCGAACTGAAATGCCCACCCGGAAATGCAGATCATACAGAGTACAAAACAATTTTTTTCATTCAATTCAGATAATAAAACTTAAAACACTTCAGCTTAATAGTAAAAGTAAAAGCAAAACAGTCCGTTAAAGGGTAATTCCAACAATTAAAAGTAAAACCAACTATAATTTACCGATTAATAAAAAAAAATCACCTGAAACCTGCAGATATAGTGATCATCACCAAACAAGGCCCTGAAGCCGTCCATAGGCTTCTTGGCCGGATTTCTCGGATGAAACGCCACGCTTGTGTTGACCAAGGCCTTGACTCTATCTGGTCTAAGCATACAAAAATACCAAGCTACCATAGCACCCCAGTCATGTCCAACCAAGAACACCTGCTCTATACCCAATTTGTCAACAAGACCCACCAGGTCTCCCACGATATGGAACATCGTGTACGAGGTCGCCGACGGCGGCGCGTCTGTGTCGCCGTACCCACGAAGATCTGGGGCTATTGCGCGGTAGCCGCGGGAAGATAGGTAGAGGAGCTGGTGCCGCCACGAGTACCAGAGTTCGGGGAAGCCGTGGAGGAAGAGAACCACCGGGCCGGTACCTATTGAAGCCACGTGCATGTTGATGCCATTTGTGGGTACTGTTGTGTGCTCTATCTTCTCCATCTTTTGGAGCTTTCTGCTTTTGGTGGCGGTGGTGCAATGTTGTGCGAGGGTCAACAGAGCTGAACAATGAAGGCGGGTATATATACAGAGGGGGAGAGGGAGATAATAAAGAGTATCTTTATAATTTGATATTTTCCACAATTTTGTTAAAAAAATAATAATAAATAGTGGGTGAACTTATAAATTGTCATGTTTTTGGATGGCCAACTGGCCCATATTGGAATCCAAATATTAATAAAAAAACAAAATTTGTTCTCGGAAAGGCAAGAATTTTGCACTAGTCATGAATGCCAATGTGCGCAAATTTTCATACTTTATTAAGTTGCAATTATAATCTTCATTTATTACATCCTATTTTATTATTTTATTGTCTTTTGTAAATCTTAAAATATCAATTTTACCCTATCTTTAATTTTTGGGTAGTGGTTTAGTCTGGACATAAACAATTTTAATTAAAATTTTAAAACAATAATTGAATCAAAACCCTAGAAGATGAATAGTCTCTACCATTGTTTATTTTAACTTTAACTATAGTTGTAGTTCTTGTGAAAGATAACTATAACATGTTTGGCGAACTTTGTGACAGTAATGGTTATTCCATCTAATTCCATCAAATTCCATCAAATTTCATCATATGAGTGACATTTTAGTAAATAAGGCGATGACAATAATTTATTTTAAATGTTTTTTAAAAATAAATTTTTTCAATGAGAATCATTTTGGTAAATAAAGGGATGATATTAATTTATTTTAGATGTTTTTTTAGAAATCAATTTTTTCAATGAGTAGCATTTTGGTAAATAAAGGGGTGACATTAATTTATTTTAGATGTTTTTTGGAAATCAATTTTTTCTTTTGTTTTTTGAAACGAATAATTATATTCGGTGTGTAAATATATATATATATATATATATATATATTATATTTACACACCGAATATAATTATTCGTTTCAAAATACAAAAGAAATGGTTTATATCAATACACGTGTCTCTTTTTGTTTTTTTAGATTTTTTAGATTTTGTAGTCCTAATCTTCTCAAAAAAGACATATATATATACAAAAATTTTCAAGTCAGTACGCACTGATATAATTTCATCAGTACGTTGGATGTTAACCATTAGATTTACATACTTTGACTCAAAGTGTATGCACTTATCAAAACTTCTTCATAATCAGTGGTCCACATGCAACGCACTGGTATAAGTTATATCAGTGCGCACTAAAGAGAAAATGACTGTATATATATATATATATATATATATATTTGAGATATACTATACGTATACACACACTAAATATTATTATTCGTTTCAAAAAATAAAATAAAAAATTGATTTCCAAAAAAAATCTTAAATAAATTAATGTCATTCCCTTGTTTACCAAAATGCCACTCATTTGATGGAATTGGATGAAATTGGATGGAATGACTACTACTGTTATAGGGATTTTTTAATAGCATGACAAGTAAGCATAATCACCTGAAAGAGCGGTGATTAGATATGCCACATCACCAAAGTCAGCTAGGAAAGATCAACCCAAGACAACCAATAGATGATCTCAAGGCTTGATCAAGTTTACCTAAGATGGTCGGGGATATTAACCGATCGGGTACAAATAACCAGGTCGGGAAAACTAACCAATTGGGTAGAGACAACTTGGTCAGGTAAATACAATCTGGTCGGGTTAGGCAGCTGATCAGTTAGATGACGCATGTGACTCATTAAAGGTAATCACGACTTAAATACGCAGAGAAAGAGTCACACTTAAACAAGGCACCTTGCAGTACACTCTGATAAGGAAATAAACTTCCTTATAGATATCAGAGTCCAAAACATGCAACAAGTTTAATTCATTCAATTCGTGGAAGACACGAAATAGGAAAGAAGATAAAGACGACTTCAACAAGTAATCAGTCCTCAGTCCTAATTAAACACCACCACCACCTTTCCTTACTTGTACAATAAAGATTAGGGTTCTATGCACATATAAATAGACCCATAATCTCATTGGAAAATATAGAGAGAAATATACATAAACATACATAAAAGATAGATATGTAAGAAAAGAGAGGAAACGAGTGTGTAATCACATTATTCATAGTGAATTATTCTCCTCACCGTTACCGGCAACCGTGGATGTTTCCCCGTCTTGGGGTTTTACCACGTAAAATTTGTGTCTTCATAATCTCTTTTTCTTTTCTTATTCACAACATTATTGTCAACTCACCATAATTTGTGTGACGCGTGATTGACTTTACGTAATCCAAAAATCACCGTCAACAAAAGTAAGGAAATGTGATATGGGATAATTATGGTGATAATTACTATGAAATTAAGCCAACAAAAAAAAAATGGGATAATTACTTTGGTGGCCATCAAATTGATGACACACTATCAAAATGACCACTAGATTGGAAAGTTGTTCCAAAATGACAATTTTGGCGAAAAGTGTGACACTAATGGCAATTCCTTCCAATGAGTGGCATTTTAGTAAATAAGTTGATGACATTAATTTATTTAAAATATTTTTTTGGAAATCAGTTTTTTATTTTATTTTTTGAAATAAATAATTATATTTAGTGTGTGTAAATATATATATATATATATATATATATAAAAATTTCAGGATTTCTTAAAAATTGATTAACCGAAATGCTACTCATTAAAAAAATTGACCATTAGTGTCACAAAGTTTGCCAAAAATAGTAATTTTGGAACAACTTTCCAATCTAGTGGCCATTTTGATAGTGTGTCATCAATTTGATGGCCACGGGGTAATTATCTTTTTTTTCATTCAGTTTAATTTGATATTTTATTATTAAGTTGACATCCATTATTAATATTGTTTTTTTTAATTTTATTTACTTTTTTTTAATGGTGATATATATATATATATATATATATATATATATATATATATGAACAGAGCATGGCACAAGATTATAATACTATGACAGAAAGAAGAGAAACAAATACAAGAGTTTATTGGGATTTGAATAAAATTCCAAAAGAGGAAGAAAATTGTGGTGATTTGAATGAGAACATTCAAGATCCGGTGGAGAATGATATGAAACCATTTTCAGAAGATATGTATGTATTTTTGTTGTACACCAAATTCTAAAGTGTTTTGGTGCTTATATTCAGTGTCCTGTTTCATATTAGTTTTACTCTTTGTTTTGCTCGAGTTTTAGTTTCATTTGAATGCAAAACTTCTAAGGAATATATTTGGCTGAATTTTAAATTTAACTATTTGAGTTTATTGTATAAAAAATAATTTAATTAACTAAGACAACTATTTGAGTGTAGAACAAAGATATCTACTTTTACTTGAGTTTTAGTTTTAATTATTACAGAACTTTTGACGGAATTTAATTTTGTAGATTTTACATTTAACTATTTAAATTTAATGAATAAAAAAATTAAACAAGACAGCTGTATACAACAAAAGCACTACCCAAAAATGAAAGGTAGGGTAAAATTGGCATTTTAAGATTTATAAAAAAACAATAAAATCATATGTAATCAATAAAGAGATTTATAATTAATATTTATCCATTTTCTAAAGGTTAATGACACATGTTAATACTACCCTTATTAAAATTATCTTCATCAAGGCAGTGGTACCCAAATGTGTATGTTTTAGACGAGATTAGAGAATTGGTTGAGTGGTAAACTCCTCATTCCCATACCATGAGATTGTGGGTTCGAGTCTCACCCATTCCCATAAAACCTTCCTAATTATTGTAATATTTTTTTGAAAGGAAGTGTATGTTTTATTGAACCATTACAAGTAAACAGGACAATAAAACTTATTTGATGGGGACGAAAAGTTTTGAAAGGTTTTGGCACATTGAGTAAGCAATGGGAATTTTTCACAGGGACATATATAGGCATGGCGATGATCTGAACTTGTTGATGAAGTCGTAAGGGTGCATTTGTTGCATCGGATGGGACTGAAATTGGACTATTTTTATGTCAATCCCATGTTTGGTGAGTCCAATTAGTTGTGACTATTTTTTTTATAGTGGTGCTATTGGCACACCCCCTCCTGATCTATTCATGCCCCACCTCTTTAATTATATAATATTCTTTTTTCCTTTATCAAAATTACTTAAAGAGACATACAATTTAGGAAAGAAATCTTCTACAAAGTAATCTATTAAAATCTCACATTGCTTTTCAAGAAGAAAAAAAACCCAGTAATCTGTTTCTTTAAAAAAAAAAAAATTATCTCTTCAACCCTAAAATCTTCTTCTTACATACATATAAAATATTATGGAAGAGTTTGAGAACGATATCAAGAATATGGAAGAATTTTCTAAGAATGATATTACACATCTTGAAGAATTGTCTAGGATAACATAAAACAAGAACTGTCTGACAATGATAGTAAACATCTGGAAATAATTCATTCTCTGGAAATAAGTTTGAAGTTTATTTTTTTATTTAGAATGATATTAAGTTGTCGTTGTGTTGAAATACCCTGTTATTTTTTATTTTTTTTCGTTTCCATCATGAAATAAGAAGAAGAAAAAACTAAAAAAAAAAGAAATAAGAAGAAAAAAAATAAATCAATCAATGGAGGTAAGAAAGATGTAATCAGAGATAGATGAATCATATATGGTATGTATTAAGTTTGAAAAATAAGTAAAATGGATAGTTTTGGCAATAAACCAAAAAATTTAATAAAAACATTTAATTTTATTTAAGTAAATCTAAATTTTAAAAAGTGGGACACTAATAGATCAGTAAGGGGTGTGCCAATAGCACCACTCTTTTTTTATCACTTTATCAATTTTATCCTGCCAAAGCAGGATAAAATAATCCCCTCCAAGTCGTAAGGGTGCGTTTGTTGCACCAAATGAGACTGAGATTGGACTATTTTTATGTCAATCGCATGTTTGGTGAGTCCAATTAGTTGAGACTATTTTTTATCACCTTGTCAATTTTATTCTGCCATAGCAGGATAAAATAATCCCCTCCAAATCGATGAGATTATTTTATCCCATCTTTGATTCAACAAATTTCAAGAAATTTCAACGAATTTCAAAAAATAAAATCATAATGTTCATGTTGATTCAACAATTTTCAACAAATTCACACACTTCATTCAACAAATTTCATCCAAAATAAAATCAAACCCTACACAACAAAATCCCACAATCATCATGTTCACCGATTCCAAAAAAATAATTATAAAAAATTAAAATTAAAATTCTCTCAAACAACCCCGATCACATCACCCATCACCACCAACCTGGAAAGCTTTGATGGTAACCGATCACTAAACCTCGGCCATCAACGCCGCAGATCTATTCGCCGAAAACCGCAAATGAAAACCCATGAAGCCATCAAACCATCGATCGATTTTGTTTTTTATTTTTTTGGTGGATCTGATCAAGTCACAATGTTGTGTGTGAAGGAAGAAGAAAGTAAAGAAAGCAAAGAAGGAGGAGAGCAGATGGGTGTTTGATCAAGTGTTGGCAGATCTAATTTTGGTTGTGTGTGAAGGAAGAGAGAACAAAGAAAGAAACAGAAGCAAAAAGAGAGAAGAAAATGAGAGAGATTAGATCGTGTATTGATAATGGATGTGTATTGATTATAGTGATAATGGATGTGAATTGATTTTTTAATTTTAATTTTTTGATACATTTTTTATTTTGTCCAATCTCATTACTTAACCAAACATAGTATTTGACTATTTTTAGTATAATCTCATGCTGCACCAAACACGGAAAACACTGTAATTAATCCAATCCAATCTAATATAATCTCATCTCTTAAAAATAGTCCAATCCTATCTCGCACATCAAACGCACCCTAAATGTGTTTATTGACTTCCTCTGGCTTTTCTTGGTTGAGAAAGTGAGCTACTCTTTCTAATACTACTACTTCTTGCAACTATGGTACATCTTTCATTCCTTGAATGCTTGGATGTGTTAAAGAAGGTCCAGGTCACCTACGATAAACTTCATCGGAACTTTGATCTATATCCCGGTCCAAGGCGCTGCAAGCTCCTAGAGTCCTAGGTTCTGCAAGACAAATTATAATACTTCAGCTTGCAGAGAAAATCTTGGGTGCACCCGGTGCAGCAGTTGAGTGTTGCACCGGGCCACTAAAAAGTTGACGTGTGTAAACTTTTAAATTAAATATAATATTTAAACAAGTTTTCTCTCTCCTCTCAATATATTTTAAATAATAATTGCCAGATGCCTCATTATAAGTGGTCTGGTGCACCAATCAGCAGCTATGATTGGTGCACCGGGTGCATCTAAGTTTTTCTCTAGCTTACATGCACATCCCTATGCAATCAAGTCCGAGGTATTAATAGCTTAGACCAATATTCTTGATTGCATTGTATCACAATAAAGTTTAGAATTGCTATGTTAAAATTCTATAGAATTTTGTGAAAGAAAGATACAAGAGCAGAAGCATCAATTTGTGACAGGACCTGTCCCGACTCCTCTCTCGAGTATAAGAGAATCCCGTAAAAAGTCCTCAATCTTTCTAATTGAAGTTTGAAATTTTTAAAAATATTTTAGAAAAAGAATACAAATCTCATGGTGGCTTAATAAATGTTAATAATATAAATCTCAACGTGGTTTCTAATAAAATCCTTAATAGAATCGTTTTGACTTTTTAAACTTTTCTATTTGTAATTTAAAAGTACAATTTAAATCTAAGGATTATGAAGTAAAATTATGAAATACCAATTCTATCATCATATGTTGTCCATCTTACGATATTAAAAAAAACTGCACAAACTTGATAATCACACTTCTAAAAATGGTTTAAAATAAATAATATAAAACTCATTATTAAACGGGTAGCTAGGGGAATATCTCACGTACACGCATGGGCCAGGTACACCGTTCACTAGTGCACCGAAGATTTCCAACCAATCTATTGTGTTACATCATCTGTAATTTTATATTTATGATTGTTTTGTATTCTAATAAAATTGTTATAGTGAGATAAAGAAAATAAGAAATACAAATAAATGGAAAGAAACGGTGATCGGAATTGATCATTTGTAGTTGGGTGCATGGTAATAGAAATTATTTTTTATATATAAAATAGACTGATAGATTTTATTATTTCTTTTTGAGTAGTGTTATTATGTGCTCTAACTAAAAAAAGAAATTATTAATTAAATTAATTGTTTTAATCAATGCAATAAATATAAGTGTGTAATAAATTATTATATATACTAAAACAAGACTTTTGATTTTATACAGTGAAATTGGTGTTAATTTTGATTTATTTACAAAAATACGATTAAGTTAATTTTGATTTATTTATAAAAATACCATTGGAGTTTATTTACGAAATAATTAAATATTAATATTAATATTTACAAAAATACCATTGAATATTATAAATTAGGCATGACGCCAGTTCCGGCTGTTCATGTTCCTCTTTTTTTTAAAATTTTTTTTTATTTAATCTTATTTCATAAAAAAATTAAATATGTAAAATTGTAATTTGTAAATGCATCTTATTGGGTCACCCACAAAATAAAATAAAGTAAATAAATGTATTTTATTGGTTCAATCATTTTTTTAAAAAATTAAAGTTGGAACCGCCCGGTTCTAACCGGAGGTGCCCGGTTCTAACCGGAGGTGCTGGTCCGGTTCGAACCGGGCGGTTCCTCCAAAAAGAGAACCGGAACCGGAACCACCCCTGTACCGGTTCCGGTTCGGTTTCAAAAACGAAACAGGAAAAATCAGTTCCGGTTTTCCTCAGGCGGTTCCGGTTCGGTTTGCCGGTTCGAACCGAACCGGCGTCATGTCTATTATAAATTGAACTGTTCACATGAACAGTGAAATTGAATGGATTTCTACTTATCTACAAAAATACCATTGAACAGTAAAATTAAATAGATTTCTATTTATCTAAAAACAAGACTTTCAATTTCAAACAGTGAAATTGAATTGAATTTTGATTTATTTATAAAAATATCATTGCGGTTTATTTACAAAAATGTCATTGAATATATTATTATTATTATTATTATTATTATTATATTAATATTAATATTAATATTAATATTATTAATTAATATACATACTAAATAATTAAATAATTAAATAATTAATAATATTTACAAAAATACCATTGAATATTATAAATTAGGTAAGATGCCGGTTCAGGATCCGGTTCCGGCGGTTCCTGTTCCACTTTTATTTTTTATTTTTTATTTTTATTTAATCTTATTTCATAAAAAAATTAGATATGTAAAATTGTAATTTGTAAATGCATCTTATTGGGTCAGCCACAAAATAAAATAAAGTAAATAAATTATTGTATTGGTTCAATCAAATTTTTTTTATAAAAAAATTAAAGTTTGAACCGGGCGGTTCCTCCTAAAAGAGAACCGGAACCGGAACGGCCCCGATACTGGTTCCAGTCCGGTTCCGAAACCAGAACAGGAAAAATCGGTTTCGGTTCCTATTTTCCTCCGGTGGCTCCGGTTCGGTTAGAACCGACGAACCGAACCGGCGTCATGTCTATTATAAATTGAACCGTTCACATAAACAGTGAAATTGAATGGATTTCTACTTATCTATAAAAATGCCATTGAACAGTAAAATTAAATATATTTCTATTTATCTACAAAAATGCTATTAAACAGTATATTGAATAGATTTCTGTTTAGCTATTAAATTGTTCATTAAACTAAAACACAACTTTCAATTTTACTGTTCATATGAACAGTGAAATTGAATAGATTTCAGTTTATTTACAAAAATGTCATTGAATATTATAAATTGAACTGTTCATATGAATAGTGAAATTGAATGGATTTCTACTTATCTACAAAAATGTCATTGAACAGTAAAATTAAATAGATTTCTATTTATCTACAAAAATATCATTAAACAGTAAATTGAATAGATTTCTGTTTAGCTATTGAACTGTTCATATGAACAGTGAAATTTAATGAATTTCTATTTATCTACAAAAATGCCATTGAACAGTACAATTAAATAGATTCCTATTTTCACATATTAATATTCAATCATTTTAATTTTTTCTATGTCATAATTTAGATAAATAAAATTTATTAAAATTGAATAATATTCCCGTAGCAAAGCGCATGTCATTTTACTAGTGTTTTCTATTTTAAGTAAATTAGTAGTTGTTAATATGTGCCCTTATACGGTTTTATTGCCTTCATGTTTTTAAGATTTGATTGAATATAGTATAAGATATATTTAATTATTTTTCTATATAATTGAGGGGATTAGATCACTGATCATGTCATAATATAATATTTTCTTTAACAATATCTACGGATATGATTGCCGTTTGATTCAAACTGTGAAACCTAACTGTAACCGTGGAAAAAAACCGAAATTGGAACCGGAACTGGGGTTTCGGTTTCTTTTAAAAAACTGTACTGGAATTGGTGGTTCGGTTCTGGTTTTGGAACCGCCGGTTCCAGCCACCTTTTTTTATTAATATTTTTAATAAATATCCTCAGTTCACAGTTCTTAGTTTTTCATCATCTTCAATTCTCTCCACAAACTGAGACAGTTACAACTTTATGTTTGAAAATAACCTGTCTTAAATTTCCAGATGTAGAAAATTAAGACCACAGACCACAAAATCTATTCTTGAAACAGAGCAGAAGACTGCACTTCTTATCGAGGGACGGTCGCTTTTGGGCGAAAGAGAGAGTGAGAGATGAATCGGTTTGCTTTTGGGCGTGATTTTTGTTGGTCGAAAAAAAACATTAGGTTGAAGGATTCCAATCAATGGATTTTTGAGGGCTTTTGTGAAGGAGAAGATAGAGTTGAGAAGTGTAGTGTGTAGATCAAAATTTAAAAAAAAAAAAAAGAAACAGATGTTCTGGGCGACATCTTAGAGGAGAGAGGTTAGAGGTTTGGAAGAGGTTTTGAATTGAGTGTTTGATGAGAGAGAAGGAATCAATAAAGTGATAAGGGGAATTTAGTTTGGTGAATTGATTGGGGCGCGTAGATTGGTGGTTGTTGAATATAAAAAAAAGGTAATGGGTATGGGTAATGGGTGAGTGGATGGCAGGTAAGGTGAGTGGGTTAAAAAAGAAAAAGAAAAAGTAAAAGAAAAAATGAAGAACCGAACCGTTTGGAACCGAGGAATCAGAATCAGAATCTCCTTTTAGGCGGTTCTGATTCCGATTCCAAAGTCCCCTGAAACTGGAACTGACGATTTTGAATCGGAACCGACTATTTGGAATTGGAACTGACGATTTGGAGCCAGAACCGAACCGCGCCGGTCATGTCTATATCTACCACAGGTTCAGACCTCACCTTTTCAAATACTTTCGTAATCGAAAGGGGTTAATTGGCTCTCAAACACTAGGTGAGTCTCTCCACATTTTGACAATATAATATTTTTCTAACTCAATATATATTATAATGGTCAAATTATATTCATTTGAAATTTTGATCTAATTTGCTCATCAATTTACTTTTATTTCAATGATAGAAGACAATAAATAATTATGAGAAGATGAGGTTTAATCGAAATGATTATTAAAGAGTAATGTTATTTTGTCTAAATTTGGTATCTACATTTGGAAGTCTAAATGATGTGGCATCCGTAAAATTCAATCATTTCAATATTGTAATTATAATACAAAGAAATTAAGGATCTACGTCGTTGAACACTAAATTTGGACACAGCAGCATTATTGTTAAAGAAAACAGTTTTTTTTTAATTTGACTGTAGGGTTAAAAAAAAGAGAAACATTTTAAAGTAAATGCAAATAACAAAAAAAATATGAGATTAAAATTTAAAAATATTATTGTTATCCTAAAAATCGGATGTTGACTCCTAGACAACACTTAGACCGAATGAATCAGTACTCCACGGTCGGAGGGCCCTGAGCGTGGACTGGCGAGCCGGGTTACTGTTCAGAGAGCGGTGAAGGTACCGGGCTTACATGCGAGCGTCGGGACCGCTGGTAGTATAGGACCGGGCGATGCCAGTGGTTAACCTGGACCGGTTTCCAGGAATGCTGGTACCGGTCGTGACAGGATCTGGTCACGACATAAACAAGACAATGCTAGAAAAGTATCCAGTCTTACAAGGGCGAATAATCCATGATTCTCATTCACGCATATACATATATGGGTTACAACTTTGGTTGGTGAACTATGTGCTTCCTTCTCTCTTCTTTGCTCTCACAATAGGGGTTTCAACCGAGGAAACCAGTAGTTCTATAGTAGAAAATTACATAATTACAGCCCCCATGCTTGGGAATGATCGTTCAATCGTAAAAAATTACACAATTCTGGGTCTCACACTTGAGACTAGTCGTTATATAGTAAAAAAATGCCTTTTCTTGCCTTTTTTCAGTTTTTTCCCGCTTAACTCTTCTTGAGTTGGGGTATTTATAGAGTGCCTTGGATGTGGTAAGTGAGAAAAGTTCTCTAGTGGGGGAGCCCTTGGCATTATCCTCACTGTTCCTCTGCATTGGGCACACAGTGGCACATGCCTCGGAGGGCTGTGATTGCTCCAGTTATGCCCTAGTGTCGACTAGGCGGTCAAGTAGGTACGTGGATAACCTCTCCTTTAGGATAACCGTTAGGAGATCTCCACTGTCTATTTGTATCAAGGCATAGACGTGACACATGCCTCAGATGGCCAGGATGGTCCCACATATGCCTATTGTCCACATGGATGATCCATAAGCGGTTGCGTGGCGTTTTCCCCGATTCTGGGTGGTTGGAGGCATTTGAGCTAGATGGAGAGGTCGCTTTCACAATTGGGGCTCGTCGGGGGGAGGGGGTGGTGGGAACTGCCATTGTCAAGCACTTCTTCCCATCTTTTCCCTTTTTCTGCCTAAGTGCTTTTTGCATTATCAATACGATAAATAATAATACTAAACATTTTTTATTCATTCAAAAACTTCTGATTTTTCAAACCTAATTCAAGCTATTAAATGAGGAAAAACAACTTAAAACTATTAGGATTCGATATCCCTTAAAATCCTAAACAAAATAAAACAACCGAATCACTAGGATTCAATATCTTCTAAAACTCTTAAATAAAAGGTCTAAAACAACTAAACTAAATCAGGAAAGAATCCCAAAATAAAGGAACAAAAACGAATTAAAAATAAAATAGGAAACAATGGTCTTGTTGAGCATGGAACTAAATGGCCGAATTTGGGCCTATTGCAGCCCGTTACAAAAGACGAAGTCTTCATAACAAATGTAAGGCTTTCCAAAAACATATTATAATAGCAAATCCGACCTCGTTTGTTCTCTGTAGAGGCCCACGAAGTTCAACCACGTTTTGGGTACTCCACGCGACGACCAAGAATGAACTTGACACCCGATCCGCATCACATGGTCAGTGGTAAAAATATCATTTTGCTTTTTCTATGAGGGTTGACAGTTGAAAATCTGGCTAGAGGGATATCAAATTGATGGATTTAAGAAAACATAGAGACCATGGGCACTAAAAAGGAAAGATGGTTAAAAAACATATAATTTTGTGAAATTCTAAGGACTAAATTCATAAACCCCTTATTAAAATCATCATAGAGACCATGAGCCCCAAATGTGTATGTTTTATTCAACCGATACAAGTAAACAACACAATAAATTTCATTTGACGAGAATGAAAAGTTTTGAAAGGTTTTGGCACATTCTGGAAGCAAAGGCAATTTTACATCAGAATTCATAGGGACATTCTTGAAAAAATTAGTCCAACATAGTCACCAGATGGCCTACATTCATAATCAACTTATGAAGGCCCAATAAGTATTTGCTCCAGATCCACTTCATGATCAAGCCCAAATCTGCCCCTTACAAAACGGTGGCGTTTTGGTTATTTGTTATCTGATTCAAAATCAGATAAGGTTCGTTACAAAGATTACAATGCTGAGATGACAAGCTGTTATTAGCTATTGCAGATCGTGGTGCTGAGTCAGATGATATGGATATATAAAGAAAGAGATGAGGAGAGAGGATTGATCGATTCATTCTTAGGTTTTCTGTGTTTTCTCTCAACCGAATTTTCTCTCTATTCACTTCTGGTGATTCCAGTGTTCTTGAGTGATTTCTTGTGTAATCTCAAGCTTGTGTTGAGTGATTTGAGAGTGATTAAAGAGTTATATACTCTTTGTGTAACGATTGAGAGGGTTGTTCTCATAATCTTGTCTTGTAAAGTGAGGTTAAGGTTCCTGATCTGTGGTGTTTAACGGATCTAGAACTGTAGAGGGTTTCTGGGTTGATTTTGTTTCATTTGTGTAATTCTAGTGATTGTAAGACTCTCATATAGTGGATAGAGCTTCTCTGTGTGCAAGCTCAACGTGGATGTAGGATCTTTTATAGATCTGAACCACGATAAAGTCTTTCGCGTTGATTCTTTCTTATTTCTTGCTCTTTACTTGAGTTTAGGTTACATCCCTGTATATTCTATTTTCTGATCTGCTACACAGAGTAATCGTGTTACTCTTATTGTACCTGTTCTTGGTATCTGTTGAAAGTGTATTTACAGACTACTTGTCATAATAGTACAATTAGGGTTTCAATTATTTATGGGTTTATTAACTTTGTGTTAGTTGTTACTGCTTTTGAATATTTCTTGTATTATTTGTGAGTGGATCTTGCAGGAGTTTGATAAATACAGGAAGTGTTAGGGTTTCAATTGGTACTCTGAACCCTAACAAACATATATAGGCATGGTGATAATCATTGATCAGAACTTGTTGATGAAATCGTAAATGTGTTCACTGACTTCCTCCGGCTTATCCTGGTTGAGAAAGTGTGCTACTCCTTCCATTACGACTATTTCCTGCAACAATGGTACATCTTTCTTGAACCCGCCATTGTGTATATATTCTTTGGTTCCTGGGATGTTATACACAAGGTACTAGGTCGCCCACGATAAACTTCACTGGAACTTTGATCTGTACCCCGGTCCAAGGCGCTGCAAGTTCCCAGGTTCTGCAAGACAAATTAGAATACTTCAGCTTTCATGCCCTGCCCCATGCAATCAATTACAAGGTTTTAATTATAGCTTAGTCCAAAATTTGAAGCATCAATTTGCATGTGAAAATAATTCATCCCTTGGTATCTCCTTCCACTAGTATCGGTCATGGACTCATGGTCCTCATTGACATGTAGTACGATATTCCATATCAATACTCTCTGCCATTTCTGTGGCACGAGATGACAAACTTCTAAACAATAACATAACAAATTTGAAACATAAAAGATGGATCCTATATCCAAGTATCGATAAGGAAAAAGTAGATCATGTTTGTCGATACAAATTAAGTTGGTAGGTCTAACTGTTTTATTGCAGCCACGATAAAAGTTGAGTGGAACTTACAAGATCTAACTATTTTAAAGAAGCCATGATAAAAGTTGAGTGGAACTTACAGGTTCATACATCGATAATAGTTCAATCCTCCGGTGAAGCCTTTCTGGGTAAATTTAGCGGCATAATAATTGATATCTTCTTCTGACAACCAAGAAGGCAAGGTCGAAGGATCGGGTAGACCTGTAAATCCTGGTTTTTTTGGTATACAAGGTGCTTTTGGAGTGTTAAACATTATAAGCAACTTCTTCATCAGTTTGGTAGTATCAATTTGAGCAAACTCTCTTCAACCTCTCCAGGTTTCTAACAGCACAATTCAGCTATATTTTGTAAGAAAAGAAGATTTAATTCAAGCTATTTTTAATATGAACTACCGGTGAAGCGCCTAGAAAGGATAATATTGAACATTTCTGCAATAAATACAAATAATACTAAAATTAGATAATTAGATGACAGTATTTTTGGATTGCCGTTTCTTATATATGGATTGATGATTGAACAAACAAATATATGGTGATTTTACATCGATCAAGGGACTATATCAAGGTATGAATTTATAAACATAATGAAACAAATATTTAATTTCAAGAACACCATATCCAAAGACCCGAACTGAAATGCCCACCCAGAAATGCAGATCATACAAAGTACAAAACAATTTTTTTCATTCAATTCCGATAATAAAACTTAAAACACTTCAGCTTAATAGTAAAAGTAAAAGCAAACAGTCCGTTAAAAGGTAATTCCAACAATTAAAAGTAAAACCAACTATAATTTACCGATTAATAAAAAAAATCACCTGAAACCTGCAGATATAGTGATCATCACCAAACAAGGCCATGAAGCCGTCCACAGGCTTCCTGGCCGGATTTCTCGGATGAAACGCCACGCTGGTGTTGACCAAGGCCTTGACTCTATCTGGTATAAGCATACAAAAATACCAAGCTACCATAGCACCCCAGTCATGACCCACCAAGAACACCTGCTCTATACCCAATTTGCCAACAAGACCCACCAGGTCTCCCACGGTATGGAACATTGTGTACGACGACGCCGACGGCGGCACGTTTTTGTCGCCGTACCCACGAAGATCTGGGGCTATTACGCTGTAGCCGTGAGAGGAAAGGTAGAAGAGCTGGTGGCGCTAGGAGTACCAGAGTTTGGGGAAGCCGTGGAGGAAGAGAACCACCGGGCCGGTACCTATTGAAGCCACGTGCATGTTGATGCCATTGGTGTGTACTGTTGTGTGCTCTATCTTCTCCATTTTGGGTGGCGGTGGTGAAATTTTGTGCTAGTGTTCAACAGTACTGATCGTTACTTCTATATCGATTGAGATTTATCTTTATATGAGATCGTTACCGTAGAAATATTAGCCCAACTTGAAGCAGCCCAAATCAGAAGCCCATTTTTTGCCTAACAAACTGCAGCCCACTCAGTCCAGCAACATATCTTCCTCACTCAAACAATACGGTGCATTTTAGGATCAGATCAGATAACTCTTCTGATCTGATCACGTGATGAAACCCATCGTGGCAAACTCTCAGTGGCTGGTGAAGATTTCGGTGAGACTCAGAAGATAAGCCTTTATAAGCATTCAGGAGAGAGAGAATGAACACAATGAATTCATTTCTGATTTTTTTTATCTAGGGTTTTGTTTTTTACTTTCTCTCTCTCTGGTGAAAATCTCTGAGTGCTTGGTCTTCGTTCTTGGTGAATCCAAGGGTTCGAATCTTTGTAATCTTTGTAAGATTAGTGTTATAGAAGGAAGAAAAATAGTGTTTACTCCTTGATTGAGGCTCAGTGTTTTCTTTGTATGGTCTGTTTTCAGATCGTGTGAGGTTCTTTGAGTGATTCTTGAGGTGAGATCTGTTTGTGTGACAGATTCTTGTATTTTGGGTTGTAGTTGAGAGTATTTGAGTTTTTGATTTGGTTTGTACGAATATTGATATAGTAGAGAGAGCTCCGGTGAAGGGCTCAATGTGGATGTAGGTCGTTAGTGGCTGAACCACGATATCTCTGGTGTTGTTTTCTGATTTCCTTTCACTTCTTTATACTGCATATATTTGGTTCTAATAATTTTCTGATCTGTTTCTTTGAGTATATATATTTCTGGTCATATGAATATATTGGTGATCTCTTGTAACATATTAGAATATTATTGGTGTTGATTTGTGAATAGCTGAATTTCTGCTATCTTACTTCTTCTTCGTGAGTCTGCTTGTGAATCTTGTGGAAGTTACATATACTAGAACATATGGTGTTCTAATTCGGTTCTGGTCAAATAAAGAGCTGTTTTATCCTTAGATTGTTTACAGTATAAGATTGTTGGTACTGATTTAATTTTTTGTAGTATTATATGTATCTGTTCTTGTTGTAAGATTGTTTCTTGCAGGACATATTGGTATAAGAACAGGTATTATGGTAAATCTGTGTGTCTTGGTAAGTGACATATGCCTATGCAGATGTGATTTCTTTTGCATTGTGCACTGGCCATGAGATAGAAAATACTGAACCTAGAACTTATAGTGAAGCTGTCAACTGTTTTGACAAGCAAAAATGGCTGCAAGCCATGAGAGAGGAGATGGATTCTCTTGAGAAAAATAAGACCTGGTCTCTTGTTGTAAAACCTGAAAAACAGAAGGTTATGCCTTGTAAATGGATCTATAAGATCAAAGATAGTGTAGACAAGTCTGTCCCACCTAGATATAAGGCTAGATTAGTAGACAATGGGTTTACACAGAGAGAGGGAATTGATTATAATGAGATTTTCTCTCCTATGGTAAAGTATAAGACAATTAGGATAGTTTTAGCATTAGTTAGCTATTTTGACATGGAATTAGAACAATTAGATGTTAAAACAGCTTTCTTGCATGGTGATTTGGATGAGACTATCTATATGTCTCAACCGGAGGGTTTTGAATCCAATTCTAAGCCCTCCCATGTGTGTCTTCTTAAAAAATTTCTATATGGGCTCAAACAAGCCCCTAGACAATGGAATAAAAAATTTGACAGCTAGTATAGGTTTCATTAAAAGCAAGTTTGATGCATGTTTTTACTTCAGCAATGAAAATGTTAATAAAACTGTCTATTTGCTTTTATATGTTGATGACATGTTAATTGCTAGTAAAGAATTGTCTAGGATTATAGAGTTAAAGAAGAAATTAAAGTCTGAATTTGATATGAAAGACTTAGGTAATGCTAAACTAATTCTAGGGATGGAAATTGTCAGATTTAGGGAGGAAAACAGACTTTGTTTGAATCAGCCCAGCTATTTAAAAAAGCTGGTTGACAGATTTGCAATGAGAAATTGCAAGCCTGTCAATGTCCCTCTATGTGCAAACTTTATTTTGTCTGCTGCTTTGTCACCTAGGTCATTAGAAGAAAGTAGGTATATAGAAAATGTGCCTTATTCTAGTGCTGTAGGATCTGTGATGTATTCCATGATAAGTACTAGACCTGATTTAGCACAAGCAATCAGTGTATTGTCTAGATATATGGCCAATCCTAGGAAAGGCCATTGGAATGCCATGAAATGGCTTTTTAAGTATATCAGCTCTACCACTTCTGTAGGGCTGAATTATGATTGCTCTAATAATGTGTTAGATATAGTTGGATATGTGGATTCTGACTATACAGGTGATAGAGATAAAATGAGGTCTACCTCTTCCTATTTTTTCACCATAGGTGGCTGTTGTGTTAGTTGGAAAAGCCAACTACAATCAGTTGTTGCACTATCAACAACTGAGGCAGAATATATTGATGTCACTGAGGCCATAAAAGAAACCATTTGGCTTCAAGGCCTTCTAGGTGAGATATGTGTTTTTAGAGGAAAGGCTGTGATATTTACTGATAGTCAAAGTGCTTTGCACTTGTGTAAAAATCCAGTCTTCCATGAGAGGACTAAGCACATAGAGGTAAAATACCACTTTATTAGAGATAAAATCTCTGAAGGTACTGTTGAGGTGGAAAAAGTCTCCACTGAAGATAATCCAGCAGATATGGGAACCAAAGTGATTCCCTATAGCAAGCTCAAGCATTGCTTGAACCTACTGAAAATAGGTGATTATGGTTGATATGTTTGTTGAGTCTTGAGCATGTACTTCACAGGAGCTCTCTATACTATATCAAAGAAGTTGGGTTAAAGTGGAATTTGTAGAAATATTAGCCCAACTTGAAGCAGCCCAAATCAAAAGCCCATTTTTTGCCTAACAAACTGCAGCCCACTCAGTCCAGCAACATATCTTCCTCACTTAAACAATACGGTGCGTTTTGGGATCAGATCAGATAACTCTTATGATCTGATCACGTGATGAAATCCATCGTGGCAAACTCTCAGTGGCTGGTGAAGATTTCGGTGAGACTCAGAAGATAAGCCTTTATAAGCATTTAGGAGAGAGAGAATGAACACAATGAATTCATTTCTGATTTTTTTTATCTAGGGTTTTGTTTTTTACTTTCTCTCTCTCTGGTGAAAATCTCTGAGTGCTTGGTCTTTGTTCTTGGTGAATCCAAGGGTTCGAATCTTTGTAATCTTTGTAAGATTAGTGTTATAGAAGGAAGAAAAAGAGTGTTTACTTCTTGATTGAGGCTGAGTGTTTTATTTGTATGGTCTGTTTTCAGATCGTGTGAGGTTCTTTGAGTGATTCTTGAGGTGAGATCTGTTTGTGTGACAGATTCTTGTATTTTGGGTTGTAGTTGAGAGTATTTGAGTATTTGATTTGGTTTGTACGAATATTGATATAGTAGAGAGAGCTCCGGTGAAGGGCTCAACGTGGATGTAGGTCGTTAGTGGCTGAACCACAATATCTCCGGTGTTGTTTTCTAATTTCCTTTCACTTCTTTATTATGCATATATTTGGTTCTAATAATTTTCTGATCTGTTTCTTTGAGTATATATATTTCTGGTCATATGAATATATTGGTGATCTCTTGTAACATATTAGAATATTATTGGTGTTGATTTGTGAATAGCTGAATTTCTGCTATCTTACTTCTTCTTCGTGAGTCTGCTTGTGAATCTTGTGGAAGTTACATATACTAGAACATATGGTGTTCTAATTCTGTTCTGGTCAAATAAAGAGCTGTTTTATCCTTAGATTGTTTACAGTATAAGATTGTTGGTACTGATTTAATTTTTTGTAGTATTATATGTATCTGTTCTTGTTGTAAGATTGTTTCTTGCAGGGCATATTGGTATAAGAACATGTATTGTGGTAAATCTGTGTGTCTTGGTAAGTGACAGATATACAACAGTTACTGCATGAAGAAGAAACATATAATTTGGTATTTTCGATTTGGAAAATTAAATGGGAAGAGACGTCCATCAACCACATTAAATTTGTTTTATTGACCTCCATCGATTTTTCATTTAACATTAATTTAGAAAAATAAATCCAAAAATTTTGTCCAAATTTTAATTCAAATGATGTGGCAAGTAGTTTTTTCATTAACTACGTTATCTTATATTGTGTACGGTGATGACAATTCACTTATCATATCATTTGGATTAAAATTTAGATTAATTATTTGTGATTTATAACATTACTCGTTTATCACTTTAAGAATAAAATTGACAGCAATAGAAAAGTTTGATATAGTTAAATTCTTTTTACATTAACAGTTTTTCTTTTAACCATATTAGAGTGTATATATATATATATATATATATATATATATATATATATATATATATATATATAAAGGTTAAAACTCACGTACCTTATTTGAGAATAAATATTTGGATAGTTAAACATTACTCATATCTATACACTTTATATAAAAAAGGACAGTTGAGCTATATTTTTAACTCTCCTATTTTATTGTGATTTTTTTTTAATTTATAAAAAGACTTATATACCCTTGTTCTTTTCGGTATTTCCTACTTTCAATAATATATATAGTTATATCAATCTATAAAAAATAGAGGGTATATATGGTATTTCATTTTTTTAGTTTATTTACAATTATTAGTACAGTACATTTACACTTAAATCCTTAAAGGATTCTAAAATTACATAAAAAATTTATTAAATAATGTATAAATAAGGGTATAAATGTCTTTCAGATTTTATGATTAGGGACCATTTAGAAATTTTACCTATAATTAACCATATGTTTTATTTTTTAATTATATGATTTCTATCTCTCGGCCACATCTCTCAATTCACTGTTTAAATAAAAAACGTGTCACCCTGGTATGGTTTCTCTCTCACTGACTCTTCATTTTTTGCTTCTCTCCCATTTAGAATTACAACTTCACCGACAGCCCAAGAGGTATGAAAGCTTCTGGATTATTCCCACCTCCAGAAAGAAGAGATAAACACCTTATTGTCTCATCTTCTGATTTTTCTCTCCTCATCTTCTGATTTCTACCGTGTGATTCATCCATGAAAAGGTTTGTTCTTTATTTTTGTTGGTCAATTATGATAAAAGTTCAGTTTATGAATTAGGGTTCTTGCAAACCGAGATTAATTGGGACAAGTAAGTTTTCTCCGATCTTTGATTCATTAATTCCTTCATTTTCAGCTCTTCATTTTCAATCTTCAGATTTCGAATTGTAATTTATATGCAAATTGTTTAATTTCCATTTTTATATCACCGAAATGTATAGAGTTTTAGGGGTTTTTTATTAATTGAATTATATAGAGTTTTAGAGTTCAAGATGACATTAATGATATTAGATTTCCACTTGGTGAGGCTAATTCTTGTTCTCAGTACTTAATTGACTTATTAATAATAATGTTGTATCTGATAGATGTGGCTGAGTCTGGTTCAAACAGCCAAGGAAAAAGGTGAAGACGCGATCGAATCATATGTGTTTTGGAATGGTCATGAGCTCTCTCCAGGCAAAGTGAGTGATATATAATAAATCTAAGATATAAATTGAATAGAATTCATCTTTGTTGTTTATATTAATATCTTTTCTCTCTGTTTTTTGCCCTTCAAATTGGAACTTCAAGTATTCTTTCGATGGCCGGTTTGATCTTGTCAAATTTGTCAAGATTGTTTAACAAGCTGGGATGTATATGATTATGCGAATTGGTCCATTTGTGGCAGCTGAGTATAATTTTGGGTACGCTAATCTTTCAATCAACCATTGAGTTTCAAATCAATTGATTTGTACTTTTTTCCATAATCTTTTTTTTTTGTTGATTTTGTAATATAGTGGTATACCTGTTTGGTTGCACTACATTCCTGGCACTGTCTTTTGAACCGATAATGAGCCATTCAAGATATGGAATTGGTTGTTTGTTGGTGCTCAATTGTTAAGAGAGTTGTAGTTAACAATATGAAAATCCTTATGTTGTATTGATATATGAAGTACCTAATTGATTTGCCTACTCGTTGGATGTTCAGTATTACATGCAGAGGTTCACGACGGTCATAGTGAACCTAATGAAGAAGGAGAAGCTTTTTGCATCACTGGGAGGTCCCATCATCTTGTCACAAGTAAGTTGGCGTCTAATCAATAATACAATAAGACCCATTTCTATTTTGTAAAACTGTGGTGAGTTCTGGATCTGGAGCTTAAGTTTTTAGAATCACAGTGTTTGTATTTGGCATTAGAATAGAGTTATCCAGCAAGTTAAAACTGAATAATCACAATTCTATTCTTTCTTTTTTCTTAGAGGGATTATAATTTATAGAAACTACAGAAATCCTGCTTTCCACATTTTAGGCTGTTTAAAGCTTGCCGTTACAATTTTTGTTTTGTCTTTTTTCTACTGTCAGGATCTTAAAATCTGCTAGAGAGTAATCCAAGATAAAACAAACACATACAGACATCACTTTGAGGGGATCGTTCCTGTGAAGATAAAAAGCTAGAGATTCACTTAAATTCCCAATAATAAGTCATACATCATCTACAAGTTTATATAGAAGTTCCAAAAGACCAACTTAAATCAAATAAAAAAGGTCTTTTTTGCATGGAGAGTTGATAGAGAAGTAGTGAAACAACATTTGCAAACTTAGTTGTTTGATTGAGTTTAAATATCTGTAAATTTTAATTTGACAATAATAATGACTGTTGCTTAATCTTGCAGATACTAATTTGCAATGTACTGTAATTCATTTGTTCAGACTTTGGTAGGTTTTTTTCAAACATCAAATCTATCAAGTTGCCTACTGGGGGTGGGAGTACCAGGTTTGTTTATGTACTCATTCATTCTTTTATGTTATTCAAGAGGTAACGCTTTATGTCTATTCCTTTCATTTTTAGACAGATTGTATTATTGAGTAACTTGCAGTAATGTTTTGTTAGATTAAGGGTTTGTATGTTTTTATATATAAAATCTATGTTAAAATAACAAAGAGGCGGCAGTCAATGAGATCAACTTACAGGTCAGTAAAAATACAATTATTTGAAGAAAAAAAATGCTTTTGTTATGCACTGCTTCATGATTAATTGAACTGCTTGCCAAAATAAATTTTTATCAATATTTATGATGCAATATACAGAATATATTCTATTCGCATGTTGGTATATGTTTTTCCATATTTATTTCTGAATAAGAAAATAGTCTAGGATATATATTTAAATATAGTAAGATAAAATTGAAAATATTCAATACCAATATCTTTTCTAATTCAAAGACCTTTGTCATATGTATTATAGTAATGAAAGTTGTGGAGAAACTAAAAGTAGGTTCATGATGCAATTAATTAAAGTATCATTGGATTGGGTAAGAACAATGAGATGATGAAGAACTTCTTGTAGATATATAAGGAAATTAAATACATTATTATTTATTTAAGTATTGGAGTAATCTAACTTTTGTATACATGTCTTTTAACAATATGTATGGAGAACTAATGGCATATTGGGTTATTGCTAAACATGGAATACTTCAAGGAGAACATGTCTCCTACACTTTTAGAATTTGAGAGTTATTTTATCTTGTACACGAGGGGGTCATTATTATGATAATTTGTGGGTTGCAATGACTGTTTTAGTTAATATGCTGTAGATTATTGAACAATTCAAATTTCGCATCCAATCTCTGAAGACAAAACAAAGTATATCATAATCAGATTACTGGCTACTAGCATATTTTTTTTCTTATGATTGATTGGCTATATGGTTCGAAATTATTCTTACTCGATGTTGGAACGTGTTTATTACCTATAGGAATTGTTGGATTATTTCACTGTCATGAATTATTGTTTCAAACCAAGTATGTTTTCTAATCCAAATATATCCCATATTAGAGTTTTGAAAAACAGTTGGTTCATTTGAAGTCTTGCACATGATGGGGCCATTATTATGGTAATTTGTGGATTGCCATGACTGTTTTAGTTAATGTTTGCTGGTTATTGAACAATTCAAGTTTCACATCTTTTCTCAGAAGACAAAACAAAGTATATCATCAGATTACTAGCTACTAATATATTTTTTCTTATGACTGTTTGGTTATATGGTTCGAAATTATCCTTAACGTTGGAACATGTTTATTGCCTATAGGAATTGTTGGATTATTTCACTTTCATGAGTTATTGTTTCAAACTGAGCATGTTTTCTAATCCAAATATATTTGTTATCCATATTACAGGTTTGAAGAACAGTTAGTTCATTTGAAGTAGCTAAGGCCTTGGCAATCATGAGAGGTGTAAAGTTGGTCCATGTTTAGTACAGACTATAGGGAAGTACACAAAGGGTGGCACATAACCAACTAATTAGGTGTTTTAATTACTTCGGAGTTGAATAACCCTATGTAAGTTATTTGGTGTTAGCTGATCCAATGTCTTTATAATATATATTTTTTCCACAATGAATATTTCCTTAAAAAAATAAATTGAGGATAATTTTTATAATTTTTATAATTTTTATTTTAAGATAATATATATATATAATAAAAAATTGAATATAGATCTTAGGCACGTGCTGTCAAAGCCCAGAGATCTTCCAATAGTTTGGTTCCACAATTTTGTATCTATAGATATTATGAAACTCCTTTTAAAAGTTTATAAAGCTTTTAATAACCGGGTTTACAATTTTGTATGTATAGATAATGTAGAACTAAAAGCTTATAAGCATTTTTGAGCTTTACAAATTTGTAACAATTAACAACGTAAAACAAACTCTACTATATTAACGTATTTATATTTTTATTAATTTTTTTGTTTTGAAGGATATGACTCAAGTATTGATACAAGGCATGTGCCTCAAAACCTAGTATTAATAGAATTGCAAGTATCAATCTTTTTAAAAACAAAATTAGGGTACCCCATTTTTTAAAACCAATAGTATCAGAAATTCAGAATCCATAAACTTTTTTTATTTTTTTAAGTAAGGTAAAAATATATGATTCTAATTTATAAATTAGACATTAATTACATCATATGAAAGCAATAATACCGAAATAGAAAGATTTTTCGAACAAAACGCTACTTGGAAGATCATTGTCTATTAGCTGAACTGATAATTTTTTTGAACATTTAGATGTTGCCTGTGTGGCTCCTGAGAATTTGGGTAGTTATTTACGTCCATATCCGATGCCGACCTACCAACAGCCAACTTCACTCCTAACTTGAATTGTTAAAAATTGGACCATCTATGATGATGGGACATGCCAAAAAGCCTTCTTCAATAATTTGTTTTCAAAAACATTATTGGGATATTGGAAGACTAAATAAAAGTTTAACTATTATTATGTCAAATTTGTTAATGCAATTAAATTCTTAGTTGTTACTTAAAAATCAAAATAAAAAACAAAAAAAGTGTTATAAATTAATAAATCTAATAGATGAAGAATGATGAATGAGTATATGAACAACATGAAGAACACATGTGAAGAAAATAAAATGAGTGAGAATAAAATGAGTGAGAGATAGAGAGAGGAACGAGACAATAAGGAGAGAGAGAGAAACCTTGATATTTTATTTGACTTTTGTGTTTATCTTTATTGATATTTTGTGGTGATCAGCTTTTACAAAGAGAATGAATTCATATATATAAATATATATATGTATATATATATATATATATAGGCAATAGATAGTGAGTGAGGCGGTAGAAAAGATATTTGTACAATATGCAAATGTGTGGAAAGCCACATATTATAACACTCCCTCTTGGATTTATACCATATGTATTAATTTTCTAGGAAAATTTCAATGAGATAAAATCCGAGAAAATGTATACAATGATCTCTCTGGATCTAGTGGGGTTGGACATTAAAAACTATCTCATTAAAAACCTTGTCAGGAAACCAAGTGGGACAAAACCTGATCGAAGGAAAAAAGAGTATAGTGTACCTATGTTCATTCAAAACTTTGCTCCCCCTGATTGAATGCCCTCCCCCCCCCCCCCCATAAAAACTTCAGTATTAATCTTGTATTTTACAGAGTTGACGCATGTATATTCCATATACTAGCTTCTCAAAAGTTGATGTAGGCAATGCTTTGGTAAACAAATCTGCAAGATTATCTGTAGACCGTATTTGCTTAACATCAATTTGTCGACTCTGTTGAAGCTCATGGGTATAGAAGAATTTAGGAGAAATATGTTTGGTTCTATCTCCTTTGATATATCCCCCTTTAATTTGAGCAATGCAAGCCGCATTATCTTCAAATATTTGTTTTGGCATTTCTGTAGATAATGAAAATCCACAAGTATTTAGAATATGATGAATAACTGACCTTAGCCAAACACATTCTCGACTTGCTTCATGAAGTGCGATGATTTCAGAATGATTAGAGGATGTAGCAACCAAAGTCTGTTTTGTGGAGCGCCATGATATTGCTGTGCCATTATATGTAAAAACATATCCCGTCTGTAAACGAGCTTTGTGGGAATTAGACAGATACTTGGCATCAGCATAACCAAGTAAACCTGAAAAATTGTTAGATTTTGTATAAAATAATCCTAAATCTTTCGTTCCACAAAGGTAACAGAAAAGATGTTTGATCCCATTCCAATGTCTCCGAGTTGGTGCTGAACTGAATCTAGCCAGTACATTCACAGAGAATGCAATATCTGGTCTAGTACACTGAGCCAGATATAATAAAGCACTGATTGCATTAAGATACGGTACCTCAAGACCAAGTATCTTTTCACCATTTTCTTTTGGACGAAATGAATCCTTTTTAGGATCAAGAGATCTAACAACCATAGGAGTACTTAATGGATGAGCATTATCCATATTGAATCTTTTTAAAATCTTTTCAATATATACTGATTGATGGATAAGTACTCCATTTGATCTATGCTCGATCTCAAGGCCGAGACAATATTTTGTCTTTCCCAGATCTTTCATTTCAATTTCCTTTTTTAGGTATTCAGCAGTTTTCAGGAGTTCTCCATGAGTTTCAATTAAGTTCATATCATCAACATAAACTGCTATGATAGCAAATCCAGATTCTGATTTCTTAATGAAAACACATGGATATATAGGATTATTAATAAATCCTTCTTTAATCAGATATTCACTAAGACAGTTGTACCACATCTGTCCAGATTGTTTTAATCCATACAAGGACCTTTGTAATTTTATCGAATACAAATTACGAGGTCTTGTGTTACATGATTCTGGCATTTTAAATCCTTTAGGGACTTTCATGTAAATATCTGAATTCAGTGAACCATATAGATAAGCGACCACTACATCCATCAGACGCATTTCCAGTCTTTCCAAGACAACCATGCTTATCAAAAATCGAAACGTAATTGTATCCATCACTGGTGAGTATGTTTCATCAAAATCGATGTCAGGTCTCTACGAGAAACCCTGTGCTACGAGTCGTGCCTTATATCTCACGATCTCATTTTTCTCATTACGTTTCCGTATAAAAACCCATTTGTACCCAACAGGTTTAACTTTTTCAGGCGTCTGGATTATTAATCCAAATATTTCACGTTTGGCTAATGAAGTCAATTCTACTTGAATTGATTCTTTCCATTTAGGCCAATCAGACCTCTGTCTACAATCATCGAGATTATGAGGTTCATAATCATCATTTATAATTTCAGTTGCCACTTAGTATGAAAATACATCATCGATGATTTTTTCTTCACGATTCCACAATTCTCTTGTATAATTTATAGAAATTTCCTCATTTCTACACTCTTGTATCTCTTCAGAGATTCCTTCCCCCACATGGGATTTTGTCACTTTAGTAACTTGTGTCCCTTCAGGGACATTTAACTCTTCTGGAGTTAACTTAGAGAAAGTGGATTTATTTATTTTCCTTTTTCGAGGAACAATATCTTTTGAGCCAACTGGTCTACCACGCTTCTGGCGTGCAGTAGATGATTCCTTTGCTATCATTTGTTTAGATTATTTTTCTAGAACAATCACCCGTGCTGGTACATTAACAGCTGGGATGTATGATTTCGTCACCCTAGTAGTATCTGTAAATGCATCTGGTAACTGATTTGCTATTGCTTGAAGATGTACTATCTTACGTACTTCATTCTCACATTGAGATGTGTGTGGGTGTAAATGAATTAGACTAAGAACTTTCCAAGAAAGTTCATGCTTCTCTTCAGAAGAAGTTTTTCTTTCCCCTAATAATGGGAAATTTGTTTCATCAAAATGACAATCTGCAAACCGTGCTGTGAAAAGATCACCAGTCAAAGGTTCCAGATATCTAATAATTGATGGTGAATCCAGACCAACATATATTCCCAAACGCCTTTGGGGTCCCATTTTAGTTCTTTGTGTTGGCACAATTGGGACATATACTGCACAACCAAAAGTACGTAAATGAGATATATCTGGTTAATGACCAAGTACAAGTTGTACTGGTGAATGCTGATGATAAGCAGTGGGCCGAAGCCGGATTAATGCAACAGCATGTAAAACAACATGCCCCATACAGAAATCGGTAATTGTGTTCGTAACAATAAAGTTCTTGCAATTATCTGGATACGTTTAATAAGTGATTCTGCTAATCCATTCTGAGTATGAACATGTGGAACTGGATGTTCAACATCAATCCCAACCACTTTGCAATATTCATCAAATGCTTTGGAAGTAAATTCACCAACATTATCAAGGCGTATGGATTTAATTGAGTGATCAGGAAAATGAGCCCGAAGCCTAATAATATGTGCAAGCAATCTTGCAAAAGCAACATTACGTGTTGATAATAAGCATACATGTGACCATCTTACAGATGCGTCAACTAGAACCATAAAATAACGAAATGGTCCACTTGGTGGATGAACAGGTCCACATATATCCCTTGAATTCTTTGTAAAAATGATGGGGATTCAAAACCAATTTTAGAAAAAGATGGTTTTATTATTAATTTCCCTTGGGAACATGCAGTACATAAATTCTCATGTGATAAAAGAACCTTCTGGTTCATTAATGGATGTCTGTGAGAATTTTCAATGATTCTACGCATCATTGTAGATCCTGGATGACTGAGATGGTCATGCCAAAGTACAAACACTTTTGGATCTGAGAACTTCTGATTCATAACTGCATAAGTTTCTACACTTTTGATAATATTGTAATATAATCCAGAAGATAAAGTACACAACTTTTCTTTAATGAGTTTCTGGCCTGAATTATGAAAAGTAATGCACAGATATTCAATATTATCTCTATTCATAGTTTCAATATGATATTCATTCCTCCGTATGTCTTTGAAACTAAGCAGATTCCTTCTGGATCTACTTGAATATAATGCATCATCGATACATATTTTAGTATTGTTTGGTAACAATATCGTGGCTTTTCCAGAGCCTTCTATCAGATCCGTTGGACCTGATACTGTATTAACATTTGCTCTGAGCAAAGTTAAATTTGTAAAATATTTCTGACTCCGCAGAATTGTATGAGTTGTTGCACTATCAACTAGACATATATCTCCTGCTTCTAGCTTTTCAATAATCCCCATTTTATCATTTGGATTCATTTTGTATGCTTCATAAAGAAAAATAAAGTACGTATCAGACAAAGTGATTCAAAAACATATATTGCATAAAGATATATTTTACATGAACTAAATTACAAAATAATACTACTGTAGGTAGTATTTAATTGGTATGGACATTCCCATCACCAATTGAAGCAGCTGACATGTCTTTTCGGCCTGGGAAGAAATTTGTAACATTCAGATGAGTAATATCTCTAGGATATGAATTTTCAATGAGTTTTCGGTTTCTTTCCCTTTCCTCTGATTGATGCTTGATATAGATCCATCAGATGTTTCGGAGTGTTACATTCATGTGACCAATGATTGTCACATCCACACATAAAACAAACACTGTTATTTGCATTGGGCCTATTTTGAGCATTTTTTCCTTTGTACTGTTTTGCCTCATAAGTATTCCATTTTTGCTGAGCGTTATGATTATAACCATCTGATCTTTTAAAACTTCGGCCCCGGCCCCGGTTAGGATTACGACCATAACCACGGCCGCGATCAGGATTACGACCGTTACCATGACCACGATTAGAATTGTCCATACCCACGACCACAACCACGATTTCCGACAATATTAGCATTCACCTCCGGATATGCTGTAGAACCAGTCGGGTGTGATCCGTGATTTTTTATTAGTAGCTCGTTATTTTTTTTTGCTACTAAAAGGCATGAGATAAGTTCTGAATATTTTGAGAATCTGCGTTCTCGATATTGCTGTTGCAATATTATGTTTGAGGCATGGAAAGTTGTAAAAGTCTTTTCCAACATATCTTTTTCAGACACCTCTTCACCACATAATTTCAACCTTGTGGTGATTCTAAACAGAGCAGAATTATATTCAGAAACTGATTTGTGATCCTGGAATCGTAAATGCTGCCATTCATATCTTGCATTTGGTAATGTTACATCATGCTGATGATCATAACGATCTTTAAGATCTTGCCACAGTTCATCAGGTTCTGAGTTTTCATGTAAATGATGACGAATTATCACCATTGCTGTGGATCTATCATGTTCATTAGCATCACTACCATCATCAATGGTGTAATACAGGCCTTGAGATTTTAAGTATAATCCCGCATCAATAAACCAAGACATATAATTATCTCCCGAAACTTCTAGTGCATCAAACTTCAGATTTGCAAGTTTAGCCATGCATACAACTTCCTTTTTCTGTAAATTAAATTATAGATTTAATTTAGTGTGAATATAATTAAAAAGCATAATGAATTAAACAATTTATCTGGAGACACAGCATAAGCCAGTCTTGAGATACATCATAAGCCAGTCCCGAGACACAGCATAAGCCAGTCTCATATATTGCATAAAAATAAATGTCAGAGTTAGAGTTAGAGTTATAGTCAGAGTCAGAGTTAGAGTTAGAGTCAGAGTCAGAGTTATAGTCAGAGTCAGAGTCAGTATAGATATATATATATATATATATAACATTTTATAAATAAATAAATCTAGAACTATATATATATAGGTTCCGTTGACGGCATAAGCCATCTTATTATACGGAACTGTATATAGATCCAGATTGTTGAGATGCAAGTAAATCACCCGTCAGGGGATCCTCTCTACTTACATACAATCGTACTGATAATGTGTTATAAATTAATAAATCTAATAGATGAAGAATGATGAATGAATATATGAAGAACATGAAGAACACATGTGAAGAAAATAAAATGAGTGAGAGATAGAGAGAGGAACGAGACAATATGGAGAGAGAGAGAGAGAAACCTTGATATTTTATTTGACTTTTGCGTTTATCTTGTATTGATATTTTGTGGTGATCAACTTTTACAAAGAGAATGAATATATATATATATATAGGCAATAGATAGTGAGTGAGGCGGTGGAAAAGATATTTGTACAATATGCACATGTGTAGAAAGCCACATATTATAACAAAAAGAAACTAGTTATGCTGATTAGTATATTTTATTTTGTACCAAATTTTTGTTATATATTTTATTAATAGACTACGTCATTTATGTGAGTTGTAACAATCATGCCAATTATATCAAATCAAAATGATGTGATGTATGATTTGTTAGTTACAGTACATGTATCATATCAAATTTGCTTAAACATTTGAACAATTTAGTATATAACTCATATTTTTAAAGGATATTATTATTTTTCCCTGACAATTAAGGAACGGTGTTTTAACCCCTCCATTTTCATAAATACCCAATTTCCACATTGTTTATAGACATTAAAACAGTAAGTTTCTGACATGAATGAAAATACTAAAATAGCTTTCTGACACCATGGCCTAATGCTATGAAAGCTAGGCATAGTTATTTCTGATATTCTTGTATTGCTTAACTCTTGTTTTTCTTCGAGTTTCTTTCGTTCCTCACACAACTTATAGAGTGGTTCACTCTTTGGCAAGTCTGGCCCTCCCACTGGATGATGAATCCATTTGGCTAGTCTCTTTGACTGTGAATAGTTAGGTTATGGCTGATAATATGATTGAACATACGTATTATGTAATCCTTGCTTTGGTTTAATGAAGTCTCTTAGGCACAGTTTGGTGCGCGGGATTTGATTGGACTATTTTATGGGATTGGATTGGATTAAGATGGGACTGGGATTGGACTAAATTAATACTATACTGTGTTTGGAGAAATATGGGACTGAAATGAATTAATATCATCTTTTGTTTGGTGAAACATGGGATTAGATTAAATATAATAAGTTTTTTTTTTTTGAAAAATTCCAATCCTTGTTATAAAAGAAAAAGAAAATTAAAAAAATAAAGAACATGGACATTTTTTTTTGGAGATCTGGCATCTCCATCTTTGGAGAGAGACAAAAGATGGAGTGAGTTTTGCTTTAATTTTTTTCTTGAGAAAGAATGACCGGGAGAACTGATTACCAGATTTTCCAAAATAATTTTTTTTTAAATTGTCATGCCCAACACCGGACTAAATAAACCCACATATTTGGTGGGTTTAGTAATCCTGCAAAATGCAAGACTAAATCATTAAAAATGGGCCCCATCGGATTAAACAATCCCGTCCAAAGAAGTGTCCAAACATGTGATTGGATTGAATTTAGTCCAATCCCAGTCCAAACCCAGGTGCCAAACAGGCCCTTAGGGAAAAAAATGAGCCTCAAGTAGTAATTAGTCGCAAGCCCTTCAGTGGTCTAGTTCTGAAGCAAATAGTCATTCTTTAGTGAATGCGGTAAAAATAGTTCATGACTTTCGAATGGTTAAACTTATGCTTGGTTTGAAAGTGAATTATCTCCCAACAATGGTAAAATGAGGGTTTATATAGGTTTCGATTCTGACACAGAAGGCATCGTGTCAACTCATGATTGGTTAAGTCCGACAGGTGTCTTTGCCTTGTCAGCAAGTGTCATTTCACCAACAGTAATACCAAGTATCTGTCAGTGGTTAATGACAGGTGGCCGCATTCTAGTGATGGAGGTCAAACCGTTGAATATTCTACTGAGGGTGAGGTCCTTTGCTGACAGGTGCAGAAACGGTATCTTCGTAGGTTTATAATCGTATACAACAATTCCCCCATCAAGCCTATTGGCCGGCGTAGGCGGAGCTTTGCGGTATTGGGGATCAGTCATGGGCTTGATACGTGGGCCTTACTCGTTTGGGCCCATTTTGATTTTGTTTTTCCCATCACCTAACCTCATATAAAGGTTGTCATGTGGCACGCGGTGGATGCAGTGATTACTTGACTGTCGCCTTGGAAGGGTAACTGTTGCATTGTTTCCCATTCACCATGGAGGCCGTTTGAGGGCCATAAGTAGGGGTGAAGAGCCCTAAACTCCTCATTTGTAATTTCTCAAGCGATCAGGGCCATTTCGGTGTTTCAAGCAAGTGTTGTAGCAAGGTTAGCAGTCGAAAGAAACCTTTTCTCTTTTCTTTTTCTTTATTTATCATCCACGGGAAATGGTTCAGAAAACTGGGCTGTCGAGGATTTCATCTTCCTCGAGTTCTTTCGGGTCTTCAACATGTGACACTTCCATATAGAGTAGCACTGTAAGCCTCTTCGAAAGTGGTGATGCTTTGAACATGGTCGATTCGGAGAATTTATAACCGGGTCCCGGTGATTATACCGCTTGATATAATTTGGAGGAATATTATCGGGAGAAGATGGATCATAGGAGGTTTGCTATCAACAATATCACGGAGAATCGGATGACAGAGGTGAGGATCAAGCAGATCAAGGAAGAATTCTCGATCCCCCAGTTGGTGAGTATCAGACTGCCTAACGCGGAGGAGTTGATGAGTAACCCCGTAGGTGTAGTGGTGGCGTTCCATTTGGCGTTTTTAGAGATCTTTTCTAGGTTGCCTCTTCAGCAGTATATTCAGAGGGTTTTAAGGGAGATCGGGATCGCTCCAGCACAATTAAATTCGAATGCTTGGAGAATTATAATTGGTGGCTCATCTCAATGTCCTAGCGAGCCATCGATGTCCCGATCCGTTCGCGGAGAGCCAGAGGCTTCCTACATTTGTTGAAGCCTCATACATGCTCAAGCAAGCCTCTGGAGCAGCATGACTAGTAGAGGCACAGTGGCTCCTTACTTCGTGTATCGGGCCGGTCAACGCTCAAGTAGGGATGGGCATTTCCCCAACGGGTCCCCATCTCATTTGCCTCCAAATGGGGTTTGGAGGTGGGGGTAGGGGCAATTTCTTTAAATGGGGGTGCGGCCCCATTCCCCCATTCCCCCATATGTATATAATATATATATTTAGTATTTTTTTTAAAGTAACTTTAACTTTATTATTCTTGGTTCCATCACTAGTTGACTACCAGACAGTTGAATGTACTTAGTTTTTTTATGAATTTGTTTAGACTTTTATGTGTAATACTAAATTACTATAGTTATTTCTATTAAGTTTGGACAATTATATAGATTGGATATCGAAACATAGAGATTTGTAGGATTGAAATGATCGAATTTCGAATCCTGAATTATAAATTTCAGATTTCGGATTGAAAAGTATTATGATTAGAAATGGGGGATATAAGGGATGGGGGTGGGGGCAGGGGAACCTCCCCCCAAACACCCCCATTCCCATTTCCCCCAAATGGGGTTTGGGGACAGGGATGGGGGGAGGTTTCAGAAATGGGGATGGGGGTGGGGGACCCTCCCCCGCCATAATGGGCCATCATGCCCATCCCTAAGCCCAAGTGCGCCATTGAGCTCCTAGTTCATTCCAGGAGGGTTCAGATCTTCATTTATGTTGTTGGGGACTTCTAGGATCTCAAGCATGCCTCTGAACCAGTACCAGGCAGGTGGCTCATCTCCTTCTATACCTAGCCATTCAACGCCCTAGCGAGCCACCGATGTCCCGATCCGTTCGGGGAGAGCCCGGAGGCTTCCCATATTTGTTGAGGCCTCATACGTGCCCAAGCAAGCCTCTGGAGTAGCACGACCTGTAGAGGCCCAGTGGCTCCTTACTTCGTGTACTGGGTCGGTCAATGCCCAAGTAAGCCACTGAGCTCCTAGTTCATTCCAAGAAGGTCCAGATCTTCATTTCAGTTGTTGTGGACTTCTAGGATCCCATGCATGTCTCAAGACTAGTATCTTACCGGTGGCTCCTCTCCTTCTGTACCGGGCCATTCAACGCCCTAACGAGCCATCGATATCCCGATCCGTTCGAGGAAAGCCTAGAGGCTTCCCATATTTGCTGAGGCCTTATACGTGCCTAAGCAAGCCTCTGAAACAGCACGATCGGTAGAGGCCCAGTGGCTCTTTACTTCGTGTATCGGGTCGGTCAATGCCCAAGTGAGCCACTGAGCTCCTAGTTCAATCAAGGAGGGTACAGATCTTCATTTCAGTTACTGAGGACTTCTGAGATTCTAAGCATACCTCTGGACCAGTATCATACTGGTGGCTCCTCACCTTCTGTACCGAGACATTCAACGCCCTAAGGAGCCATCGATGTCTCGATCCGTTCGGGGAAAGCCCAAAGGCTTCCCATATTTGCTAAGGCCTTATACGTGTGATATTCATTATTCTGTCGTTAGGGAATTGCGGATCCCAAAAAGTTATTTATAAAAATTCATACGCAATGTGCTATATAGTTATAAACACTAGTAAATCGGCAAGCGAGGGAATCGTTCCTTAGGGAGGTGAGATTCATTGACCGTCTTTAGTTCTAGCTATACAACATGCCGAGCGAACTTTTGTGTTGCGTGTGCGGAAAAGTAAATGATAATATAACTAAATAAACTACATAGATAATATATACATGGATATGATGGAATTGAGAGATGTATGAAATGTGGATACGCTAGGAAAATGATTCAACCGTGACAATCCTCCTAATTAAGCATTAGACTCGCCTAGTCCCTCAAATGTGCAAGTATATGTTATAGGCTCATGTCCCCTAAATTGATCTCTAATCTCTCTCGATGTCTTAGAGATCACATACACACAAAGCATGGATTCATTAAGTGTCGTGGCACACATAAATAAGCCATGTACGCCAGCCTAGTGATACTCTCACTTTTTGATCATATACACAAGTTATTTCGTTGGGCATGTAATGTGCAACCGCGTGGGCCATACTACTGCTAATAATTTATCTACGAGGCTAACCAAATAAGGGATGGCAACCAAGTGAAAGCATTAAGAATACGATATACCCATACAACACGTATGTTATATGCTCATGTCTCCTTAATTAATCTCTACCCTCTCTCGAGTGCATAGAGATTGCATTCATGCAGAAGCATGAATCCATTAAGGATGGTGGGATACACACACGAGCTCTACACGTCAGTCTAGTGATCTCTCAACTTACTGGTCAGATGTAGAGGATACCACGATGAGCATGTTAATGCGAACCACACAATATATAACACACAACCTAAATATCATTCACAAGGTGGCTGGTCGAGTGAAAGCATTAAGCAATGAAATACCCATATAACTACAAGAGCATAAGAGGAATTCAGTTTGTCTTTACTCTAGATACGGATTCGGTTTAGTCAACTCCCTAGGATGGCTAAAAATGGAAACAAGCTCACCAAACACTAATGTGCAATAAGTTGATTGTTATACATTAATATCATTCAATTTAGATTAAGGGTTCATTCTCTTGATTTGAAATTTTTTCCAAAATCAATTCATTACCCAACCAAAGCCACGGGAGAGCAATTGTGCCTTAATAAAAAGACCCATTAAGAACAATAATATTGAACCAAGCCTAATTTAGCATGAATATGCATCAACCAAGCTTCTCCTACTCTCTAAAGCTAAAACTCAATTGCTCTAATCATTCAAACATGGTATTTTGAGTCATCCATTAATCAATCAACAATTATGGGAAACTAAATTACACTACTCCTAAATTAAATTACTCTACTCCTAATCTCATTCATGGATACATATCAATTTAGACTCTCCACACACATGAATATCACAATAAGAGAATTAATTAATGCATAAACAAAAAGTAGAACAAAACCCAAACAAATATAAGAACAATCATACATATATTGAAATAAGTGTAGGTTTACAATATTCCCAAATTGGTGATTACATCAAAGAAAACAAGTTATACAAAAAGAAACGAGTTTAAAAGAGACAACCCTTGAAGAAAACTCCTCCAAGCCCTCCTTGAATTCCTAGCTCTTTTTTGGTCTTAAGGCCACTCATTTCTTCTTGTAAACTACTCTAAGATGGTGGAAGATGTCTAAAATGAGGTGGTAGAGGTGTATGGTGAGCTCCCGTGGAGGAAAATCCTCCATGGGAGCTAGTCGCTCTCTTATTTTTGTGAAGAAGATGGAGATGAAAGAGATAGAGAGAAGGGTGAGATGGGGTGTGAAAGAGAGAGAGAAGAGGTCTGGAAAAACTAAGAGAAAATGGGGTATTTATAGAGCTTGAAAGTTAGGGTATGAAATGAGGTGTGAAAAGATAAGAATGCCCCTCAAAAGTGGTTGAAAACTGGCTAAAAACAGGCCTTTCCGCGGGATGATCCGTCTGGTCATCTCACCGAGGCTTTTCCCACGGAAAAGGATGCCCAAAACTCCACTGGATACTCCGTCCAGAATTTCCGTGGGATGGTCCAGCAGAGTGTAGCTCCAGCTTCACTCACCGTTACAAAACGGCCATAACTTCCTCCAGAAATCTTGGAATCGTGATCTGTAAAAAGCGTTGGAAAGAAGACATCCGGGGCATTCCAAAATTAGGTAATGGCCAACATAATTCGATTGGAGGAGGGAGATATGGCCCTCCAAATTTTAGTGTACTGCACGAAGATTTCCAATTTCAGCCCTTCTAACTCTAAAACTCTTCAATTAAGCTCAATACCTTATTTTTAGGGATATAACCTACACAATGCTCACAAAACATATTATATACCAAAATATGCTCGAAAGGTCTATTTTGTGATGTTATCAACGTGTATAAGCAAGCCTCTGGAGCAGCATGGCCGGTAGAGGCCCAGTGGCTCCTTACTTTATGTACCGGGCCGATCAACGTCCAAGTGAGCCACTGAGCTCCCAGTTCATTCTAGGAGGGTCCAGATCTTCATTTCAGTTGCTGAGGACTTTTAGGATCTTAAGCATGCCTCTGGACCAGTATCATACTGGTGACTCCTTTCTTTCTGTACATGGTCATTCACGCCCTAGCGAGCCACCGATGTCCTGATCCGTTCAGGGAGAGCCTAGAGGCTTCCCACATTTGCTAAGGCCTCATACGTGTCCAAGCAAGCCTCTAGAGCAGCACGATCGGTAGAGGCCCAATGGCTCCTAACTTAGTGTACCTGGCCGGTCAATGCCCAAGTGAGCCACTGAGCTCCCAGTTCATTCTAAGAGGGTTCAGATCTACATTTCAGTTGTTGCAAACTTATAGGATTCCAAGCATGCCTCTGGACCAGTATCATACCGGTGGCTCATCTCCTTCTGTATCGGACCACTCAACGTCCTAGTGAGCCACTGAAGTCTCGATTCGTCAGAGGAGAGCCCAGACGCTTCCCACATTTGCTGAGGCCTTCTACATCCATAAGCAAGCCTTTAGAGCAGCAGCACTGCTGCAAGGCCAGTGGCTCCTCACTCCTTGTACCAGGCCACTCAACGCTCCAATGAGCTACTGAGGTCCCGGTTCATTCAAGTAGAGTCTCGAGCCTCATTATGATTTTTGAAGACTCTTAACTACTCTAAGCAGGCTCCTAAACTGGTTACATCACTGGGGACTAGAAGCTCACCATTCTCCCTCATACTCATATGGGAGGGGTAGTACTCACCATTCTCCCTATTTCAGAGCAGGACCTAAGGGGTACTACTGGGCTTCCGTAACTTGGTTATATTCTTGCCCTCCATGCGGTTATAGCTCGAATGCAATGTTAGGATATTGTTCTCCTTACTGCGGATTCATTCTTTCTGTGAAGGTATTGGTCTCCTCCCCCTCCTTCAAGCGCCAAATGTTAGGCAAGAAAATGAGCCTCAGGTAGTAATTAGTCGTAGGCCCTTTTGTTGCCTAGTTCTGAAGGAAATAGTCATTCTTAAGTGAGTGCGGTAAAAATAGTTCTCGAGTTCTGAATGGTTGAACTTATGCTTGGGTTTTTTTTAGGAAAGTGAATTCTCTCCCAACAATGGTAAAATGAGGGTTTATATAGGTTTCGATTCTGACTCAGAAAACATCATGTCAGCCCGTGATTGGTTGAGTCCGACAAGTATCTTTGCCATGTTAGCAAGTGTCATTTCACCAACAGTGATACCGAGTATCTGTCGGTGGTTAATGACATGTGGCAGCATTTTGAGTGACGAAGGTCAAACCGCTGAAAATTCTACCGAGGGTGAGGTCCTCCGATGACAGGTGCAGATCTTCGGAGGTTTATAATCGTATCCAACAAAGTTCATTTTTCAAAAATTCAAAAAATAAAAATAAAAATAAAATAAACTACGAGAAAAGTTCATTTCTAACCATTTGAAATATTAAGTAGCCATTTATAACCTACTTTCAAATTTTAATTGTTTATAACCTAATTTTTACGCTATTACCATAATACCCATATATAAAAGCATCCATCTAAAAAAACCTCAATGTTCTTTCTCCTCTTTCCTTCTTTCTCTTCTACTTCTATGTTCTAACAGAGTTGTGAAATCTAAACCGAAAATGTTGGTCTGAAATCTAAGAATGCAATTAAGCTTAGTGTCTGTATTGAGTTGAAAATTTGAGGGAATTCATTTGGGCAAATTTTGGACACAAACCTTATATTGTCTCTTGAAGTGGTTAAGTTGTGTAAAATCTCTTACGTTATTATTTTTGTGCATTGTAGTTTATATTATATGGGGTTTGTGTTATTGCAAAAAAGTAGGTTGTATTTGACAAGATCTGTCAATGTTACAAAGATTTCAAAATTTCCAATAGATTTCATGTGAAAGGAAACTTAAAACCTTGATAACAATCGTGAAACCTTAGACTTTTTCCCAAAAATTGTGAAACCTTAGACTTTTTTCCACAAATCATGAAACTTAGACTTTTTCATGGGAAATGTATAAGGTTACACGTTTCTGGGAAAGAGTCTAAGGTTTCATGATATTTTGGAAAACGTCTAAAGTTTCACATTTTTAGCAAGTTTCAAGTTTTCTTTTGTGTGAAACCTACTGGAAATTTTGAAATCTTTGAAATATAGACAGATCTTGCCAAATACAACTTACATTTTTGCAATAACAGAAACCCCATGTAATATAAACTACAATGCACAAAAATAATGTGAAAACGTAAGAGTTTTTACACACATTAACCACTTTAAGAGACAATTGAAGGTTTTGTCCAAAAACTTCCTCAAATGAGCTCCCTCAAATCTTCATTGAATGTCGACACTAAGTTTCATTGATGGTCTCTGATTTAAGACCAAGATTTTCGGTTCAGATAGATTCACAACTTTGTTAGAACATAGAAGTATAAGAGAAAGAAGGAAAGATGAGAAGGAAAGAAGAGAAGAAGTCTCGTTGAAGAGAAGAAGAATGAAGGAAAAAAAATTAAAAAAAATTAACAAATTATATTAGTGATGGTATTTCTGTAATTTTGGCTAAGGGTTGAAAGAATTTATTGTAAAATGGTTATAAACAATTAAAATATGAATCAAAGTTAAAAACAATTTTTCCCATAATCTATTTGGTTACATTTGGCAATTTTCTCATAAACTACTTGGAAGTGAGTTATTTATTAGCAAAACTGATAAATATTTTGAACTTTTAGTTGTGTCATGTGTGTGGCTCCTGAGAAGTTCGGTAGTTAGGTCCATGTGCGGTGCCAACCTGCCAACACCACTCCAAACCGAAATCATTAGAAATTGGACAATCTATGTTAATAGGACAAGCAAAAAAGCCCACTTCAATAATTTTCTTTCAATTACATTTATATATACACACATTAAATGGACAATTTAGGGAGAGCCCTATAAGAGTTTTTCGAAAAGAAAAACAAAAAATGAAAACAATATTTTTGGTATAGGTTAATTGAAAAATATCAAAAATTGTAATTTTTCTATTATTTATACTTTTTTTTAATTTGAATAAAAGGTGGTTCAAAAATTCTTCACAAATAATTATCAACTAACTCATAATTTAAAAATAAATTTTAATTCTTCACTAAATTTAAATTACATTAAAAAAATTAAAAGCTTTCGAAAGAAAAAAAAATAAAGGAGCCGATATACTCTTGGAAGAGCAGATGAAGATGAAGATGAAGATGAAGAAAGAAGGAGACGAAGAGAAGAATTGATGAAGAAGAAGAACGTTCAGAAGAAAAAAGCTAAAAGAAAAATAAATTATTACTAATTTTTTTTTAAAAAAAAAACAAAACAAAAACAAAGAAAATATATATAATGTGTTTTCTATGTTTTTTTAATTTAAACCCTGGTTTTGTATTCCATGTATTTTTTTTCGAAAACAAAATGAAAAATAGTTAACGAATATGAATTTAAAATTGTTTTCGAAAAACAAAAACAAAAACTGCCAAAAATTGGCTATCGGACAGAGACTAATATTATTAGTCTTTTTTAGAACTATTTATTATTAGTATTATTATTATATTTTATATAACTATATAATATATAATAGTTGACCCTCACATCGCCACGTGTCAGCCGTGAGGGAGCTTTAGACTTAAATGCTATATATTCATTTCTATTTATATATCTATATATAAATCTCCTATAATTGAGCCATTAATTAGTTTTTTTGAAATTTAATCATTAATTAGTTGTTTTGTCTATTATTATTATTATTATTATTATTATACTCCTTAATTTCAATATTTTAGGTCTTGCATTTATTTCCTTATCAGTTTCATAATTTGAATTAGTCCTTATAAACTCATAACATCTATCTAATAATTGGCGGAGTTTTGACATTAAATGATCTCTTATTGGTTCATTTCTCTTGCATAATATGAACCGCCCTATTTAATATATATTGTTAATTTTTTTTGACAAATAATATTTATTGTTAATTAGAATTCATTACAATCTTCTGATCTTCTCTAATAGTTTTCCATATATCGTCCACTACTCCAATTATTTGATTCATTTCAACATTCTTAGGGTCCTCCATATTTCTCTATCCCACTCTAACTATTCATTGCAACATTTTAAAGGAAAAACGATGTAATTTATGTTTTTCTCCTATTTTATTTTTCTTTATCAGATATCATTTTCTCCATTCCTTACAAAATTTGCATTTATAATATTGCTATATTATATTGTGTAAATTAACTTATGTCTTTGTGTATTGATTTGCATATTATGGTTTCCGACGAAGAGTTAGCTTTTTGGGATCAATTATGGTCAAGTTGCCACTGTCAGAAAATATCATCGATTTCTTGAGTGCTAATAAGTTCACAAAAGCAAGAATTTATAATACGAATACGCAAATATTGTCATATTAACAACATTGACCAGTTCTAGCATCGAGCTTATTGTAAATAAGAGATCGGTTATGGGTGTTTTGTTCTTTAGAGTATTTTGTGAATGTGAGAGGATAAGGAAATGGTTTATATCAATTTTTTTAGATCGATTTTACTGTGTCCCTTTTTCTGCATTTTTATGCATCCTCCATCTTTTTCATTTTATATTTTTTTGTGTTTTTATTTAATATAATGCAAGAGTGTTTTGGAATTCTAATAATTCAGACTTGGTAACTTGATGGATTCTTCCATTAAAAAATAAATTTGGTTCATCTTTGATGGGATAATTTCAAAAGTCAATACCCTAAAATTTTTGGTATATTTATTTATTATTATATTCCCCATATTATATATTACAAGCTATATATTAATTACAAAAATTACTCATCTATATTTATATATACCTTTTTAGTTTGGTTTCTTTTTAATTGTTTAGAATGTATTAAATATGCATTAAATACGATATGATTATTTCTAAAAATAAATGTTTTTGAATTTTAATTATTTTTATAAATGGTGATAAATAAATATTTTACAAAACAATTAAAATATCTATATAATATCTTATAATAACTTTGGTATGAGAAAGCTTAACCATTAATGAGTTTTTTAAAAAACTTATATTCAACTCTTAATTTATTTTTTGAATTAATAATTGATCTTCTAAATTTAATGAAAATTATTACTATCAATAAATTATATATATTTCCTTTAATACTTGATGATTAATATATTATCATTGAGCCTCAACATGCCACGTGTCAACATGATCAGGCTTGACCATTAATTAATATTTTTAATATTATATTTAACCCTTCAGTTTTTCCATTCACATTTGATTTTATTGATTTAATGAGAATTGTTACTATTATTAAATCATATATTCTTCCTTTAATGTTTGATGAATAATGTATTTTATATATATATATATATATATATATGTTTAGAAAATATAGTATTATGGAATCTCAAAAAGTAATAAAATTTTTGCTATTAAGTCGTTATTAATAATTGCAAAAATGATAATAAAATATTTTTTTTCAATAAATAACATATCAATAGATAATCAAGAGGCAATCCCGTAATTAATAGAATAGTGAATAAATTCTCTAAATCAATATTATATAATTGATTTTTTATTATTAAGTATTATTATTATTATCATTATTATTTGAAGTATTACATTATTTGGTAAGTTTAAAAGATAAGCCATAAATTCTTTTTTTTTAAAGTATTACATTATTTAGTTATTAAGTGTAATATGTTTTAATAATATAATCTTTTTTCATAAATCACATATCTATAGTTAATCAAAACACAATCTTATAATTAATTTGATAGTGAATAAATTTACTTTCAAATATTAAGTATTATGTTTTTTTTTGAAGTATTCCATTATTTGGTAAGATTAAAAAACAAGTCATAATTGTTTTTTTGTCAACAAGCCATAAATTCGTATTAATTAGTTTTTTTAAAGTATTGTTAATTATTTAATTATAATATATATATATATATATATATATATAATATTTGGTAAGTTATTTTATTTTATTTTTGGTTCATTAAGAAAATGTATTCCTTATCTTATTAGTTATGCAATTAACTCTTCATTATATTCATTATCCCATTAATTATGGGATTGGCTCATGATTTTTTCTATACTATTAATTATTTTATTTTACTTTGGAGCCTTAATATGTCATGTGTCGGCATGAGAATGCTTGACCATTAATTAGTTTTTTAAAAAATATATTCAACAATTTAGTTTTATATTCTTCAATTCTTCATTTTTTTTCAATTAAAAAAAGTATTATATGCTTGATTTTCTAGATTTATTGAGAATTGTTTTTGATAATTTATAATTTAATGAGAATTATTACTATTATCAGATAATATATTTTTCCTTTAATGCTTGATAAATAATATATTATCATAAAGCCTCAACATACCACATGAAGGCTTGATCTGACTATTAATTAATTTTATATTAGAGATGTCAAAGAAATAAATCTCCATAATTGTTTTTCATCTTCATTGAATCCAATATGTAAAACAAGCCTAGATATTATGTTTAGTTAGCTGAAAGCCTATTATTCTCTTTTTTTCCTATATAAACGGTCATATCAACAATCAACATACATTTTATTATTTAAATCTGTTTTATTTGTAACATGTCCCAATCCGTTTTACTTTTTTGACAGGATGTTTCAAACAGAAAATGTGTGAAAAATATATATATATATATATATATATATATATATATATATATATATATATGACACTGAAAGTGAGTCCGGATCCATATATATCTATGATTTAATTCAAAAGCATCTTTGAGTGTGGGAGACCATGGACTTAAATTGTTTTGAGTCGTTTTTAGATAGAATAAAAGACAACCGGAAAAACAAAGTGCTAAAAATGGTCCAGTAATACCATATGGTATTATGGTCCATACTCCATATAGTACGACCTTTAGTGATCCCTTATTCCACTCACCAACATGTTAACGCGTGTCCTTTGAGAGTCTCTGTAACTCTTTTTTTTTTCGCACTATGTAAAACTTTTCTTTATTCCAAATTTAAGAATCTGTTTATACTTTATAGTCGTGTTATATACGTATACAATCTTTTTAATAAAACAGTACCTTGTATCCACTTTTTTGGTTCCTTTGCTAAAACTGGCCGGTTGGAGTTGCTTTACAAAAATTTCTTTGCCCCTTTCATCTCTTATTGCAGGGTATGACTGATTATTCTACGGGGATGGAGTTAGAAATTCAAGGTTCGTAGGTCAGTAAAATAATTTTGGGAACCAAAAAGTGTTTAAAATATAATTATACTTTTTTAATTTCTAAAAGAAATTTTACTTATGCTATGTCATGGAAGATTATGGCCCAGTTTGGCATTGTTGTGCTATGGGGGGAATTGCTTTTGGATCTGCTGTGGGGGAATTGCTTTTGGAATTGCTTTTGGAATTGCTGTGGATAGAATCAGTTGAGTGTTTGGTAAACTGATTTTCAAAAGTGCTGTGAGAACCAAAAGCAATTTCAATGTGTTTGGTAAACTAGAAGTAAAAAGTACTGTGATTGTGTAAAATTACTAAAAGGACATCATTGTAATTACAAATAATTAAAAAACAAAAACATTTTAAAATTAAATTTTAAATGAAATAATATTATATATATATATTAAATGCATTTAAATTAATAAATTAAATTAAATTAAATAATAAAAACAACTAAAAAAACAAAATTAATAAAAACAAACTCTAACTCTAATCTCTTTCTCTCTCCCTCACTCTCAAGTCTCACCTCACTCTCACCGCCTCTCTCTCCCTCTTTCTCTCTCTCCCTTCTTTCATTCACAACTAAGATCCAACCTCATCTTCATCTTCAATTTTAAATCCAACACAATACAAAATCACAATCATCACCCAACCTCATCTTCATCATATCCACCAAAATAAAATAAAAAGTAATTTTTTTTTGTGATTCAACTTCTGGGCTGTTCTTCATCACCATCATAATTTTTTTATTTTTTTTATTTTAAATTGATGATGGTTGGATACTTGGATGGTATTTGATGGTTGTGGGATTTTTATGGTTGTGGGATTTTTTTATTGTATTTAATGAAAAATAAAAATAAATGCAAAGAAAAAACAATTCGGGGTAGAAATACCTAGCTTTCCTTTTTAAAATTTTGTTGTTGTTGTTGAGTTTTTGTGGTTTGAAAGAGAAAGAAGTGATGATGATAATGGATGGCGATGGCATAATTTTTTTTAAACAATTTATTTATTATCTCCATATTGTCGATTTAAGAAAAAAAATCCTTCTCTGGTGGGTTTGACTGATAATGATAATGATGAACTGGGGATGGATTTTTGTGTTTGATAACGATTTCTAAAAAAAATATTAGGGTTGATGATAATGATTTCTGGGTGGTTGTTGATTGTTGTTGATAATAATGATTTCTGGAAAAAAAAAATTGATTATGATAATGATTGTTGCGAGAGAGGAGAAATCGAAGCTTGAAGGAATCAATCTGATTGGTAAATGATTTTGTTAAATGTCATGAAACGCTAAGGGCAAAATAGGATAGTTGGGTAAAAATTCATTAAAAAACACTGTAGCGCATTTTCAAAAGCAGAAGCTGATTTCTAAAAGCATGTATTTGTAGCTTCTCAAAAAATCAGTTGGGAGAAGCTAAAAGTGGCCAAAAGCACTTCCCCATAATTTTACCAAACACCCTATCATTGGTCAGGAATCACTTTTGGCCCCAAAAGCAGCTGGGGAAGCAATGCCAAACTGGACCTATATATGATTGGATGGAAGAAAAGCAAAATCAAAAAGTTGGCATATGATGACTTTTATTTAGATGGTCCATGGAAGCTTTTCTCTTCTGGTATATGCTGAGAGGCAGAGACGAGGGGTTAAAAATCTCTATATTTAATATTAATATTTTATTTTACTACATCGACTTCAAACAAATTTTTTGGCCTCGTATCTAAATGGATGACAATGGATATTGCAGCTATAAGCTAGAGTGATCATCAACTTGTAAATAATTTCAGCTCCTATACTTTATTATTTGTCAAATTTAATTAACCAAAAACTTATTGACTTCATAGGTGGAGTTTCAGTTGTATTATACACAAATTCATAAATATTTTATATTTAGTTTCCAATACGTACAGGTATAAAGACATAAGAAATAATTGAAATAGTTTCGGAAGAAAAAACATGTTAATATTTAGTTTTATAAATATTATTATATATAAGTTTATAGCCAAAAAAGAAAAAGAAAAAAGTACTAGAAATGCACTATTGAATGATGGATCACCTTTGAGGAACATAAAACAGCCTTAAACCTCTAAAGGAGTATACAGACAAGTGAAACTTCACAGAATCACAGTGGTTTTTGGCTGGGTTGGAACTTGGCAGTAGGGCTGAGACAAAAATCAAAGAGACTATTGAATTCATTTCACGAAGGTGAAAGTAGACCTGATAATGATTTAGTAGATATCGATTGGTACAATATTATGCAGATAATCCAGTTTTAATCGTTGAATTATACCATTTATTTGATATTCAATATACAGATGGACTCATGTCACATGTCGTGTATATGTGAACTTATTCGTAATTTGTCCCAAATTTCAACTTGTGAATAGCTCTTCACCTTTTTTATAATTTGGCCATGACCCATACATAATAATAGAAAGCATAGGAATATGAATATCATATCCAACCGCTCACAGATTATAATGTTTGAATCTTGTTATCTTATGACATGTGTACGTGAGTATATTCTTATTCATGATATAATCACCTACTATACCTAAGTTTATTTTATGATATGATTGTTATTTAATTATGCGACACGCAACCTCTCATGTTGATACTTTATTTAGTCTAAAATAGAATCTTAAATAATGCAAAATAAATTTAACCATGCACAAATTAATATCTTTAGTGTTGTAACAAAATTAATTAGATTCAACAGAAGATCTTTGTTCTTTATAGAGAATCAAATTAAAGACGACGAGAGCAATATTTATCTAAAATAATACATACCTAAAAAGCTTTAAAAAGTAAAGCAATAATGAAATGGATGGGAAATGTTTAAGAGAATTATATATATATATATATATATATATTAATTTTGATGAGTTACGTGACACGTGAGCTTGATCCAATTATTATACAGTAAATTGCGTGGTGAATTTGGCAAATGCTTAAAGCATGAAACTGATTACTAAAAATGTTATAAGTTTGACGCCTTTTCATTAAAATCCCACTTTTAGTTAAAGAAAGAAAGAAACCAGCCCACCGAAAGTTTTTCTAAAGATACGATGTCGTCACCAATTCGAACTCTTATTAATCAAGAATATTAAATACCTGATTGATTACTTGCACTAAATTGGTAATGAAAAAACATGCAAAATTAAATTATGAAATCAACTGTCTTATATTATTTAATTTCAATCCAATCAATTTTAACCACGTTTGTAACAATTTTTTTTTTTAATTCATATTTGTCTCTAAAGGTGGAGTGACCACTGAGCAGTGCAGTGCAATGGTGGGTAGAGAAGGAAGAAAATAAAAAGAGTAGAAAAGTATAAATTTGTAAAAATTGAATAATCCAACAAGTATATTTTCCTAGTACAAACCGTTTGAAGAACCAATATGTGGATAATTGATGTTGAAAAGCACCCCAGATACCTCCAAAAAAAGCCAAAAAAAAAAAAATCAGAAACTAAAATCCAACAAAAAAAAAAAAAACCATCAAATTCAGCACATAGGAAACTTCCTGTGCTCTTTCCATCCACATTAAAATTTATAAATAAAATACCTCCCTTATATTTCTCTTTCTCCCTCTGTGTAAAATTAATTGAATTTATCTTTGCAACAATCTCTCTCTCTCTGTTTCATCAACTTGATCATGGATACAAACATATCAATGACGTTGACCGGCCATCGAAACAATCCCGACAACAACTACGTTATCAATGGGAAGATAATGCTCTGTTCTGTGATCCTCCTCTTCCTTGTAGTAGCTCTCTTGGTTGGTTTCCACTTCTACGGAAGGTGCTACTTCAACCGCCGCCGCCGTGCCCGCCGCACTTTCTTACTCTCCTCCGCCGCCAACAACAACATGGGCACCACCTCTAATAATTCAGTTACTAATCGAGCTCTTGACCTCTCCGTTCTAAAAACGATCCCAACTTTTATCTACTCCTCAACAACCACCGGCCACGACCAGCTTCTGGAATGTGCCGTGTGCTTGTCAGAATTCGAAGAAAACGAGAAAGGGCGTGTTTTGCCTAAGTGTAACCATGCATTTCACGTTGATTGCATCGACATGTGGTTTCAGACTCACTCTAATTGTCCACTTTGTAGAGCCCCGGTTCAGCCCGCCACTTCGGTCCAACCACCCGTATTGGTATCTGTCGAAGAGGCGGTTTCAGTGACTGAACCGGCCGGTTCGGGTAGCGAAAGGGAAGATGCAGAGCTGGGTCGTTGTTCGTCTTGTACTTTGCCGCAATCGGAGTTGGTGAGTGTAGTTGTGGAAGTGCCTAGAGAAAACATTAGAGCTTTGGATGACATGGGTTTGGGCTTGGGCTTGTCCGAAGGGAGCGGGTTCAAGTCACCGGGTAATCGGGTTATATCTTTGAAGAGGATATGGAGCGTGTAACGAATAACGACATGGTAGAAAGTAGAAGTGTAGAACTGAGACATTGGAGCTTGAACTAGGAGAAGAAGACAAAGCATTATTATGTCAGGAGCTGTCTTGACGCGTGAATGATGATTATGCTTACGTGGCAAATCAATGTAGAGTTGGATTTTTCTCCCAGTACTTGCTACCATAGCTACTAGCTTATTGAGTTAATTCCATTTTCAGTTACATGTAATGATGTAAATATCAACAAACTTTAGGTCAATATATATATATATATATATATATATATTTGGTTTGACTGACATTATCAAGTATTCAAGTGTAAGTCGAAATTATGTACTTATAGGAATTAGAACATTATCTTCAATTAATATTTTTTTAAACGATATTTAAGGAGCAATCACTAAATATCCACAATAACTGGCTCAACATAATGCGTTTAACAGAGACATTAATTTTAAGGCGGGCACAACTGGGTGGCCAAGCGCATCTCTCTGACACGGATGGTGATCCTTAAATCCCTCTGCAGCATAACAAACATTTGTTGACACAGCAGTTCAAACAAAATCAAATAAAACCGCGAGAATTGATTGATCAAGAGAAGAGGCAAAGGAAATTAATATTCATTAATAATCCAAAGAAGTAAAAATGATCAAGCCCATCATGACACGTTTAATCTTCCTCTTGCCTCTCATGACCCTCTGCCTCCAAAGCAATGCTCAACAAGCCAGCAGCGGCGTCAATTTGATCGAAAAAGTGTGCCAACAATCCGAGAAAAAAGATCTGTGCATCTCCAGCCTCAATTCCATCCCCGACGGTCCAAAATCCAAGGACCTAACAGGACTCGAATTGGTCGCAATCAAGGTTGCCTCCGAACATGCCCAAGACACTTGGGGGAAGATCAATAAGTTGCTCAGTGACTCCACTTTGGAACCTACCGTTCAGCAGAACCTCGCAGATTGCTCCGATCAGTATTTGGATGCTGTCGAGCAGCTCGATGACTCCATTGCTGCTCTGTTAGCAAATGCGTACAGCGACGTCCGTGTTTGGGTGGAAGCAGCCATTTCAGATGCATCTCTTTGCGAGAAGGCCACGCAACAACTTTCAAGCAAGTCAGCGGAGATTTATACTAGGAGTAACACCGTCGTCTCTATGTTGAATAATATTTTGGTCGTCAACAAACAGTTGGCTGGCAAGTGATGTGATCATCTTCTTATTCAAGTCTTGGATCAGTTCTATACTTCTATTATTATTATCTCTATGCAAAAAATTTATATTTATTAAAATTTAAGATAACACACGAGAAAAAATTTCTTGTTGATATATAGCATATATACATGTGCGTGACATTTGCGTGACATTTGCGTGCATGTTTGCCAAGTTAATTAAATTTTTATACATGTGCGTGACATTTACATGCATATTTGTGACATGGGCTCAAAAAATAAATAACATTTTTTAGAGGTGGGATTTCAACATTATCACTGTTTTAATAACTTATATTTAAAAGACATTATATGAACAGACAAAAATACCCCAAATAGTTGTTCCACATCAGATTTCTTTTATTCAGTTTATAGTGACAAAGTTGTGAAGTAGAGAGAGAAAATCCGGTTGAAACTCAGGCAATTACTCGAACGGTGACGGAGCTTTTTTTTTTCTTCAATTTAAAGCTCGGGCAGATCATGAAAAAGCTTGCAGCTTTTATGAAAAAGCTCGGACGCAATGTTAAAAGTCTCGGAAACCCAGATCTTCATCATCTTATATACAAATTTTTCATAAATTAAAACTCTAACCAAAAAAGCTCGAACAACAATTTAAAAAGCTCAGACAGTTTAAAAAAATTAAGATATGAAACTAATAAGATGAGTGGTGCCTCACTTACAACACCAACTAAATTTTCAGACAAGTTTATCGTAGGGAGAGAGAGAGAGGAGTTACTGAATTCAGTGTTCGAAGTGTGGAGATGGAAGTACAAACAGAATAAAAAACTAATTATTTAAATGCAATTTTGGTAGTTCACCAATCACCATAATATGTGCATTTTAAACATAATTTAATAAAGCAGTGACGTGGGTGCAACGCACCTCTAAAAATGTGATATTTCTCGCGATTTCCACTTTGTGACATTTGGTCTAAAATGCTTAGAAAATATATATATATATTTTTGATTCTATGCGCTACACAATTAATTTTTTTTTTTTCCAAAAACCAACATAAATAATGTTATAAGTGATTAATTTATCTTGAATAATGTGTTTTTACTATTATTTTAAGAATATTTGTTATAAGAAAATGATACCGATCGACATGTAGTATTGAAAGTAGGGAGAATTGCACCACATGCACCTCCAGAGGTTTGGTTTGTTCGTCAAGTTTCCGAGTCCAGGAATTCGTCACTTAAACTCAATACAGCCTGCACTTTACTTTTTAGAAAATATAACTGAAAAAATAATTATCATTACATAATTATCATGTGGAACAATAATAAAAAAAAGAATTAATAATTAATTAATTTAATTTATCTTATTCAAATAAAATCAAGTTTCCCTAGTACTCTTAGTGACGCAAAGTCTAAATTCAAACTCGTATACTTGAAGTACTGTTAAGACAAGTTGGAATATAAATTTGGATACAATTGACTTAATAGAGTCCTGAACATGGTGGAAAAGCCAATTTGTTGCATGGTTTTTACTTTTTAATTATTTTCAATTATTCTAGTAATCATCTCCTTCAAAACAAAACAAAAATTCAAACAATTATGGTCAACGGGCTTGCAGGTGTCAGTTGAATTAAGTTATAAGTCATCTAGAAATTGACTAATAATTAACAGACTCACTTAATTGATTGAAAGAGTTGTGGAGATCATCAATGGCGCTTTAGTTAATGATCAGAAAATGAAAGCCTAATAAAGCGAGCTTATTAGACTATTATTGCTGTAAAAAAACATGATTTAATTATATAGTCGATGACTCAATTAGCATACAATAACTACCAAGATGTATATGCTTTTTGCTTTATCAAAACAATCATAAACGAAACACATGGAAAAATAAATAGATAGAATTAAATTCAATGAACAGCAGCTAGTTATATTAATCCACCGCTGTAAGGCACTCCTGTTTGGGGCAACCAAGCATCTCCCGTAAGAAAACTAGACACTGTGAAAACAGCGGCGTCTGTAGCATTAATCACATGGTAACCAGGCCATGTGACTCTACTGGTAGTGTTTGATCGAGGTCCGGTGTTGTTATACTCAGCATAGTATAATGTACTTAGCGCGAAATCTCCACTCCATATGTGCCACCCAGCAGGATTAATCAAACTGTCCATGAATGACTGCATATAAACAGTCCTAGAATACTCTTTCCATGGCCTTCCCAGATATGTCTGCACTGTCTGATTGCTCGAAGCCAGCTCATCAGCTGCTTTGATCGTGCAATTATGTATGGATGTGCCTGTGTTCTGGTTTGGATCGGTCCGACCTTGTGCAGTTATTGGGTTAAATTGTCCACTCATAGGCAGCCGGGGATAGATGTTGCAATTTTGAAGAACAACGGCAGCGTTTCCAAATATGAAATCAACAGTACCATAGATATCACATTCACTATAGAATTGCCTTAGAGAATGGGTGTATAAAGTGTCTTGGTACCCTTCGAAGCTGCATCTGTAGAATGTAGATAAATCAGCCCCACTACGGAGCGCCACGGCCTGTTGCTTGATTGCTCCAGCTGTGTTCCGGATAGTAATGTCCATCATAACAAAGTTTGGTGACACCACAGCTGCAATATCAACAATGAAACTCATAAGATTATAATGATCAATACTGTAACTTGGAGAAATTTAAGCAAGCATATACATGTGTGCTTACCAAAAGTTGCAGAATTGAAAGTAGTCCACCCATCAACAACGCTTCTATTTCCGGTGATCACTGTTTGATTGATGCCGTCTCCCATCATCATCAAATATTTCTTGTTACTAGCAATTGAAATGTATTCTTCATAGACACCGGCTGTAACATAGATCAAGAAGTACCCATTGCTACCATTGGTATTGTTTGGAGCAGCGTTAATAGCATCAGTGATGTTCGAGAAATTTCCGCTCCCATACTTACTCACTATCACTATATCGCTAACCAAGACTTGATCATCATCAACACTTAGAAGTTTTCTTTTGATCACAGAATCATAGATTGCACGAGTTTTGTCAGACATTTTAAATTGAAAACGTCCGTTTCTGAACCGGAGGTGCTTCTTTGTAGGCTGCCACATGGCCCCAGCTTTCTTTTCCTTAGGAATCCAAGCTCTTGTGAAAAGAGCCAGAGAGACACTGTAAAGTTTTGTATCATTTAAAAGAGGAACTGAAAGACCATTCTTGACGCTCCCAGTAGAAGCTGTTTCTTGTAAGCCATCGAAACAAGTTTGTTGGTTTGTTAAAATGGCACTCATACGTGTTTGGACATCATCAGCTTTCGTGGGAGGAAGGGTTGTACTAGTAGCATTGACAGTTTCGAAAGAACTCGAAAGAAAGTCCATATTCAGACTGGCTAGTAAACTACAATCTTCTAGAGCACGAACTTCAGGCATTGGTAATGTAGACCTGTAAGTTTCAAGATATTTGTCAACTAAGTTGGAGAACATGCGAGATTGTGAAAATGATTTTCGGACACAGTATCGGCCGTAAGTGTAGGAATCTGCGGTTTGGTAAGGGAGAACAGATTTGCAATAAGAGGGGTCTGAAGTGAACTTGCAAATGTCTGCTGGTGAAACAGGAGTTGTGGGAGCAAAATCTGTTGCATGAGATGGGTAGGCAAAGAAAGGAAGGACAATGAGAATAGGCATTGTGATCAGAGAAAGAAGACTTTAGAAGCCATTGATTTTGATGTACAAAAGAATTAAAAGAGAGTAGTTTTGAACGATTTGATGTGCTAGCTAGTACTTAGGTGTATATATATATATATATAGGAGATGGAGAATTTGGAAAGTCAACTTGTGAGACATTTATCAAAATAGCAATATTGTAGATATTTTAAATGAATTGATCGACATCGAAATCTTAATTTGTTAATCTTTACTTGTTTTATCAAGTTGAATTGGTTGTCAACGATGACATATTCTTGATGCTTGCTTCCCAGATATTCACTGCCTTTGAGTTTGGTTTAATTCAATTATTTATTCTTGCATTGAGAATCTAGGCTTATAATTAGGATTTGACTATGCTTGCCATTTAATTCAACGATCTTTACAAACATGAATGAACTTGAACCCCAACACAGCAACACTTCGATTATTGGAATGAAGTTTGAGACCGAGCCTCAAGAATTTTTGTTCTTTTGTTCTTGTCACAACGACCATATGATTATTGGAATAAAATCTGTGACTAACACGTCCGGGGGGGCGTGTGGGGTTTGGCCGTTTGGGGTTCTATATATATAAAAACGAAGTCAATAATGTAAAACTGGTTGAAACATGCACTGCCAAAGCAAGGAAACTTCAATATATTATTTTCGAATTTTTATGATTTCTATGACAACGTAATTCTTATGTATATGTGCTGGTAATAATGTCTCACATACTTCAACCTATAATATTTTCTACATCAGGTGGATAAAATATATAATTAAAAAATATATATAGTAGAATGACAGACTGTAATTGCTATAAATTATTATCAGAGTTGTAATTAATTTTTACATTAAACAATACAAAGGATAAGGGTTATACGACTTCTAAATTATATACCTAAACAAAGTCAAACTCTCAATTTGTACACATTCTTTGCTGGATAAAGCCTCAACATTTGAATCCAAATATAATACGCATAATCTATTATTCAAAGAAATTTTGGTACGTATTGAACTAAATTTGCAACAGAGCTCTGAACAGGTTGGCGATTCTTTACATGCACGGGTCTCGGTTATACATCAAAGAAACTAATAAATTAATCGTGCTTGGACGTATATAAAAATCACTTTCATGAATGATTATTAGTTAATTAGCATTCTCACATTTTGTCTCTTTCTCTCGATGGATGTAACCATGTAAGATTAGTTGTTGGTTGGCTCTAATTGTGATTAGACATCAAATTAATCCATTATATTTTTTAAAGAGGGATCAAATTATTGCATTTGAAAACTTAATTAATTAAATTTAATTTATTATATAATCTGAACGTAAGTAGCTTGCTGTTAGGAGTGCAAACAACGTGGTGAAAAATTGTCATTAAAAAACAGGAATCACACCAAACGCTGTTAATAGCCAAATTTGGCTAAAGACCAAAGGGAAATTTTTCACCCTCTAAACCTGGCTCCATGTCCGAGGTCATCCACCAGGAGACCATGTTACCCGAAGCCGAGCTACGGTACCGCTCCACAGGAACAAGGACGGGCTCTAGAAACACCCGGAGTAGAGCCCGGCATGGTCAGATCAAGCCCGCGTCACTGAACCTGAAAACAGGAAATCCCCCCCGAAGTCGGGATTACCTCACAATTTCTCCAGAAACTCGCCTATACCTCGCTGACATAGTAAGGTGTCCGTAGGAGGCCTCACCTAGCTTCAAAAGGTCAATATGGAGGCTAGACCTAGCTTCTGATTAGACGAAATTCATTTATATCAGGGCTAGAACACTGATCGACCTCACTATCTGATGTACCTCGCCACATTACATGCCATATTCGACGACCTCTATGGGAGAACAAGCTAGACTTGAAGACACACATGATCATATCTTAAGACGTTACATACGTACAGAACAAGTAATAGAGTCCAAGTAGGAAACAAATTAATCTCCACTAAGATATCCTCGATTCAGCAATTAACTCAAAGTCAATAACATTTTAAATGTAAAATCTCGTCCGATAAGGAGGGAAGAGATGAAGAAAATCAAGGGGGAAATCAATTAGTTTTACCTATGAAGACAAGGTATTAAAGGAGGACTTGAACCTTCTGAAAGAGGGGACTACTTTTCGACAGGCATACGACAAGTACCCGACTACACCCTAGAGAAAATTGAGAGCAATTTGAGAGAGATTTGTATATCATACATAATCAATAAAGAAAGTATTTTTCTTTCTTTTGGGTGGTGAATAGTATCATTGCTCCTTATCATTTTATTAAGCATTGTTACACATACGTTCAACCTTAGTCACCACTTACGTGGTAGTGGTCTCGAGGGTGTTAACTGAGATTTCTCGTCTTGAGTAAAATTTCTGTTAACAAACGGAATAATATATATTCATGGAACTAATAACTTAAAATTAAGTTGTTTTATTTTTTGACTTTTAAGTTGGAATTAAGTGGCTCTTTGCAACCAATATTTACTCACAAAATAATTGATTGATTAAAATATTGCATATTATCCGGTACATGCTATACGACATTGCAAATAATTCTCATATATTTGGGCACGAGGTAGAATTTGTAGGGATACTATAATCAATTAATCATCAACGATTTGTCGTTTGGTGGTCATTTGACAAGTAAAAGGTAGTTTTGGGCCTTTATGCAATACATCTAGAGTTGTCAAATTCTTTAAAATGGATTTTGGGAACATTTAAGGTAATCTTTAGACCATGGATTGGCTTACCATATTGAAATACATTGGATTACATCAAATAAAATTGGGTCGTTTGATTTTTCCACTTAAAATTTAATGGGTCTGAATCATAATTATTAAATTGTTTTGTTTATTTTTTTAAGTGGTCAAACAACTTAAAAAAAAAACAACTTTTACAAAAAAATCTCGACTTTTCACTGAATTGCAAATCACTGAATTGCATTAAATGCAATCCAAAAATCTTTTCTTCCGATACCATCCTCCATATATAACATATTTCCAATTTTATCATAATTATATATAGTATAGAAATCTTTATTTTAATATATTGCTTATTTTAAATAGCTTTAAAAAAATCTGAATCACTTCTCATATTAGTGTTTAGTATCAATATTTTATTATAATATAAGGGTAATGTATTTATATATTATTTTTTAGAGTGTTTTATGTGAATTTTCCTGCTACCCATTTTATTTTTTGATAAAAAAAAACTTTTTTTTTCCTTAGTAAAAATGAAGTTTGTTTGTAATCGAAAAAGATCATGATCATATGTGTTCATATATAATTATTATTTTTGAATTGTTTTTATTCCATATTATATGTATAATTGTTTAACAATGGTATAAATGTAAAATTACTTATTTTCAGACAATTTTACTTTTAAAAACAAACGTGTTGACAATACATTCAGATGTAAGGAAAAAAAATAAACATGTCATTCAAGTTCAGATTTCAGTTCATATTCAGTCTTTAAAAAAATTCAGGAATGTTCAGTCTTTAGATAAAAAGACGAACCACCATAGTTATGATTTATCGGCTTGGTGGAAATAGTGTGTGCGATCTAATTTAATCTTCTTCTATCAAGAAAACGGTAAACAGCAAGAGAAGAGAACAGTGTTCTAGTAATCGGCCTAGGCGGCCGATTAATCGGCTTAATACAGTTAGGCAGCGGGTCACTGCATGCGAAATGGCTAAAATCGGCGATAATAGTCGATCTAATTGTCCAAATAGCCGATTAATCGGCAAATCGGTCTCTGTCTTCCATTGCCGCGGTCTCCAGTTCGCCGAGATCGCCATCGCCATCGACAGCAAAACGATTCTACACTTCACTTCTTCTTCACCCAAAGCTGCTGGGGTCGCCGAAAGCAGCCATTCATCGTCACCAAGTCACCTCCATCGTCACTCATCTGGTCTTCCTCTGGTCTCCACAGTCCAGCAAAAGAAAAGTCAGCAACGATGATGATGATTGAGAAAAAGAAAACAAAAGAAGATGAATAGGAAGAAGATTCACATGAGTGTTGAAGTGTTGAAGAAGATTCACATGGAATCTGAAGTCTGAACATTGAAGAGAGAGAGAGAGAGCGCGTTGAGGTGTTTGGGAAACGAGAAGATGATGAGAAGATGTTGGTTGAAGAAATAAAAAAAAAAAAAACAATTGTCTGTGATGTGTGTCAATGTGTGCCCCACCACTATGATGAGTGTTGAAATGTGGAACTAAGTGGAAGTGCATGCGCTGTGCGTGTGTCCCACCAAAATTGCTAACAAATTTGTTTTCCGATCAATCGGCGATTAGTCGTCGATTAGTCGACCTAGGCGCTAGATTCTGGGTCTCCACCCGACTAGCGCCTAACGCTTACTAGAACAAGAAAGACACCTAGCAATTTAGATGCAACATAATGAGTTTAGAAAACCAACAAAATCAATCATCCAACAGGTAAGAAATTGATTATTTGTATTTTATAAGTAAATGATTTAACTACAGTACATTACCGGTATAGTTATGAGAGAATTAGTTTTAATTTTTATAATTTTTAAATCTTTAATTTTTTTGTAAATATTTGGATTGAAATCCAATAATTAAAAACTAATTCTATATTGTATCTGAACCCTTATAAATACAGTTGATGCAATGAAGAGAGCAATAAGATAATTGCGCCCGGTTAATGCAACTATGCAAGTTATAAGATAATTCATCACTCCACTTTTGGTACAGTGGTGGGCTTGAATATGTATCGGACTAATAACTCGGTTTCTATACCAAAATGGACCTATTATTAGGCCCACCAAACATTTCAGCCTATTGAACCAGGTGTAGACTACATACTGTAATTGGTAAACCTTCATGTTGAGGTTGAAAATGGTGGGTGTTTTGATCCATTTTATGAAACTGTTTTCTGTTTTTAGAAATAAAAAACAACTTTAAAGTTGTTTAATCAAGTGTTTATTAGAATGTGTTTTAAAAAACAAAAAATAATTTTTTTAAAGATATAAGTAAAAATTTAAAAACAACTTTTTATTGTTTTTCACTGTTTTCAAAACAAACCATAATTTTTGTCTAAAAAAGAATCATTTTACCCATTTTAAAAACAACACCAAACACATTTATATTGTTTTCTGTTTTTAAAAACTACTTTTAAAAAACTTTACCAAATACATTTACATTTTTAAAAACATCATTTTTTAAACATGATTTTCATTTTAAAAAATAGTTTTCAAAAACACTATTTGAAAAAGGATTCCAAACGCTATATATAGACATTGGATCAATGATCATTGTATAATTAATACAAATCAAAATGAATATATATAACGTAACTTATATGATTATAGATTCTTAAATGTCATCACCCATTTTGTAAAATTTCCATCTCATATGTAGCAAAAGTACATCTTATGCTCTCCGATTTTTGTTTTCTTCACAGATAGACTAAGTTTAATCTATTTTTTCATCATCTTTGGATCACCAATTAGATTGGTGGGAGGATGTTCTTCTTTATATTATTAAGTTTTTTTTTTTTTTAATGATATTTACTAGAATGTTTGTATAATCCTTCGTTAGCAATATAATGAATTTCGATTTCAAAAACAAAATTTTATATCTTTCGTTTCGGATCTAACAAGTCATGTTTTCTTAGCTAAAAGAAAATTCAAACACTTAAAAGTTAATTCAAATTCAACTTTAACAAATGTCAAGAGATGTATAGCTAAATTTTCTGATTTGATCAAAATATTAATTACCGCACATGACTGTCTTTGTTCTTTACTCATGATATCTTCTTTGACATATATATTTTTCCAAGGTCATTTAATTTAGTGAGAAAATAGCGATAGATGTGCATGAGGGTTACAACTTACACAAGTCAAAGGAGAGGGAAGCTCTTTGCAAACAAGAGAGGAAACTGAGAGAAAAAAGACAGACACTGCATGTTGCCATTAATTTAATTTCTTCTCTATAAGCTAGTAATTAGTTACTGCAACCCATACTATTATCATCTTTTCTCTTTTTCAAAAAAACTTCAAAATCCGAGTACCCATGATTCGTATCCTTCCAAATTTACGTACCTAGGCCTAGAGGATAAAAAATGTGTGTGTGTGAGAGAGAGAAAGAGAGAGGACAGCTGATTAAAAATTTTCGTCTCTGCCCATGCGAACATCAAGCTCGATACTCACGCGTTTTATTTATCAAGCCAAATTTAGGAAATATATTTTGTTGTGTTCTGATTTAATCAATGATATCATAACTGTCTCTAGCAGTTCTTTAAAGGCTTCTTCTTAGACCTATTTTCCAAGGTCATTTAACTTAGTGAGAAAAAATTGATCGAAGTGGTGTGGGCTGTGGACAGTGCACGAGGGTTAAATAACTTATACGGCTTACAAGTTACAACTGAAGTCAAAAAGAAGGAAGCTCCTTGTACAAGAGAGGAAACTGATCAGAGAAAATTAAAGACTAATTAAGGAAGAGTACTGCATGCATGTTACCCCACACTACTATTAATTGAATCTCACTGATCATCAACTTGAAGTCTTGAAATAACATCAAGCTCTTAGCTCTCTGTCCCTCTTACATGCATTAATTAGAACATCAAGCTCGAGACTCACACATTTTTTTATATCTAATCTTACAGGTCGACTTCTTGAGTTAGGATCCTCGCCTAACCTTGGTTTTTTTTCTAGGTTGTTTTTTCTTAGTGTAAATAAAACACCTACTCGAATGAGAGAAAAAAAAAAAGCAAATTCTTAACCACATTTTCTTTTATATTTAGCTGTCACGAGATAATTAAGAAAAATCGAGGGGAAAAAAATGCAATGTGCCATCACACAATTAATTAAGGCTGTGAAGCAAAGCTACTACCTTTCCCCTCCTATATATTTTCACTTCCTTTGTCTTCTCAAACAATGGCTTGTAAACTCTTATTTCTTCTAGCAGCTTCAATGTCTACTCTCATTGTCCTTCCTTTCTTTGCATATCAATCATAAGCAGCATATATTTCTCCAGCAACTCCTATCTTGCCAGGAACCATTTTGCAAGTTCAGTACTCCAATCTCCAGGCCTGTCTTATTGCAAATCTGTTCTCCCTATCCAAACCAATCCTATACACTTACAGCGCTGTTAGAAGATTTTTGTCACAATCTTGTAAGTTCTTGAACAGATTATCAAAGCCTGCAGTTTGCCTCTATGGACTTTGTTTTGAGCTCTTTCGAAACTGTCAATATTAGTATTAGTAAAATACCTAGCATGAAAGTGTTGGGTTGTGAGGTTTGCCAGTAGGGTTTTACATTTTATATTGTGGACTGACAGTTTTACCCTAGAGCTTTAGTATTTCAACTCTTGCATTCTTAGGGTTTGATATTGGAAGTTGGATATAGCAATGGGTACTTCTTAATCCATGTTACATCTGATGTCTATGAAGAATACATTTCGATTTCTAAGAACAAAAAATATTGATGATGATGGGAGACGGCATCCAACAAACAGTACGTGATCACCGGCAATAGAAGAGTTGTTGATGGATTGACTACTTTCTGCAACTTTTGGTAAGCACACGCGCGTATATATGCTTGCTTAAATTTCTCCAAGTATACATTCATTATAATTAATTAATGAGTTTCATTGTCAATAATGTTGCAGCTGTGGTGGCACCAAACTTTGTAATATATGATGGACATTACTATCCGGAACACAGCTGGAACAATCAAGCAACAGGCCATGGCACGCTTCGTAGTGGGGTCAACATTCTACAGATGCAGCTTCGAAGGGTACCAAGATAGTTTATACTCACATTCTCTAAGGCAATTCTATAGTGATTAGTGAATGTGATATCTATGGTACTGTTGATTTCTTATTTGGAAACACCGCAGTTGTTCTCCAAAATTGCAACATCTATACCCGGCTGCCAGTGAGTGGACAATTTAATTACTGCAATCAATGCACAAGGTCGGACTGATTGACCCTAACCAGAACACAGGCACGTCCATTCATAATTGCACGATCAAAGCAGCTGATGATTAGGCCTCGAGTAAACGAACAGTGCAAACATATCTGGGAAGGCCGTCAAAAGAGTATTCTAGGACTGTTTATATACAGTCTTTCAGGGACAGTTTGATTAATCCTGCTGAGGCACATACGAAGTGGAGATTTTGCGCTGAGTACATTATACTATGCCGAGTATATATAACAACACTGAACCAGGATCAAACACAAGCAATAGAGTCACATGGCCTGGTTACCATGTGATTAATGCTACAGACGCCACCGTTTTCACAGTGTCTAGTTTTCTTACTGGCCGAGATGCTTGGTTGCCCCAAACAGGAGTGCCTTACACCGGTGGATTAATATAACTAGCTGCTGCTCATTGAATTTAATTCTATCTGTTTGATTTTCAATGTGTTTCTTTTATGATTGTTTTTGACAAAGCAAAAGCATGTACATCAAAAAGTAGTCAACCCATGAACCATCAACAACACTTCCATTGCCGGTGATCACCGTTTGTTTGATGCCGTCTCCCATCATTATCAAATATTTCTTGTTCTTAGCGATATAAATTTATTCAACTTCTAGTGAAACAAATCAAGAAGTACTAGCCATTGCTACAATTGGTGCTGTTTGGAACTACGTTAATAGTATCCGTGATGGTAGAGAAATTTTCTCTCCCATCCTTAGCTGATTCAGCTCATCAAGACTAGATCATCATCACCTAAAAATAAAAGAAATTACATGATTAGGATCCTAACTCTATTCACCGCCTTTCAACTTGTTTTATGATGGGGGCCGAAAATCATATAAGCATATATAATAACATTTTTGGTCCTTCAAATAATTAATTAATAATTTCTACGTCATCAATAGTGGTATTTATTTCTTCCTGATAAAGTCAAATTTTCTTACACCCTGACTCTCAGTGACACAACGTTTGAATTCAAACTCTTACTATTAAACTGTTAAGAGACAAGTTGGTATTTGGGTATCTTAAATAGAGAGCTGAACAGGCTGGATAAGTTAATTCGTTACACGGTTTTTAATAAGTCAATTTCTAGCAGCCACAGCCCACAGGATTTTGCATAACTAGTAACGTTCGGGAGGAGTGCTAGATACACTCTCTCAACACACTCTTCCAATCTACTTTCTGTTCATTTGTTGATATGTGGATATCATTAATTTTTTCACATTATATTTGCAGTACGTCTTTATAAATGACATCTATTTTAATTTTAATTACAATACAAACCAATAATTTATTTTCTAAATTCTCCTTCTTCTTTAACTTTAATATATTATTATTTAATATCAGTTTTTTATTTTATTTTTATTTTAAATATATGTATTGCTCATATATCTATTTCGTTTTTACCAAATTTACTTCAAAAATTTCTTTTTACATCACTGGGAACTTGATAGTTGTTGCATAAAATAAATAAATAAACAAATTAGTTAAATAGTTTTAATAATATATTATAAAAAAATTCATAAGACAAGATCTAAAACTTAGTGTCTATATCTAAATTAAAAAAAAATAAAGAAAAAAAATATGTTGTTAAACAATGCCTATATTTTTTTTATCTTTTAATTTAAAATTGATTTGTTTTAAGTTGACTTAAATTGCCTAATAATCTAGCCAGATTCATTTGTTTTTTTATTTAATCACATAGAAAGAGAGAGAGAGATAAATTCTTTTATTAGCTAAATTTTTAAAGGTAAAGATTTTGACTCAAACACATAAACAATAGGGCGGACCCAATAAAAGTAACTAAAGTTCATATTTATCTCCTCAGATATTAAAAATTAAAATAATGAAATTCAGTTTATATAAATTTTTTATAATATATTTTAAAACTATTTAACTCTAGTTAGCTAGTGTTTGGTAATGAAAATTTGGTGAAAAAAAATATTGGAGCAGTTCAATTTGGGCATGTACACTCAAGAAATAAGAGAAGTTGTAGGTCTTAAAAAGAAACACACACATATATATATATGTATACAATAATTTTCACATAAGTGCGCACTGATAGAATTATATAAGGACATTGAATGTGAGCCACTCATTTTACATATTTTGACTTGATATGTATGCACTTGTCAAAACTCTTTTATAAATGAGTGGCTCACATTCAATGTCCTTATATAATTATATCAGTGCGCACTGACAGGAAAATGACTGTATATATATAAACTTATATTAAATGATAATGTTAAAGTTGAAGAAGAAGGGCAATATAGGAAATATACTGTTGGTTTGTATTGTAAATAAAAGGAAAAAGTAAGCCATTTATAAAAACTTTAAATTTAATGTGAAAAAGTAAATGATGTCCGACATGTCATAATATGAAAAGAGGGTGTGTTAAGAGAGTAGGTTGAGAGAGTGTATCTAGCACTCATCAACGTTAGAATGTCCATACAAATTGACGAGATGAATGGTGGTAAGATTGTAGGTTCGAGTTCTTACCCTTCCATAAAAAATTCTTGAATTTATAATTTTATATATTTGTGTAATACTTCAAAAACAATGTCCATAAAATTTTTCAAATTTATTGTCTAAATGATATGGCAATTTGATTTGTAACTATCAAATCATCAAGAGTAGTGTTAACAACTTAAAATTTATTAATGAGGGTATATTCAATTAGGATTGTAAAAGACTTTTAATGATTTTTTAAATTGATAACTTTTACAGATTTCATGGACTTTTATTGACTTTTATAGACTTTACAGAATTATGAAAAACTTTCGTAGACTTTCATTTTAAAAGACTTTCATAGACTTTCATTTCAAACAACTTTCAGGGACTTTCATTTTAAAGGACTTTTATAGACATTTATAAACATTTATTGATATTTAAATATGATATATCCTTTGTTTTAACAAAATTATATAGATTCTCAATATCAATATATATATATATATATATATATATATTTACCAATGGCCTATTGCCATGGTGGTTGGAATCTCCCAAGTGTGGTTCCACCACCAAGGTTTAAGCCTTGGTATGTATATAATTATTATCTCAGTCTTTGGCTATTAAATCCCAAAGTGTGGGGAGTCTTCTCTCGATATAATCTGAGCAGCCCCTCTCCAGTTGATTGTGAGAGTTATAGTCAAGTTGTAAGTTTGTAACCTCTCCCCAGGGAGTAGTATTCCGGGATGTGCTTGTAGAGTTTAATATCGTCAGGTCCCAGTAGTAATTGTACTTCAAAATATATATATATATATATATTTAAAAAAAATAAAAAAATCATTGTTAATTAAACTTGATAAAAACATTCTTGCCAATATATGTGATTTTAAATTTTTTATTTATAATTTTATTATATTTTGCATAATAAAGACATTATACACCTAATATTTTTTAATACTTAGTCAAAATATTATAAATTTTCTTTTAGAATAAATGTAGAAAATCGACAATAATATTAATATTTACATGTCTCTACGAAAGTATGGCAATGGGTATAAAAAATCCACCCAAAATTAATTCAAGTTACTGAAGATAAAACATTAAAAACCTCACATAGTTGTTGAACAAGATTCACGCATAAAAGTGAGTGGTTTGATATTAATCATAATTATATGGAGTCATGCTCATAAGCGACTTTGATTATGGCATATTGGCATGATTGAGTAGTGGTTTTTGTCTTTTATTATTTTTAATTAACATAAATGAAGTTCGTTTGATTTGTTTCGGTATTGTTTAGTTGCTTTGAAAATAAAGGTAAAAAAATGAAATATCTCGTCTTTAATTGCATAGCCTATGGAGAGTTGTTTTATATTATTTTTTAGTTAATTTTTTTTTTTGTTATAGATCGTGTATTTTTTTTATAATGTTTATTCATTTTATTTTATTTGAAAATTTTGTTAAGAATGTGTGTTCTTTTACTTGAAAATATAACATATGTTTGATGGTTAATGTTTTTCAAAGAGTTTTACGTTTTTCTTCTAAGGTGAAATTCTTTTTATTTTTTAAAAAAAGTTATTCAAAGTCTTTGGTAGGAATGAAAGACAAATTATGAGATTTGTTATAACTAAAAGTCATTAAAAGTCATTGAGATTTTGAATACCTCCTAACTTTCATAGACTGTTAAAAAGTCTTGATTGACTACCACATGACTTTTAAAGACTTTTAAACGCTTATAAAAGTATGTATTGAATACCTCATGACTTTTTATAGAGTCTTTAAAAGTCTACATTGAATACACCCAAACTTTTTAATTCCATAAAAATCATTAAAAGTCTTTTGAAATCTTAATTGAATACACCTTCCTAAAAGTAGAAAACATTTGTTACAAATATATATTTATTGCATTGACTAAAACAATAATGTAATTAATAGTTTCTTTTTTAGGAATTTTTTTAATTGTTAACATGTGTTCTTAGGTCTAAGGTTAGAGTTCATTTTTGCTCACCCCCTCTTCAAAGGGGATGAGTATTACCTCCCTTCCCATTGGATGACGAGTGTCCAAAAGTTAACCAGGGGTTAGCTAACACTACATTAGTTAGAAATTTCAATAAATAAATAATGGTAAATAGGTAAATTTATAAAATAACTTAAATTAATTTTTTTTACAAGTATTAAAATTACAAAAAAGCAATATTAAAAAAACAAAAACAAAAACATAAATCAGAAATAAAATTCTCATTGTATTCTCTCTAGCGACTTCTCTCTCCGGCGGTCTTCTCAGGTGGCACCAACTCCGGCGGTCTCCTCTAGCGGCGATCTCCTCTAGCGGCGATCTTCTGTCATCACACCACCATTGTCTTCTTCTTCTTCTTCGACTGTTGAGATCTTCCCTCTACCGACGCCGATCTCTTCGACTGCCAAAGGTTGATTTGGGTGGTTTCTGGTGCGGATTTGAGTCATGGTAGGGTTGTTGATGGTGGGGTGGTGGTGATCGAATGGTTGTGGGCGTTGGAGTGGGTTCGATTTCTGTTGGTTTGTTGATGTGGGTGTGGGCGTTGATTGCTAAAGATGGTGATGAACAAACAATGGTGATTCCAATTTCAAATATTTTCTTTTGTTTCAATTTTGGGTTTAGTTTTATGGAGAAGATAATATTTTTAGTTGATGTTGTGGGCGATGGTGATGAACAGATTAATGGTGATTCCAATTAATTTTTTTTTTTTTTTGTATTTCAATTTTGGGTTTAGTTTTCTGGAGAAGACAAAGTTTTTAGATGATGTTGTGGGTGATGGTGATTCCAATTTCCAAAAAAAAAATTCCTTTTTGTGTTTCAATTTTGGGTTTAGTTTTCCGAAGAAGACAATGTTTTTAGATGATGGTATGGGTGCTGATTTGTGTACATATTGATGGTGGGTGTGGGCCATGTGGCTATGTTACGGTGTTGATTTCAGGGTGTGGCTGTGGGTATTTTTTGAACAGAAGGGTAAAATTGGTAGAGCAATATTTGTTAACCCATGGTTAATTTTTGGACACTTGTCATCCAATGGAAAGGGAGGTAATGCTCACCCCCCTTAAAGGGTGGGTGAGCAAAAGTGAACTCCTAAGGTTAACATGACTACCCAATCATCAATACATTATCTCATAATCATAATCAATATATTTGTTATAAATAACTTTACCTAAATCATTTTGACAAAAAATTGGAAATTTATTTTGGACTCAAATCGTCTATCCAAAATTGGTGTCTAACCAACCAAATTGGGACATGTGTCTACATTTAATTATTTTTTTCAACTTCTTAGCTAGACACAAATTGAGAAATAAATTTTGGACAGATGATTTGAATCCATTTCTTTTAGCAATATAGCATGAGGAATGCTAAATACACTCTCCAAACACACTCTCTCAATCCACCTCTTCTTCTTTCTTTGACAAGTGTCAATATTTTATTTTTTTTTGACATAAAAGTTGAACCATAATAAATGGTTTGTCTACTTATATTATTTATGACTCAAACAAAACATTATCTTCCCAAATTGCCTTTTTTTATTGATTATAATTTGCAATTTCTTTTATCTAATTCTTTTCTTTTCTTTTCTTTTTTTACATCTGAAAAAAATATTTGATTTTTTCAAAAATCCTTTTGTCTTTTAAAAAAATTGAGTTTTTTTTTACTCCTAAACATCATTTATATTCCTTTAAAACATAATTTATTCCAAATATAATTTGCAATCTATTTCATCTAATTCTCTATGGAATCCTTTTGAGTTTTTTTTATACTTTTAAATATCATTTATTCTCCTTTAAAAAAACATAATTACTTAAAAAAAATTATATCCATTTATTTCATTCAACATTTATTTAACATGAAAAAATTGACTGCAAAAATCATTATACACACATATATATACACACTTAAAAATGATTTGTAATTCGATAAAAGAGATTATAAATTATAGTTTGTAAAAAGTAAAAGGGTAATTTGGAAAGATAATATTTTGTTTGAGTTGTAAATAATAGGAACAAATAAACTATTTATTATGGCCCAATTTTCAGATCAAAAAGTAGAAAATGAAGAGAGAGGATTAAAAAAGTGTTTGAGACTGTTTAGAAATATGTCTGCATTAATTCCATCATTTTTATCTAGAATACTGAATATATATATGGATTGGCTTTATACGGTTTTTTTTAACGTCAATTTTTATTAAAAAAACAGGGGATCAACAAACAGAGGACAACCAAATAGCCCTAGCAACAAGCCAAAGCACTTCAGGCCTAAGCAATAAGCTTAGCAAACCCTGACAAACAACCCTGGTCGAACAAAACCCAATCAATAGCAAAACAACAGAGAAAAAGACAGAAAACAAGCAAGAGGAAGTCATTCCCAAATAAAATGCCTACAGCAACAAGGGTAAAGCCGATCACCCACCGCCTTTAAAAAAAAAGCCTGAAAACTACTCATAAGCAAATGAGGGATCGCCCCACTCAATGATATCCCCACCAGAATTCGATCCCCTTTTTACTAGCATATCAGCAAGCGAGTTCGTGGCTCTAGAATTGTAAATGATGGACGTGTTGCCAAGAAGTTCTAACTTTGACCGGATGTCATAGATAATATTAACATGTTTAAGATTTCCAAAACCTTCTTCATACACCCAAGAAACCGCCGTCTTAGAGTCGCTAGCGATAACAATTTCCCGTCCAACTAGAGCCGCATTAGAAACACACAAAATCACAGGCCTTTCGAATTGCCAAAAGCTCGGCATAATTGGCATCTTTTGATCTTATGAAAACAGAGAAAAAACATAATACCTGTCCTGAAGAGTTTCTTAGAACCCCCCCACCCCTCTATCCCAGCCGGGCCTAGCGCCCCTCTTGTCGCACCATCGACATTGAATTTGAAGGCATCCAGATGTGGTGGCACCCAAGCCTCTATACTGCATTTCTTCACAGGCTTGGTCTCACTGCAGCAGTCCTTCATGTTTTGAATGATGAGAGTAATCAGCTCCGACGACCCTTTACCGTGATGCTTGAACCATTATGCAACCCGAAACTTAACCATGTCAACCAAGAACTCAACTTCCACCGATTTTCCTCTAAAAACCACCTGATTTCTGGCCTCCCAAATTGACCACACAACCGCAAAGAAAAGGGAACCCCAAGCTCGGCCATACTTCTCTCTCAGGGCATAATCCTTGCTAACACCAAAACCATTCATTCACTGTTCTGCTAGCACAACAACTGACCTCCCACCACCCCATACACTTGTACCACACCAACCAAGACCAAGGGCATTGTAAGAACAAGCGGTCTACTGATTCAGAATTCTTCTTGCACAATGAGCATTCAATGGCTAAATTTGGGTAAATACCAAATTGATATAAAACCTCTCTAACCATAATTCTTCCTCTGAGAAGTTTCCATACGAAAATATCCACCTTCGGAGGGCTAGTCCCTTGCCACATAGTCTTCACATCTAAAGAGCCAACATGAGTAGAATCCACCATACATCTTCTAAATGAGCTAACCGAGAAAATACATTTGGGGCAAAATGACCAAGCTAAGGCATCAGTGCACAACCTGCGAATAACAACACAATCAAGAAGCTTATTAAAACAATTCCAGTGATCCACCTCCCATCCAAATAAATCTCTCCTGAGCTGCACCTTCCACACCCACCTAGTGTCATGCCACCCCCTACACACATTAACCTTGCCATTTTTATTTACTACCAATGCGTACATTCTCGGGTGCGCCACTTTCAGTGGGTAGGAGTTCAACCACCATGTCATTCCAGAAATTGATTCTATCTCCACTTCCCACAACCATCTTCAAACTTTCGTCTAGAATTTGAGCTGATAAAGAACCCTTCTTAAAAAGAATGCTTATAGCTTTAATGAAACTATACGCTGAAGAGGGAGCATTTCAACTCCAACATAGGCTAGTGGTTGGTATCTCATACTTTGTACATAATACTTTTTTCCACAAAGCCTCATCTTCTCTACCAAATCTCCACATCCATTTTACCAACAAACCGTTGTTCTTGTCCATAATTTTCCCTATTCTGAGGCCTCATTTCCTTTTGCTTCTACACACGACCTCCCAATCCACTGCATGGATTTTTCTCTTCTGAACTCCATCACCCCAAAAGAAACTTCTCTGAAGGCTTCTTTATATCATGAGCCACCCCCACCGGAACCTTAAAGACCGATAAAAAATACATTGGAATGTTAGACAACACCGACTTATTCAGAACCAATCTCCCTCATTTGTTTAAGAACTTCTTCTTCCATAGATCTAGACGTTTCTCAATCCAAAGTAATACCGACGCCCAAAACCCTTTTGAATTGATATTGCTCCGAGGGGCAGCCCAAAGTATGTAATTGGAAGAGTAGGTTCCTTACATTTAAAAAACTTAGCCCACTCTTCCCCACCTGTCACATTTTTGCCCACTTGGACCACACAAACTTATGGAAATTGATCATTAACCCAGAAGCTAACTCAAAGCAACGAAGTATTCTTTTCGAGTTCATTAGGTACTCCAATTTCGGTTGGAGGAAAAGTATAGTGTCGTATACGAATTGAATGTGAGATATGTGGACTTCTGCATTGCCGTAAGAAACTCCTCTCACCAAGTTTAACTCTTGAGCTTTCTTGAATAGGCAACTTAAGCATTCAACAACAATATTAAAGAGAAACGGCTGTAATGGATCACATTGCCTCAAGCCCCTCTCCATCACAAATTGATTCGTTGGACAACCATTAACCAAAACAGAGAGCGACGGAGTCGAAATACAACTCTGTACCCACCTATCTCCATTTTAATCCGAATCCCATATCTTCCAATGTCGAATCAAAGAAAGTATGGTCTACACTATCATAAACTTTTTCGAGTCCAACTTTACAAGAAGACCCCATTTCTTGCATTTTCTCCAAGTGTGAATTATTTCTTCTGCGATAACGAAACTGTCAATGATTTGCCTATTTTTGATAAAAGTCATTTGGTGCTCGCCAATGATTAAGTTCATCACCATCTTCAACATATTCTCTAGAACTTTAGCAAGGATCTTGTACATTGAACCAACTAAGCTTATAGGTCTAAAGTCTCTCATGGTTTCCGGGTTAGAACATTTCGGAATAAGCGCTATGAAAGTATTGTTTAATTCCTTCACCACCTCTCGATTATCATGAAACTCTATGATAAACTTCATAAAATCCTCTTTGATCTTCCCCCAATTGACTTTGATAAACCTCAGATTCAATCCATCTGGGCCCGAGCTTTATCCCTGTCACAACAACACACTGTTGCCCACACCTCTTCTTCACTAAACCCCACCTCCAATGACCTCATTTCTTCCTCAGAAATTTGCTTTAGCCCCAATCTTGTTATCTTCAGACGACTCCACCTGAAATTTTTAAAATGATCTTTGAAAAACAAGAACACTTCATTCCTAACTAGAGCAGGTTCTGTAATTTTTACACCATTAAAAAATATATCACTAATGTAGTTGCTTCTTTTCCTACCATTAGCCACGCAGTGGAAGTATTTCGAATTCTTGTCCCCTTCTCTCAACCATTTGACTCGTGATTTCTGCCTCCACATTTGTTCCTCCCTCCTAAGACCCTTCCACAATTCTGCAAGAAGTGACAACCGTTTAGCCTTAGACTTTCCGTCCATCCTTCATTTGTGGCCTTCTTATCCATTAGAGGTAGCCGATTTTCAATGTCTTTGCACAAGGACTGATCCATCTTATTTACCAACAACCACTGTTTCATACTATATTTAGAGGCCCTTAATTTGGCAGCCAATGAGAAGCTTTTTGAGCCAGCTACCTTGCAACCGCTCCAACCTTCCATAGCTCTTTTCATCAACTATTTATTCTCAAGCAAACCATTATAAAATCGAAAGGGGTAAGGACCCCAATCTTCATTCCTTTCACTGATCATCACTGCATTGTGATTCGATAGGGTCCTCGAAAGACCTATTTGTGTCAACGAAGGAAACCATGAAAGAATTTCTGGAGACAACAATAACCGATCCAACCCTACCCAAGAAGCTCTTTCCCAATTATTAGACCAAGTGAAGGAGATTCCATACAAAAAAATATCCATGACCTTCGCCTTTAACACAAAATAAGAAAAATTCTGAACCGATACCATAGATTGGCTTTATACGGTTTACGGTTGGTGGATCCACGAAGAATTAATGGAACTTTTCCATTTCCAATTTGAGAATATCAATATCATATTCATTACCCAATTCATGTCATTTGCACACAGTTTTAAGCAACTGCCTAAGTCTTCGTGTCATTATGAAATCGTAAAACAATAATTATTCTAGGGTACCAAAATAAGGCATCTAGAATTGACTAATAACAAACTCACTTAATTGATTGATTAAAAGCGTTTTTAAGCTCATCAATGACTTAACAGCTTAACTAAAAAATATTTTGTGGATACAAAATTAGTAAGTTTAGTTTTTTTCTTTAATATTACAATACTTCAAGAATTAGTATATAGGAGATTCGAACCCACAATCTGAGAGGTAAACCACCGGTCAACCTCATAGTAAATTTAGTTGATGTTATGTGATTATGTGGTCGTACAAAATGCTTTGGGTTTAAATTTTGCACAATTAAGAAAGTGATTATGATATTTAAATTTTTTTTAAAAAACAATTGAATTTTACTGATCTTATTAAACTATTATTACTCAAAGAATGATATTACAATTTGCTTGAATGAATAAATCATCAATTAACATAGAAATCAATACCAAGCAGAGCATTATTACATGCTTATTGTTTTCTAATGAAACGAATTATAAAAGAAATGAAAAAACAAAAACAGCTACAACAAATCTAATTAATCAGCGGTAGCTTATATTAAGCTACTAGTGTAAGGCACTCCTGTTTTGGGCAACCATTCATCTCCAACTAAGAAATTAGACACTGTGAAATTGGAAGGCGTCCGTTGCACTAATCACATGGTAACCAGGCCATGTGACTCTATTGGTAGTGTCTGATCTTGGTCCGGTGTTGTTATACTCGGCATAATATAATGTACTCAGCGCGAAATCTCCACTCCATAATTGCCAACCAGCAGGATTAATCAAACTGTCCATGGAAGACTGCATATAAACCGTCCTAGAGTACTCTTTCCATGGTCTTCCCAAATACGTCTGCACTGTCAGATTGCTCGAAGCCAAATCATCCGCTGCTTTGATCGTGCAATTATGTATGGATGTGCCTGTGTTCTGGTTAGGATCAGTCCGACCTTGTGCGGTGATTGCATTAAATTGTCCACTCATTGGCAGCCGGGGATACAAGTTGCAGTTTTGAAGAACAACGGCGGCGTTCCCAAATATGAAATCAACGGTACCATAGATATCACATCCACTGTAGAATTGCCTTAGAGAATGTGTGTATAAAGTATCTTGGTACGCTTCGAAACTGCACCTGTAGAATGTAGATAAATCAGCCCCACTACGAAGCGCCACGGCCTGGTGCTTGATTGCTCCCGCTGTGTTCCGGATAGTAATGTCCACCATAACAAAGTTTGGTGACACCACAGCTGTAATATTGACAGTGAAGTTAATAAGAGATCAATAAACTTGTTTTAATCGGAACTTGAAAACGACAAATTTGTGTATATAAATGTACGCTTACCGAAAGTTGCGGAATTGAAAGTAGTCCATCCATCAACAACGCTTCTGTTGCCGGTGATGATTGTTTGATTGATGCCGTCTCCCATCATCATCAAATATTTCTTGTTCTTAGCAATTGAAATGTACTCTTCATAGACACCAGCTGTAACATAGATCAAGAAGTACCCATTGATACCGTTGGTATTGTTTGGAGCCGCATTAATAGCATCAGTGATGGTAGAGAAATTTCCACTGCCATCCTGACTCACTGTCGCTATACTGCCCACCCGAGACTTGATCAGCATCACCAGTTTGAAGAAGCTTCCTTCTGCTCACTGACTCGTAAACAGCACGAGTCTGGCCGGACATTTTAAACGGAAAACGTCCATTTGTGAACAGAAGTTGCTTCTTCGTAGCATTCCACATGGTCCTCTTCTTCTTATTCTTAGGAACCCACGCTCTAGTGACAAGAGCCAAAGAGACACTGTAAAGCTTTGTATCGTTAGAAAGAGGGATCGAGAGACCATTCTTGACGCTCCAAGCTGAAGCTGTGCCTTGTAAACCATCTAAACAAGTTTGTTGGTTTGTTAAAATGGCACTCATAAATGTTTGGACATCTTCAGCTTTCGTGGTAGGAAGGGTTGTATTGGTAGCATTGACAGTTTCGAAAGAACTCGAAAGAAATTCAATATTTAGACTGGCAAGAAAACGGCAATCTTCTAAAGCACGAACTGCTGGCTTTGATAATGTGGACCTGTACTTTGAAAGATATTTGTCAACTAAGTTCAAGAACTTACTAGATTGTGACAAAGATTTTCGGACAGCTTGTCGGCCGTAAGTGTAGGAATTTTCGGTTTGGTTAGAGAGAACAGATCTGCAATAAGAAGGGTCTGGAGTGGACTTGCAAATGGTTCCTGGAGAGACAGGAGTTGCTGGAGCAACATCTGCTGCTAATGATGTGTATGCAAAGGAAGGAAGGACAATGAGAAGAAAGAAGAGTTTATTAGAAGCCATTGTTGAGAGCTTGTGATGAGTGAGTTATGGGTTTGTAATTAGGTCTATATATATAGAAGGGAAAAGTAGTAGCTTCCATTGCGAGATTGACAAGTCAATTTTTAAGACTTGATTAAAAACGCGTGAGTCTCTTGCTAGCTTGATGTACTAATATGCATGGACAGAGAGGCAAAATTCTAGTACGTAGTGAAATAATATTCATTCTCTTGAAATCTGTGCTTGGTTTCCCACCAAGGATTAACGTCAACGGTGACATAGATATATATTCCAAGTATAGATCACCGTATTGAGTTTTGTTTACTTCGATTGTGTTTAAGATTTGAGCATTCGTGATAAAATAAAGTTGGTCCGATAATAAATTTTTAATACATGTATCATAAGGTTGTGGGTTTGAGTTCTTCATCCTTAGAAAAAAAAACTCTAAATTAATATAATACTTGAAAAAAAAATTGACCATTCATTGCAAGCTTGAAACCATTTGAATCTCACGTAAATCTTACTTACCATGTTTTTTTTTCTTGTAAAATTAATAAATTTATCAGCTACTCATTTGAGAAGTTATAGTGAAGTTACTAATCATAATTAGTCTAGTTAATAATGGTTTACTTGGCAGGTATTACAAATATTCATCATGATAAGTAAGAGAGTTAGGAAATATATAATGTCCGTGCATGTTGTATATATGAATATTCATTTACATATAATTTTCAGGATCACGTGACATGATTTGAATAATTGAGTATGTAAGTCTATCTAAGAATCTCTTATGGTGTTGGGGTGAATGAAACCCATGATGCAACAACACTGTTGGTAATGGTTTAGTTGAGTTTAAACTAATTTTAGGTGACATATATATCTAGAACAGCAGGCTAGTACAACCAACCACTTGATAATTGAATTGAATTTTTGTTCTTTGTCAGATTTTCGTTCTTGTCGGCTTCTGGGGTCGATCTAGGCTCGTTTGGTGAAGTTGAAGTCTGATTAGTCTGTTTAATTAATGACGATCGACCACTTGATGATTGGAATAATATTAAAAAAAAACCTAGTCAACACGCCCATATATATATATTGGTTGATGTGAGAGTGAGACGACCCACATATATATCATCAAGCATGTTAGGTTATACGTACGATGGAAGAAAGTCAAAAGTGAAACACGGTGATTTGTTGGAAATGTTTGATAGATAGTGAAAGAACACAAAGGAGAGCACATATAGCCAAATTTGTAAGGATCAGCTAGGTCAGAAAATATTGAAAGAAAACACCCGTTATTTGGTGCACTGATTTGTACGATTATGTGAATCGAATTTCACTCAATATCATGCATTACAATGAGTCCAGACTAATCAACCTAACTTAACAATCTTTTCTATGTCAAATACAAAAAGTACACAAGGAAAAAAATTAGTGGTTTATTAGTCAAGTGCCAGTTTAATATATATGTTGAAATAAATTCAACCCTATATATAGATATTATATTGTCAAGAGATGTATTATTGTATTGACTGAATTAAACAAGTTGTAAACGCGTGAAAAATATTTCCTTGTTAACTAGTTTGTGTACAAAAGTCACACACTAGACCAGAATCAAGTTGTGGATTTAGAATTTTGGATCCTACTTGGGAATTGGGATGTGAAGAAGAGTACTGAAGTTCAACATGGAAACATGTGCTGCAACAGTACTGAAGCTTCCTCAAAGCTACCTTCAAAGTTCAAAGTTCAAACTTCTATATTACTTCTATTGATTATTTTCAACTTGTTTTAGAATATAGTACTACCGCTAACGGATATATATATTTTTTGATATGATTTTTTGTTTAATAAAGGTCAAAGATTTGTCCGAACTTGACAAAATTAACTGACGATTTGAGTATAACTTATTACTTGCTAGGGAGAGTTCTTTCCATATTTTACGGTTTAATGGAAAAATGTGGAACTCGAACCTAATCACAAAATTGAAGGGGGAGTGCACAATCACTTTACTAACCGTGAATGTATATCGGTGCATGTTGAAATGTATTTGTTTTTTGTTAAAAATTTAAAATATTATAATAATTCGGGGTTTTTTGTGGAGGGTGAGAGACTCAAATCCACAACCTTATGGTGTAGGTGTGAGGGGCATACTACGTACTGAGCCAACCTCATCTTGTTATGTTGACATGTATCCTTAATTTCAATTATTCCGATATTAATTATGTAGGTTGATTAATTAATTTATAGAAAGAAATATAATAGTATAAAATAACGTATCATGATCAGTGTTCTAGTAATCGGCCTAGGCGGCCGATTAATCGGTCCAATTCCTCTAGGCGGCTGGCAACTGAGGAGAAAAGGTGAAAATCGGCCACATTCCGCGGTTTCCGATTACTCGTTCACGGCGGCGACTAATCTGCTAGGCGGCCAGGCGGTGGTCAAAGCCGTTGACCGCCTAGCCCTTTTAAAAAAAAAAAAATTTTTTGCAAAGAATTGAAAACAACCTCCTTTTCAGATCATTAACAATTACAACATCAAACTTCCAAACCTAAACCAATTTTTCCTAATTTTTCCCTTCATCTTCGACCAAATAGCTTACAAACCAAAACGGCTAAACCAGATCGCCCATTGCTCCTGCCACGGTAAGCTTCTGTCTTCCGTCCGTCACCGTCGCCAGGTCGCAGCTGTCTCCGGTTCGCTAGTATATACCCTCTTATCTCTTTTGTTTTCATGTCTGTTTTTGCTCTCTATTTTTGGTTCTTGTTGGGTGTTTCACTGATTTTTACGGGAGTTTTGGTGGGTTTGGGTGTTTCTTGTGGTTTGTGTAGTGGATTAAATGCAAGTGGGGAAATCATTGAGTGGGGAAATCAATTCAAATAGGGAAATCACTGAAATCATTGTGTTTCACTCTCTTGTGGTCTTGTTTCTTTTCTGGGCGTGGGAAATCACAGAACTGTGGTTAGCTTCAGTCCAAGAGCTAGCAATGGCTATGCAGATTTGTTGGCAAAGAAAGGTTCGAGCAAGGAAGGGGACTTGGTTAGTTGGAGAGATTTATGAGGTTTTACGTTTTAGTGGTGTTTGTTCGGTTTCAATTTCTCTGTTTTCTGGGTTTCTCAGAATGTTTCTTTCTCCGCTCTGGCAATGAAGTCTGATTGTATAATGTTGTTTTTCATGTTTTGATGCTGTCTTTGTTGATGTTTTTATGGGGACTTGTTTTCGTGTATTGGTCTGTTGATCCCTCTATTTGGAGGTGGCTCTGTTTTCGGCTACTTTAGCCTTCAATACATATCGTTTGCAGTTCAAAAAAAATGTTGGCGTGGTATTTCTTTTGTTGGTCTTATTTGAAATTTTGAATAATCCTCCAGACCTCGTGTGTTGTGTTCAACAAGTGCTCTGGTTTTGTTCCTTGACTTAGACTTTTCAAAATTCTCAGAACACTTCAATCCATGAAAAACACACAATGAAATTGCTTGTGCATACTCATTCAATAACTTGCATGTTTAAATTTCATCCACTAAAAACAAAGTCTTCATAGTGGGAACCCATTAAAACCGAAATGTAGCACAATAAAAATAAATATATATATATATATAATAAAAAAATTAATTGGATAAAGTTTGACCCAATGTGCACTCAAGATCCGTTTAATGCGTAATTTGACATTTGTTGATTTGGAAAGAATACTTTTTGGATTTAATAATTGGGGATTTGGATTGGTTTATGATTGGATTTGGAAATAATTTGTTAGAAATAATTTTCTTTAGAGTTCTAATTGGAATTTGTTTGTAATTGTGTTTTCCGATTAATCCCCGATTAATCGGCGACTAATCGGCCTAGGCGCTAGGCGCTGGGTCTCCGCCCGACTAGCGCCTAACGCTTACTAGAACACTGATCATGATAGATAGATTGATAGATTGATTAACAAATGTAATGAAAGAAAAATTCATTAATTTAACTGAATAAAAAATAAAATAATTAATGGTTTTACAAAATTAAATCTGACTAACAAAGTCAAACTCTTGGTCGTATACTTCTTAGTGGCTTGAACCCAAGATTTTGAATTCAAATATGCATAATTTAAATTATCATATGCTATTTTTTTCAAAGAAAATTTGGTATATATAGAAATTGAAATAGTTCCCTAAACAAGCTGTTGATTCTTTACATGGTACCGGTCTTAGTTAATCAACAACAAAAATTAATTAGAAATTGCTTTAATGGTGCATGTACTAGAAACATCACTTTCATGCTTATATTTACGTGTTTTTGTCTCTTTCTCTGGATAATTGTAAGGTTTGGTTGAAGTTTGAACTCTTAATTTCAATTTTCTAAAACAAAATTAAGTTTATTTAATCTCATCGTGACTTCTTACATAATGAGATATTATCTTTACTTTGTATGTGACATTGTTTCTGCGGATATAAACTTATTAGATAACTTCAACCACCTGAATAAAATGAGAGAATAAGCAATGGTTTTGTGTATTCTACCAATTAAAAACCAATCTCTATAGTAAAATAAAATTTTATTAATTGAAATTTTGTTTGAACTTCACTTGGTGAAGAGAAAAACTCAACATAAGTCTCTTTTGTCATGAAATTTAAGAGGAAAGCAAAATTTGATGTGTTTCGGTATCAATAAAAGATTATGAATATTGTCACTTTATTGTTTCTTTTAATTAAGCTTTAATTTATTAGAGTTATAAGATTGTTAATAGTTTTTTATTTTTACTTTTTACTTTTTGTAAGTTTATTTATTTATTTATTTATTTTTTGGAGAAAACCAGCCTGGGCTGAAACCAAGGCTGGTTTCCATGTACTTCCGTCCCTGCTCATATTTATATCAACAGGTTGTGGGTTCAAATCTGTCACCCTCCCCAAAATTCTGGATTATTGTAATAATTTTAAAAAAAAATCATTGTCATTCTTTAATTCAAATCTTCTTATGCTCAAACTATGATGAATTTTAGTGAGTGTTGATAAGATTTTTTGCATGGGTGATGATAAAAGCAAATGTGATATGTGAAGATATTTCAAAAAATTTCCAGAACTATATTCATACAAAAAATCTCATCAAAATTAATTAAATTTTATCAAGGCATGCATAGTTTTTACATAAGGGTTATTTTTCAACTGTTTGGTTGGGCATCCATTCAAAAAGATTTTTTTTTTAATATTAAAAAAAATCTCTTATATTTATGGTAGAAGTTCAAAATTAAAGCTACTCTAAGAAACTCTTTTTGAACATTTTATTTCTAAAAAGGAAATAAATTGACTAAAGTACCCTCATATTATTTTATTAGTAGTTGTCTTATAAGAGATCCTTTATTTTAACACAAAATAAGGATCTCGATGAAATCCATCGATTTTAATAAATTTTGATCCAAATTTTGTTGTGAATGATAAGTTCAATTAAATGTCAGTATATGTAAATTTTGAAATTTTTTAAGGAACTACGACTATTTATTTCCAATATTGTTGAATATCAAGCATGGGAAAACATGGAGAAAAATAGGAAAAATGAAAAAAATAGTTGTAGTTCTTAAAAAAATTCAAATTTTACATACAAGTAGATTTCATAGAACTTATCAGTTTAAAAAAATTCAGATCACAATTCATTAAAATCAATGGATTTCATCAAAGTCCTTACTTTGTGTTAAAATAAGGATTACTTATGAAAGAACCACTAATCATTTGATATATTTCATTAAATCATTTCTCACTAGTTTCTTTATTAAAAAAAATTACTTCTAAAAACTTGACTTGAAAGTCATTCAAATATATATACAAACTTTTCAGTATGATAATCTTCCATTGGTTTAAGCTGATGCCCTATGCTGTTATAGACAATTTTTTATATGTTATTTACTATTTAGGGTGTTTAAAAGTTTTTATTGAAATCAAGGACTAATTAAGCTTTTTCTTTCTTTCTTTTTTTTGAAAGGAAAAATTCATTAAAATGCAGAATTAAGCTACAAAGAATCAGGGCAATCTCCAAAGACTAGACTCTCCACCGAAAGGGGACAGTCTTCCATTCAAACAAACTCACCCTCAAGGTCAAGAGCAAACTTGGCAAGACTATGAGCAACATTATTAGCTAATCTAGGAACAAAATTAACAGAAGTAATATTGGAGTTCCCTAGCTTACAAAGAATATCATTGATAACTACTCCAACCTCCGCACAAGGTATAACCTTCGAATCAATCGCATTCACCAGTCGGTAAAGAATCCGAACCAATCCAATCTCAATAGTCAAGCGTAAACCCTTAAGACTAGCTAATGCCTCCGCAATTTACAGGTGAAAATAGGCCTTGACAATCTGGCAAAGAGATGCCATAACATGACCGTTACTATTTCTAATCACCATACCAATCCCAGTAATCTTATCATGACTATTCAAAGTCGTATTCGTATTAATTTTGAAACATCCATATTGATTTTGAAGATTCCAACAGGAGGCACCACCCATCTCGGAATCAAACGCTGTTTCACAATACCACACTGCTCAATTACATTAGCTGTTAGAAAAAATTTGGAATAAAACTTGAAACCCACTCCAAAACACCAATCTCAGGCAACAAGACCTTCGAATGCACCAGCTAGTTTCTACTAAACCAAATCCTCCACCAAACAACACAGAAACTTGAAGTACATGGAGTCAACATTGTCTTTACAAAACAGCACAAAGTCAAAAAAGGACAAAGAATCCAAAACCTTACTATTACCACCAATGGAGCAGCCCTTAAGAACACTCTTTAGAGATGAACAACGCCACAGAGCATGAACAGAAGTCTCAGCTTTTTGAGAACAGATCGGACACATAGGGACAAGATTCACACCATGTATAGCTAAGTTAACAGATGTAGGAATCCAGTTGTTACAAGCCTTCCACATAAAGATTTTAATCTTAGTAGGAAGACGAAGACGCTAGAAAATTTTCCACCAACACATAGAAAGATTCAAGCCTGAGCCACTAGGATTCAAATCAGACTCTTTAGCTAACCAGTAACCACTACGAACTGAATAGCTTCTAGATTTATCAAAATTCCATAGGAGGCTCTCATCTAACACAAACTTGCTAGAAGGAAGACCCAAGATAGCATCTGTTTCCTCCTCAGAGAATGAATGTCTCACTAGCTCATCATTCCAAGAACCATCCTGCAGCTTCAGAATATCAACTATCGATTCATCACCCAGCATAGGAGGAGAAACAATTCTGAAAGTGGACAAACGAGGAATACATCGATCCTTATTAATCTTGATTGACCGACCACTACGAACTCTCCATCTCGACCCAGTCACCACCAAATCTCTGCCCCACAACAAACTTTTCCAAAGAAAGGAACCATACTTTTTGTTCTTCGCTTCAAAGAGAGAGGGTTGAGGATGGTAGCATCCCTTAAGAACACACGAAACTAGAGAATTAGGATTGTTTAGGAGCCTCCAACATTGTTTAGCAAACATCACTTTATTAAAGGCCACAAGATCAGCGAAAGCCAAGACCCCCCTCATAGCGGGCCTTACACAAAGTCTCCCAAGTGCACCAATGGAACCGTCGTTTCGAACGACCACCACCCTACCAAAATTTCGCACTAATCCTGTGGAGCTCAGAAATAAGAGAAACAGAAAGTCTGAATAAATTCATAGAATACACTGGGATTGATTGAATAACAGCCTTAAGTAGTACCTCACACCCACCACCTAGAAAAAACCGATTACTCCAACTCTGAAGCTTTTTCCAAACCCTCTCGTTAATTCCATAAAAAAACGCACTTGTTTCTACCTGACACACATGGAAGCCCTAAATATCTATCATGTTGCTCCACAATTGCCATACCCAATATCTCATCCAACACTCTTTTCTACCTGACACACACGGAAGCCCTAAATATCTATCATATTGCTCCACAATCGCCATACCCAAGATCTCATCCAACACCCTCCTATTAGAATTCGAATTTTGTTTACTAAAACAAAATGCGGACTTACTAAAGTTGACAACTTCCCCAAAAGCCGTTGAATAAAACCCCAATAGCCTTTTTATATTGACACACTCATCCGTTGTCGCTCGTGTAAAAAGAAGGCTATCGTTCGTAAAAAATAGATGTGTGATTTTCAGCCCCAACCTACTGTTACGATTATGCTCAATAGTAAGAGTACTCCAACTCTGAAGCTTTTTCCAAACCCTCTCGTTAATTCCATAAAAAAACGCACTTGTTTCTACCTGACACACATGGAAGCCCTAAATATATATCATGTTGCTCCACAATTGCCATACCCAATATCTCATCCAACACCCTTTTCTACCTGACACACACGGAAGCCCTAAATATCTATCATATTGCTCCACAATCGCCATACCCAAGATCTCATCCAACACCCTCCTATTAGAATTCGAATTTTGTATACTAAAACAAAATGCGGACTTACTAAAGTTGACAACTTCCCCAAAAGCCGTTGAATAAAACCCCAATAGCCTTTTTATATTGACACACTCATCCGTTGTCGCTCGTGTAAAAAGAAGGCTATCGTTCGTAAAAAATAGATGTGTGATTTTCAGCCCCAACCTACTGTTACGATTATGCTCAATAGCAAGAGTGTAATGATGTATTTAATAATCTTTTCATATTAATAAAGTGATTTCTAGTTTAACAAATCTTATAGCATTTATAGTTTAATTATTATAATTGTCAACAATAAATAATCATAAGGTCAAAAGACTATGAGAGATGAAGAATTGTTCGTATATCTAGATATGTATGAGATAGACACAATTCTTTAGATAGTCTTGAATAATGTTCACAACTTAAGATAAAGGTTGGGCGCATTTTACCTTGTTAAAGTTGTAGATTCTTTTGCTAGCATTTGAGTGGGATCAAATGTGTTATGATGAGTCTAAAATCATCAAAGTGTAGTGTCTTTGGGCAAAAGAATCTAGTGCACTATGTGCATTGAATATGATCACAGTGAAATACTTTATCCAGAACCGTCAATGGATAAAAGTTTTCACTTGAGGACAGTCGGAGAGTCTATCTCAATCCTGAGATAAATGATGGACTTATGGTTACAAGTGTTATCATTTGAGTTATCAATGAGTACAATTATATAGCATAGTTTATCCTCGATAGTTTGGTGGTATTCATTTGTTAATCGATAGAGGACTTCATTTATGATATGGACATTGTGGCTCTATTTATTAAATGTGAATAGAATATCATCATATGGATATTTTGAGGTATTGGATATTAAATATTAACGTTAAGTTTTCAATAGTGTCTATTGAAACATGACTTCTGGACATGTCAAAATATCCAAGTTCAGAATGTGGTCATATGAGTAAATATGTTAATTAGGAGAGCTATAGGCGGTCTATGAGCTCTTGGCGATTACTGATATACTTCAAGAGAATACACTATCTCCAATAAGATTGTCTAGGGTACGAATGAGAAATATTATCTTATTCTATCTTTATTTAAGAGTTCAATTTTAGCTCTTTAGTGGAATGAGCTAAAATTAATAGATTGGACATAAGTGAATCATTTGTTGATTGTGATTAGGTTATGTTTATTGAAGCGTAAATTAGATAGCCAGCCACCAATTCGCACGAACTTGCATGGATCACTTGATATATACTACCGGATCAATTTCTGGGTCCATCTAGAATTGTTTTTGAATTTCAGAATCCAAAAGTTTTGGAGAGGTGTGGTCATGTGTGATCAAGACACGCGGTAACTCTTCAAAAAGGCCTAGAATGGGCGGCCAAGGATGTAGGAATCCTAGGGTGGCCCTAATAGGGTGCGTTTAGCATTCCATTAATACATTAAGAATATAATTTGCACATTTTAATTAAATAGGCTACTAGATTATATTAATGTATTAAATTTAAGGCATGTGGACTTGTTTCTTTTATAGTAAGAATAGATCTAGTTCACATGTGGACTTTTTATTAAAGTCCAATGGATTTAATAAAATGGAAAAATAATATATTGCACAAGTATTTACTTGGGCGGCAAGGCTAAATTACTTAGTCTAATATATTGTTTTATTTTATTTTATTAATCAAATGGAAATTAATTAATTTAATTGTTTGATTAAAAGTCGAAATCTTTTTCTAACTATGAGAAGGATTCCTAGTGTTATACTATTGTTGATAGTATGATAAGTATCAAACACTATATTTGATAAGTAGATAAATAAAAGTATTTTATTTTTCTAGTCAAATTAGGAAGTTTTTGATATAGTCACAATATTATATTTAATAATTTATTATTGGATAATACACTCATGAGTTGGAATATGGTTAAAACTCAAAGTTAATAGAAGACTTGGTGAAAAAGTAATTCTACTTGTGTGAGGATTTGACTACAAGGTAGAAATCCTACTTGTGTGAGGATTTGGCCATCACCTATATATATATTATTAAATTCGGAATTAATAATGGTAGTTCAAAGAAGAAGTTTTTTTTTTTTTAGAAAATTTTTATTCTCTTGCTTTTGAATAAAAAAACTCCCAACTCAAGAAAGGGGTGTAGAATTCGGCCAAAGAGAAGAAGAATAAGGAGCGTTTTATTTTCGATAGTGCACTAGAAGCTTTTACATTAAAAAGCATTATGCACAAGATCGAATTAGGGTTCACGCAAGTTCTTAATTAAAAAGATTAAGAATTTACAAGTGACCAAACGTTCTTTATTTTCTCTAAGAGGATTATTGTGACTAACAAAATAAAAAATGTTTGTTTTTTCTATCCTCAGGTTTACAATTCAAAGAAAAGAGAGCTCCACATTCCTGGGTGATTCACGTTCATGATTGGATTGGAAGATCTTGCGGATTCAATTCGAAGCAAGTGGATTCAAATCGACGCAAAATCAATCATCACATGAAAAAGGTACGGTACTTTTACTATATGTTAATTAATCAAGGGTTAAGGTTCTTTCTTTTAAAAGGAAAATTTTTAAAATATACAAACCCAATTTTTCTCTTCCGCCGTGTGTTTTTCCCTACACCTACTACAGCGAAACCTCGAATAAATCCCACACCTTTTAGACATCGATATCAAACTAGAGAGCCCTTCCCTACATAGCAGGAAAAGATACGAGGAAAGAGGGTCCCCTTGACTCAAACCCCAAGAAGACTTAATATTTCCTCTAATCATACCATTCAAAATAAAAAATTCGTTACCGAAGTAACTGAACCCATAACCTTAGAAATCCAAGGCTCAGAGAAACCCATTTGTCTTATCATACCTTCTAAAAATCACCACTCAACCTTATCATAGGCTTTAGACATATCTAACTTCAGTGACATAAATTCTTTCTTCTTCCCATTAACTTTCCGACAAAGAGCATCCATGCACTCAAAACCAACCATAGCATTGTCTGTAATAAGTCTCCCCTGAATAAAAGCTCTCTGAGTATCATCTATCATGCTACCAAGAACCTTTCGGAACCGATTTGCGAGAGCCTTAGAAGTACACTTGTAAATGACATTACAAAGGCTAATAAGCCTAATGTCAGCCATTTTCTCCACATTTCTCACTTTTGAAATAAGATAAAGCAAAAAATGGTTAATCATCTCAACAGACCGGCCATCATTGAGACATTCAAGACACAACTTCGACACATCGTCCATTACCACGCCTCAAAACCTTTGAAAGAAGTTAGCATGAAAACCGTCAATACAAGGCGACTTATCTAGATTCATCTAGAACAACACCTACCTCATATCCTCCACAGTGAAACAACTTGTCCAAAAAATTCCTCATGATCAACGGTAATTTTGCCTCAACTGAATTCAGAACACAATCTAGCTGACAATGAGAAGGCTGTGAACTAGTAAACAGCTCAGAGAAATATTGAGAAATAATCCCTTCCATTTCATTATCCCTAACCTTTTTGCCCCATTATCATCCACCAAACCACAAAGATAACTACGGTTTCTTCTCGCCGAAGCCTTTGCATGAAAAAACTTAGTGTTGCGATCACCCTCCTTCAGCCAAGACACGCTAGAACATTGTTTCCAAAATACTTCCTCCCCCTTCAGAAGGTCATCCAACTCCCTGTCAACCTTCTTGCACGTGTCCCAATGGATCGAAACATTCTCGTCTGTAATGCAAGCCAACTCATTTTTCTTATACAAAATATTGGTCTGAAACTTCAACCTATTAGAGCAGTTCCAATAGACAGACAAACGATTAACCACACTAATCATATTATTTCAGCCACCAACGACATTCCAAGAATTTTGAATCAATTCAAAACACTCCTTCTTCTCAGCCTAGCAATGCTCATAATAGAACCTATGTTTCCCACACATCGAAACCTCACCGCCCACCACATCAAGAAGAATTGACCTATGGTCCGACACCCAAAAATCCAAATGTTTGATCGAAAAGAAAGGAAAGAGTTGTTGTCGTTCTCGCATTACCAACACAACGATCTAAACGTTATTGGACCAATTGATCAGAGTCATGATTATTCGTCCAAGTAAACCGAGGTCTCGAGTACCCTAAATCTTTCAACCCGCAATCTTCAAGAACAGTCTGAAAATTCTCCATCAACAACTCCTAGTCTCGCAACCCCCCCAACTTTTTCCGACAAACACAAAATCTCATTAAAGTCCACCCAACCAACTACAGAAGAGAAATTATACCAGCTAATCTCTTTAAAAGAGTCCAACCGTGAATTCTTTAAGACGAATTCAGGTAGCCGTAGAGTCCCGTCAATCTCCATCTTTTATTATTCAGAGAAGTAACCACTGTGTCAATATGAAACCGTGAATACGAAAGAAGAGACATATCAACGTCTGATTTCCAAAAAAGACATAAACCGCCACTATTATCTTCTTGCTCCACAACTAGCTTCGCATCGAACCCTAATTTAACCTATATACCTTACATAGCATTTTGATCACAAATAGCCTCCATTAAGAAGACAGTGCCAGGACGATTATCCTGCATTAATGAATACGAGACACGGAACGCTCGGCCTCCTCCTAGCCCCCGAGCGTTCCTAGCCCCCGAGCGTTTCAGAATAATGTTTTCATTGAGTCCGGCAAGCCAAGGACGCCTCCTGACTCGCCGATATCTTAATTGATCTGAGATCAAAATCAACTTTGTTCTTTTGTTTCTTAGCATCAGACTGAGGACTTAGATTAATAACATCTCCATCTCTTTTTTTCACAATCCGGTTCTCACCCGCAGGTCCTTTAACCCTCAAACCACCTTCTCGAGCCCACGGTTTCCACTTACCTTACTGAAACTATACTAGAGCTATTGTCTAAATGAGACCCAAAACTCTCTCAAGCTTTTTGATTGACATAAATAACATCATGAACTTCTTTAAAACTCTAAGAAAAAAAAATCTGATCAAATAATTTTAAAATAAGAAACTTTGGATAAAAATATATAAATAAAAAATAAATACTTCTGTCTTTAAAAAAAAAGCCACTTCTAATCGTTTTGAGTACCTACAAAATCCTAGTATTTAAACTGGTGGAATTTAATTTTTTTTTTTAAAATAAAAAAAAAACTCGGTGCAACTCTTACAGTCTTATGCACAAAATGATTAAGAAATTATTAAAATATAGCGTAATTGGTACATGTCATTCGCAATTGCGAATTATATTGAGATAAAATAATTATGAAATTATTAAAATATTTGATACAGTCGGTACATGTCCTGCGCAATTGTGAATAATATTGAGATAGAAAATGCGGAGATACTAGCCATTTTCAGGGAATTGAAGAAATCTAGTATATTATATTATACATTTTTTTAAGGGAGTATATTATTATACATGGTATATCTTGCACTCTGATTTCGTTCACATGTCAATTGGATGCATGTAGACACTTCAGAACTTCGGACCAGTATTATCAAACCCGGCCCGGCCCGGTGGATGCAACCGGAAAACCAGTGACCCTGTCTCATTAACCGAGTGGATTTGAAAATTTGATGCAATCAATCTATCCAAACTTGGTCAATCCGGACGGGTTGATTGATAAACCAATCCAACGGGTCTAACAAACCTAACTGGGTTTAAACTTATAAAAAATTATATTCTTTTATTACTACATTCAATCCTAGTTAGAGTAATGGTTATATTTTCAATTTTTTACTATAATATATTTGTCCTAAACTATGATTAATTTTAATAAGTTATACTTTATTTGAATGTTATGTAGATGAAATTTTGAATTTACCTTTGGACAGGGCCAGGTCCTGACGTTTTTGGGGTCCAGGGTGAAAACTATAAATAATGGAAAAAATGGGCCCCATAATATATCGAATGAGGAATAGAGTGTTGTCAAAATGGGCCTTAGGATTTTTTTTAATATATTCTATACATATAATTAAAAAAAAATGAATTAGACCCTTTAGAATCATAATTTTTTTTAATATATTATATACATATAGTTTTAAAAATTGAATTGAGCTTTTCAGAGTCACAATTCTTTTTTCTATAGATTATAACAATTCACAACAGGTACAAACTTATATATCCAAAATCCAATACTACACATTAGCTTTAACGAAAAAATTGGAGCCCAAGGCGGTTACAGTTGGTGCATCCATAATCTTTTCATTTAATAAAACATTTTTTGGACCTAACATAATCAACTTTGAATTTAAAAAAAAAACTTTAGGCCTAGGCCCGGAGCGGTTGCACCTGGTGCATCAGCCCAGGGCCGCCTCTGCCTTTGGATGATCATGGTGGTGGTGGTGATGAAGATAATGCAAATAGTGTTGAACAGTTGAATGGTGACACCAATGATATAAATCATGAATTTGGTGAAGATTGGTCAACTTGGAGTCGAAAGCACCACACAATGGGATATGGATCATGCATAAAGATTGTTTAGCTATGCATCTTTTGAGTCAAATTGCCACAATTAATTTGTATTTGATATTCTAATTTGTGTTTGCTTTATATGGACTTTAAAGTTGTAATTTAATTATCTATTTTTAAAATATATATATATATAATATAATTTTAAAATTTTTAAATAATATTTCCAGTTGAACCAGTAACCCGTGACCTGATCCCGTAACCGGGTTGGTGTCCAGGCTGGGTTTGATAACATGCTTCGGACAACGATTTGGGCTGAAGCACAAACTTAATCATCAAAGCATTTACAACATGTTTGATTTGATGGAATAGTGTAAAGAAAGGTAAAGGTCAGTTTTCAGTCATTACTTACCAAGGTGGTGGGGCAGCGTGCTAGTTTGATCAATAAAACTGTTGACATCGAGAGACAAGATGATGCAGTTTATTAGGATTTAGGACAAGAAATCTATCGTCAAACTGGGAAACAAAATTTGTTGTCTTTTATTGTTTATATACTGGTTCAATCTAGAGAGCTAGGAGCACAAAAAGGAAAAAATGAATTTGTATTTAATGCAAATAAAATAAAAGAAAATACCATCTTCCCGCCCAGCAACATTAGAGGTAGTCAAATGGGCTGGGGCCAAGTCTAGCCTGCACCTGGCCCACACGTTCTAACTCTTTGAGTGGGTTGGGAACTTGGGATCGATTATCAAGTCGCGTGGGTCGTGGGTCGTTACTCCTTAGGGCTTGTGGGCAGTACGGAATTGAAAATTAAAAAATAAAAAAAGTTACGATATTTGTATCTCTAAAAAATTGTATGTACACTCCAATTTAGTATTTTTTTTTTAAATCCAACATTACCCTTGAATAAAATTACTTAAACGACTAAATATTTTGTAAGTACACACCAATAATTATTAATTGGTTTTATATTAATCCTTTATAAAAAAAAGAAAAAGAAAGTTTCCTATTAATTATTTGATATGATGATAAAAACCTTTCTATTTTATCAAACCTTAACTTTTATTTTAAATACTAATTTCAAGTTCTTTAAGGAATACAAATTGATTGAGTTGACAAACAATTTACTGTTATAATTGAGTGAAACAAAAATCAATAGAAACAAAAAACTTTCTTATGAACAATTGTTTTTTTTTTTTTGTAAAAGCTTTCCTATAAATAATTGTTTTTTTTTTAAAAAAAAAATCTTAGGAACAGAATAATTGAGATACACTGTTGTGTGCTGGGACTCTCTTTTTACATATGGCCCTTCTGCTTGGTTGATGTAATTGCTGTTTTCTAATAATGGATTATAAATTTCAAAAACAAATATTAAAAAAATAAAAACTAAAAGAGTTAAAGCAACACATGCACATGTTACAATTACAACTAGTAGTTTTTCAATTCGTGGAATTGGAGAATTTTGAGCTTAAAAAATATTAAAGAATTAAAAAAAGGTTTTAATGCAATTAAAAGAAAAAAAAATTAGACAATTTTTTAGTGACATCCAATGTTTTTGTAAGAGTTAGAAATTATTTTTTAAAAAAGAAATTATTTATTTGAATAAAAAGATATAAAATAATAAATTTTAAATAAATATGATTATATAACAAAATAGTGGGGTGTTCTTACATAAATATAATACAATAAAATTAAAGAAATGGTATTTTTGCAATTAAGTGGATTTATTTACTAACCAAAAATTTTTAAAATATTTTAGGGTTGTACTTACGAAAGGGGTGTACGTACAGTTTTTGAGAATTACCAATTTTTTTTTGTTTTTTGAAAAGGTACATATATACTTTGATAAGTGAACATCTCTCTAAAGCTGTATTTGTTTTAAAAATTTCAACATTAACCTTAAATAAACTATTAAAAAGATTAAATAATTTTAAATATACCTTATATATCATATTAATTAAATGTTTAATATTTAATATTTTGACAATGTATTGTATATTTTAATTCAAAATAATAACTATTTTATTAAGTAAAAAACATAAATAGTAATTATATAAATTAAAAATATTAAATAAGTATTTAAAAATAGGAAATAATTTAATTTTATTAAATAAAATAACTTAAGGATTGTTTGTTTTTTGTCTTGAATAACTCAGGGGTCATTTATTTCTTTCTTTCTACCCCACATAAGTTGAAAAAAATAAGAGTGATACATCATTTCTTTCTTTTCTTTCTTTTTGTTGGGTGGTGTGAAAGTTGAATGGAGTGCAGGAATGCAAAGCAATATATAATTTTGCAGATGTTAAAGATAATTGGGGTCATTTGGTCCACTGGTGGCCTGTCTGACAGGTGCACTACAGCTATCTCCCCAACAACGTGTTAATTTATTGCTTTCTAGTCCAGCAACCCAAGAAATCAAGAATGCAATTCATTATCGAAATACTAGTTAGTTTAGTTTATCTTCTGGAACGTTCATGAGTATTCAATTTGAAAGCTACTACAGTTTTAGATAAAAACCATCAACAACTAACTATATACATATGCAGAATGCAGTAATACTGCACTTTGTGGCCATAAATAGAGGGAGCAGTACTTAAGGCTCTTTGATGATCTAATTTGATTTCCACAGGACAGCTTATAATTGCAGCTAAGCCCCATGCTGTGCGTGATTAGTTCAATAATTTCATTGTCTCTCTCTCTATATATATATTAATTTGTTTTTTCTTATGAACATTAGATGCATTAATTAAGTTAATATGTGATATGATATGAAATTTAAAAAGACTATTGTGTTTTACTAGTTAAACACGAAGTTTCCCGATCCATGCTCAATCAGTCCTTTCTAAAACTAGATATATAATTATATATCAGTTCTAACTATACAAGGACGGTTTATTTACATATACGAATATACTTTTCTCTAATAAAGGGAATTGTTTCCATCCACCTAATAATTCTAATCTTGTAACTTTGTGAAATGAAATCGTCAATCATCAGTTAAGAGTTCTATTCCCTTTGCTTTTTTTTTTTTTTTGCTTTTTTTTTTTGTCTTGCTATACGCGCATGCAATGTTGTCAGAGAACACAAAAAGGCTGTTGTCTGTTGCTGTTTATAGCTACAGTTAGAGGTGTCTACGGTTTGGTTAAACCGGAGGTTAAAAACCGAAACCGAAACCGAAATTAGAAAATCGGAACCGAAACCGAAACCGAAACCGAAACCGGCGGTTACAAAACCGGTTGAAAACCGGTTGAAGCCGGTTCGGTTTCGGTTTAAGCTTTGAAAAAACCGCCCAAAAACCGTCCAAAACCGCCCAAAACCGGCGGTTTAACCGCCGGTTTACATAAAAAAAAAAAAAAAAAACCTGCCCAAAACCTCCCAAAACCGTCCAAAACCGGCGGTTAAACCGCCGGTTTACATAAAAAATAAAAATAAAAAACCGTCCAAAACCGCCCAAAACCGTCCAAAACCGCCAAACCGCCGGTTAAAAACCGAACCAAAATCGAAATTTTTCGGTTCGCCCTCTCCACGGAACCGGAACCGCCGGTTTCGAACCGAAACCAGCCCGAACCGGAACCGTGGACGGGTCTAGCTATTGTGCAAGAATATGAAATGTCCAATATTTAATGATCACTCCATGAGTCCATTCTAGCAAAATTAAATTCCGACATATGTATTTGTACAAGAGACAGAGTAAAGTAACTAAAGAATGCTAGAATGACTCTCTCAACTAAGGAGTCGTTTATTTTTTTGTCTGAACATTAAATAGTCCTGAATTTTTCTAAAAACTGAATAGAGACTAAAATCCGAATCTGAATGACATGTTTGTTTTTTTTCTCACATTTGAATGTACTGTCAACATATTTGTTTTTTAAAAATAAAACTGTCTAAAAATAAGTAATTTTACATTTATACTCATACTAATTAAAAGAAGTAATTTAACATGCATCATTCTTTATAACATTTTGTATGTTTTTTTTTCACAAACAAAGTTTAATTTAACAAAATAAAAAATTAATCAAAGAATATAATTTTGCATGTTCTGCAAACAAAGTTTAAGTTAAATTTATTGTAAAAAAAAAGAGTTCAATTTTATATGTTGTCCATGTTTCCAGTGAATATAATTCATGAAACCATTTTTGTTTTTTTTTTGTTTCCTGGATTATATGCACCGTAAACCAAATAAAAAAAATGTTTTTGAATTTTTATATACAATAATTCTATAACATTTTCGAGCCACGAAATCTACTCAATATGATAGACATATTTATTGAGCAATAAACGAATAGTTAAATAAAAATAAATAAATAAAGAGTTCTTACCGGGATTTAACAGAAGAGAAATTCAATTGTTCAATCCTTGAAAATTTTCATTATGAGAAGTAATTAGGGTTTTTTTTCTTTTCTAAAACATGTTTAAATAAGAAATATGTTAAAAGAAATTTTTTTACAACATATTAAATTAAGATAAATTTAGAAATATATCTTTTTTTGGAGGATAGACTTGGAAGAGAATATTTTAATTGTAATCCAGTGATTTAGAATTAAGTTAAAAGTTATGATTTCTTACTTTTAATTTTAAGTTGTTTTTTGATATTTTTAAGTTGTTTGACCACTTAAAAAAACAAACAAAATAACTTAATGAGTTCAATTCAGACCCATTAAGTTTTAAGTGAAAAAACAAACGGCCCATAACTTTTTCAAGCTACTTTCTCTTTCATTTTGATATTTATCGATTATTTATTTTTATGAAATAAATTTTAGAACCATCATTAATGAATTGTTTTTACATGTTATTTACAATTCAAACAATCATATCTTCTCAAATTGTCTCTTTTTTACACCAAAGTCCTTTTTTAAAATATTAATAATAATATTATTTTATATACCTCTTTTTTATTTTCTAAAATATCATAACAAACACAATTTATACTTGAAAAATTATCGTTTTTGTCTATAATAATATAATACGGTAAGTTCATCATATTTTATAAAGTAATTATTTTTACACAATTTGAAAAATATAGTTAAAAAAATTAAAATTTCACTAATAATATCACAACTCAAATATAATAAAAAAGACAAGATGCTAATGTTTATTGTATTTTAATAACTTTAATATTGTTAATAATATATTTGCTACTTTTCTTTTTAAAATAAAATAAAATAAGTTTAATAGATATTATTATACCTATTTTACCTTTGAATATTTTTGCTCCCATATTTGGAAATGATAATTTGGTGTAAAAAATGGCAATTTGGAGATATATAAATGGTTTGAATTTTAAATAACATGTAAAAATAATTAATTAATGATGACTCTAAAATTTATTTTTGAAAGGTCAATATATGACAAGTGTCAAAAGGAAAAGAGAAAGTGGGCTGAGAGAGTGAGTTGAGAGAATGTATCTCCTCAAGTAGAGGAAAGAGGTTAGTATAGATTATCAGACGCGAAATGATGTTAGTCTGATGGTAAACCTCTCACAGCTGCACTATGAGGTTACGGGTTCGAATATCCCCTCTTCTATAAAAAAAACTCCAAATTTATATAATATTTTAAGAATTATTGTGGACTATGGAACATGAAGTTGGCCATAATTTCGTATTTTCAGAAAAAATAAAAGTAAAGTTTGAAATTGATTCCACTTTGATAATTTAATGATTTCATGTTGAATTTTAGATTACTGTAACACCAAAAAAGGGAATGGAAAAAAAAGTTGCTTGTCGGTGCTCATTTTTTTCTACAATTTAATTAGATTTATGTATTGACAATTGTGAACCAGACAATTTAGCTAGATCATGGTACGTGGGCGGTACGTGGGCAGCAGTGTCATGTGAATTTAATAATTTATTAGCTGGGATTACGTGTCTGCATATGTTAACTAGGTGAGATTGAATTTCCCAAATTTGAGGGCATGAAACATGAGCAGATTTCAACGGAAAAAAAAAATCCTCTCAATTAATAGTGCACAACTTTATTGCACAACTTTATGACACTCACGTTGCGTGTGACACTTGGTACAAGATGAGACAATATGAGATAAATTGTTCTTGTCTAACATTTGACGCGTTATAATAGTGGGATTGAATGAGATTAGTTGGGATAAAAAACACTAAGCTATCCCACCCAAAATCATGGGATAAGGTGTCCCATGCATATGACAACTCTCAAAATAATCTATTTACCCTTTAATATTTCCAAATATTACCAACATGTTTGATATAAAAAAGAAAAACCTTCAGCAAATTTCTCTCTTCCTATCTGATTCCCTCGACTGTCTCCCTCGTTCCAAAAATTGCAAACCAACTATCTCAGCTGCCATCACTCAGTTGTTCTTCTTCTTTGTATTGAATCCACTCGAATCTTCAAGATCATATATGTAGTCTACTCTCAATCTAATTTGTTCCTGTGATTTAACGAATTTTTTTTTCTTTCTCTATTTAGATCGAACATGTATGTAGCTTGCTCTATTTCTGTTTTGTTTGTTATTTATCTGGGTTATTTTAATCAATCCTCCATGTTGATTTCATCATATATGGTTTTGAGTTCGAATTAATAATCATTCTTTGCTTTTGAGTAATTAAAAATCCTTTCCTTTCTCATTTTACTTTTGCCTTTTCATAATAAAAGCAAAGAAGAAGAGCTTCAGATGTTTTGTCTTTGAGTCATGTGGTAGCAACTGTAACTTTGTTGTCCTTTGTTTGTGGTGCTGTTGGATTGCTCTTTTTCAGTTGGGTTTTCTGTGCTCTCAGCTCAGGGGTTTTCGTTTTGGAATAATATGGCTTAGGCATGACGTCGGTTCGGTTCGAACCGGTGAACTGAACCAGAACCAGCGTCGAAAAACCGGACCCGGAACCGGACCGAGAAGGGGTCCGGTCGGTTCCGGTTCTGGGTCTCTTTGTTATGGAACCGGCATGTTCGAACCGGAATGTTCGAACCGGAACAGAACTGGGACTCGGAACAAGGACCGGGAATGGGTCCGGCCTGGTTCTGATTCTGGGTGTCTTTGTTACGGAACCGGCCAATTCGAACCGGACCAGAACCGGCGGTTCGGTTCGGTTCTGTTCTGTTCCGGTTCGAACAGGCCGGTTCCAATTTTTTATTTTTTTTATTTTTTAATAACACATTAGTTATAAAAGAAAATATTTTTAAAAAATGGACATTGTAGTATATTGGGTCATGGCCCATAACCCTTGTCCTAGTAGTTATAATTTCTATTGCATTATTCTCCTTTTTATATAGGTTATGTCACTCTTCACTTGTCTTATTTATCCGATGTAGGATTTAGGATTAAATATAACTATGATTATAAGCAATCACTTTATGACCAAGATTAGAGAAAAATAATATGTGAAAGAGATTTGATGTCATATACATATATATATATATATATATATATATTAATAGTATATTAAAAAAAATGATACATATTATTGCATTCACAATCCACATAATATAGAAGATTAAGAAAAATACATATAGAGATGTGATGTGATTTAATCCAAAATTAGATGATTTCTTTTATAAAATGATCGAACACTTTTTTCTTTTATTAACAACATTCCATTTGTTTACATCCAATAACATGTTAAAAAAGTTTTCAAATGGAAATTCATTATATTATATCAATGAATGTAAATAGAAATTCAATCCTACATCCCACATCGGATAAATAAGAGAAGTGGAAAGAGAACTAACCTATATAAAAATGAAGAGAATGCAAATAAAAATAAACATTCTTGAACAAGGGTTATGGGCCCTAACTCAATACTTTACAATGTCCT